>PKMM01036815.1:283761-607975 GCA_002933915.1 Eutrema heterophyllum
AAATGAACAAAAACAGAAAACTATAAAAAAAACGATATTTCCTGTTGAGTAAATGAAGCATCCGAATAAATGTGTTGTTGTTTTGGATACAGAAAGAAATAAAGAAAGATACAAATGATGAAAACTGATCCTTTCGTGAAAATGAAACGTATTTAGGAACATATATAACGTATTTCGGAAACCTTTCTTAAATGAACATAATCTTGTTTTAGGATGATTGCATAAAAAAAATAGTAAAGTCTTCCTAACAAGTATGTAAAGTATACTAAATCGTTTGATAACTTTCATAAAACTATCATATAGGTACTTTGCACGTACTCTTGTTGTGCCCTCCTCTGCAACATCTGCTGCACTTGTGTCCTTGAGACTTTGAACCGAGTACACCAAACTCTCCCGCTGATCTCTTTCTCATTTTCGGAGGTCTCCCACTGCTTGGCTTAGTAGTAGGTGGTGCACATGAATATTCAGATACAGAATCTGGAAAAACACAGGTCGATAAATCTCCACACGGATGTATGCTCTCAGCATATGCTTTAGCCCATGTTTCCATTAAGTACATCTCATCAACGTACTTGTTCTCATCCTTTTTTGTGCGCTTAGCAGCAGCAATAGCATGAATACAAGGAATCCTGTCAATGTCAAAAACGTAGCAAGTGCACTGCTTGTTTCCCAGGTGAACAATGTACTTCCGGGTTTCATCCTTGACCTCAAACTCATACCGGTCCACTTGGAAAACATCACGTTTCATTGCAGCATCATACCTTCCTAACATCACCTTCACTACACGTGGTGTGACAAGATTTTTGTGTTTAGAAGCTTTTTCCCGACGTTCATGAAACCACGTTGTCAGAGTTAACCTAATGGTCTCAAGGAGAGAAATTATAGGCAACTCACGAGGCAAGTTCAACATCGAATTCAGCGACTCTGCAATGTTGGTTGTCATAATATTGTACCGGTTCGCAGGTGCATAAGAGCGAGCCCACTTTGCAAAATCAGAACCTTCTAAATAATCAGCTAGTTTTGGGCTTCTTGTTCTTATGTCACTGAAGATTCCACAAAACTCATGACGAGTATAAGCATCAACTGCAGCTTCTACGAGTGGCAACAATCCAGTTTTCCCAAACTTTGGTTTAATATTCCTCAAGAGATGAATTCGACAAATACTGTGATGTGCAAGTGGATAAATCATTGAAAGTGCTTTTGCAATGGCTGGAGCTCTATCTGAAACAAACACCAAATCAGACGCATCTGGGATCACACTCTTGAGCCCTCCAAAAAACCAGATCCACGTGTGTTCGTTTTCTGAGCCAACTATCCCAAATGCTAGAGGGTATAATGAAAAGTTACCGTCTTGTGCACTAGCTCCAAGCAACGTTCCCTTAAACTTTCCCTTGAGGAAAGTACCATCTACAACAATCACTCTTCTCATCAGCTCAAAACCTCTTATCGATTGACCAAAGGCAACAAAGGTGTATTTGAATTTTTCAGCATCATCCAACTCAACATAAACCTTTGATCCAGGGTTTTTCTCATTAACCTGAAATAACCATTTCGAGAGGTTGTAATAGCTATCCTCGGGAGTCCCTCTTATCAAATTCTGGGCGTACTCTTTCACTTTCCAAGCTTGTTTATAATAAATGTGTACGCCATGGTCAACTCTGACTTGCTCCATAATTTGTTTTGGTTTGAGTCCATATTTCTTTTCTCCATAGTTGCTACAGAGTAAATTACCAAGAACTTTGGCAGAGGCTTGCCTATGGTTGGCGTGTCTGTGTGTCGTATCACATGTATGTTTATGATTATACCTCTTCACCACAAAGTAATCAGAAGAAGGGAGCTTTGTTGCACACATCCTCCAGGTGCAATTACCATCAACACAACCTAATATCGCCCTTGTCTTGTTTGACCAGAGAGACTTGAACTCAAACTTCCACTCTAATGCCTATTTTCTCATGTGAAGCATTAACTCATCTTTGTTCTTAAAGTGTCTGTTCACGTATAAATCATCAGAACCTCGAGTGGAATGTGAAATACCTATACTAGGAGGAGAAAGATCTGGAGCAGGACGCAAAAGATCAGCAGTTTAACATGTGCTTTTGTTTGCATCAGATGTTGAATTGCCACTTCCATTTGATCTATGAAGTGCCTACACAAAGAAAGAAAGAAATTTGATATAACGTATTTAGGAAAGTCTTCTTAAATGAACAAGAAACAGAATGCAGAGAGGAATTATGAAAGTACTATATTACATGTTGATTTCCATGCGTAAATTAAGCATCCGAACATGTGTTGTTGTTTGGCTACACAAAGAAAGAAAGAAAGAAAGATACAAATGATGAAAAAGGATCATTTCTTGGAAATGAAACGTATATAGGAACTATTTAGGAACATATATAACGTATTTAGGAAAGTTTTCTTAAATGAACAAGAAACAGAATGCAGAGAGGAATTATGAAAGTACTATATTACATGTTGATTTCCATGCGTAAATGAAGCATCCGAACATGTGTTGTTGTTTGGCTACACAAAGAATGAAAGAAAGAAAGATACAAATGATGAAAAATGATCCTTTCTTGGAAATGAAACGTATATAGGAACCATTTAGGAACATATATAATGTATTTAGGAAAGTCTTCTTAAATTCCTAAATGAACAAGAAACAGAATGCAGAGAGGAATTATGAAAGTACTATATTACCTGTTGATTTCCATGCGTAAATGAAGCATCCGAACATGTGTTGTTGTTTGGCTACACAAAGAATGAAAGAAAGAAAGATACAAATGATGAAAAATGATCCTTTCTTGGAAATGAAACGTATATAGGAACCATTTAGGAACATATATAATGTATTTAGGAAAGTCTTCTTAAATGAACAAGAAACAGAATGCAGAGAGGAATTATGAAAATACTATATTACATGTTGATTTCCATGCGTAAATGAAGCACTGACATGCGAATAACCATTTACAGTTCGCGACGCATTTGTCTGTTGGGTGTTCTCTACTTCACAAATCTCTTCGTTACATAAAGTCTTTGATTGAATGCTGCACTCAGGATTCTCATGAGGAAGAATGTTGCATATGTCAGTCACCTGAAGAAGAAAACAAAAGAAAACCTTAGATTAAAAGTGTTGTAACTGACCTAAAAAGTATGAAGAGAATATTTATAACGAAGCTAAGAAGTAATGTACAAATCCTTTTTTACTAACCGTTACATACAAAGGAATCAGTTCAGGATTCCCTTTTATGTTGTTGATGAAACTTCTCAGTTGGCGGTCGTTTTTAAAAAACACAGGAGGAGATTTCTCTACCATAAACCTCATCTTCAATGGGAGTCCATAGCTAAGTGTAGCATTCCTAATTGAAAGGTCAATCTCAAAGTCTTCAACAACCATCTCAAACAAATCATTGTAATTGAGATTTTCATCAAACTCAAACATTGTTGATCCTCGTTTTGTATCCAATACAAAATCCCACTGAAGATTTTCGTTTGTTCTCCACTCTCCACAGACACAATAAATCTCAACCATATTTCACAAGCGCAATAGATCACCTTCCTTAGCGTATCAACAATGAATTCCACACCTGAACTCCATCAAAACACAAAGTACACTGAAACTTTCAGTATTTACAAAGCAATGAGACAAACATAGCATTCTTCCTAAGGAACAAATCAAAAAGCACACCGAATCTTTCAGATTCAACTTTGAGAACAAATCAAATTCCCAAATAGTAAAGAACAATACTAGCTAACTTAAAAACCTAAGCTAAATTTGATCTGCTACAACTTAGCTAACCTGTAAACTCAAAATTTTCGCAAGAGCATTTGATTTGTTCATAAAATGAGATAGTATTGTTCCTTACTATTCAATTTCGGCAATACATTCCAATTCGATTTCGCAGAAGCATTATACAAAAGAAACCGAGAATCGAAACCATAAAATCGAAACCGAGAATCGAAGCCATAAAATCGAAACCGAGAATCGAAGCCATAAAATCGAAGCCGAGAAAGACGAAATAGTCAAAAAGGAACATGCGATATTGACGGCTGAAGATTCCGGCAACACAATCTTCGCCGATAAGCTGATCGATCGCCGGCGATGAAATCGTCGGTGATAATTAATGAATTTGTCTCAAATGCTATGGGCAAAGTTGTCTTTTGCCCTTTTAATGAATGCTAAAAATGTGACTTTTTTATTAGGCTACTAATTTAGTTAGAAAGTTTTCAAAAAATGCTATTTTGATCAATTTCTCTAAATACTTCGTCTCTTTTAAAATATTAGATGTATTGATTAAAAACACAAATGATTAAAAAATTAATTGTTTTTAAAAAAATAATTATTTAATATTTAATTTAAAATAACTAAACCAATCGTATAAAAAATTACAAAATAGAAATGGTCGTAAAACATTAAACTTATCTAAAATTTACATTGAAAAATAAGAATATTATATATTTTAAAACAAAATAAAAATTCTAAAACATTTTATATTACGAAACAGAAGATCAAAGAAAGCATTGAAACCCACCCAACCAAAACCATTAAATAACTAAGAAAACGAAACACAGCAAAAAAATTAAAGAAGAAACATCAGTCACAATCACATCACATCACCATCTCTTTTTTGTTTTTTTTTTTGGGTGCAAAATCAAATCTCTCCTTAATTCACAAACCAAAAACTCAAACCTTTCTTCAATTCGCCGACACTTTCTTTTTTTCCTTCTCTCACTCTTTCCTTCAACCGCCATGGAAGGCGTCTCCAAGCTCTGCTTCTTCCTCCTTTTGACTGCCTCCATTACCACCGCATTATCCGGGTCGGGTCAAATAAACTCCAATTCCGTCCTCGTCGCTCTCCTCGACTCTCACTACACAGAGCTAGCAGAGCTCGTAGAGAAAGCTCTTCTCCTCCAAACCTTAGAAGAAGCCGTTGGTCAACACAACATCACAATCTTCGCTCCTCGTAACGAAGCTTTAGAACGAAATCTCGACCCTGAGTTCAAATCTTTCTTGCTCCAACCCAAGAATCTCAAATCTTTACAATCCCTCTTAATGTTCCACATTCTCCCCAAAAGAATCACTTCTCCTCAATTCTCCGCCTCAGCCGTCGTCAGCCACCGCACTCTCTCCAATGACCACCTCCATTTCACCACCGGGAAAGTCAACTCTGCTGAAATTACCCGACCAGACGATTTTACCCGACCCGACGGAATCATCCACGGAATCGAACGTCTATTAATCCCACGTTCCGTCCAAGAAGATTTCAACCGCCGTCGCAACCTCCGCTCAATCTCCGCCGTATTACCGGAAGGAGCGCCTGAGGTCGACCCGAGAACCCACCGTTTCAAGAAAAAACCCGCCCCAATCCCCGCCGGAGCTCCACCAATCCTCCCGGTTTACGACGCAATGTCACCCGGTCCGTCACTAGCTCCGGCTCCGGCACCAGGACCGGGCGGGTCTCGCCACCATTTTAACGGAGAGGCTCAAGTCAAAGATTTCATCCACACTTTGCTCCATTACGGTGGATACAACGAAATGGCAGACATTCTCGTCAATCTCACTTCTTTAGCCACCGAGATGGGTCGGCTCGTGTCGGAAGGCTACGTTTTGACCGTCTTAGCTCCAAACGACGAAGCTATGGCTAAGCTGACCACAAACCAATTGAGCGAACCGGGAGCTCCAGAGCAAATAGTGTACTACCACATCATACCGGAATACCAAACCGAGGAGAGTATGTATAATTCCGTACGCCGGTTTGGAAAAATCCGGTACGATTCACTCCGGTTTCCTCATAAGGTGGAGGCTCAGGAGGCTGACGGTTCGGTTAAGTTTGGTCACGGTGACGGTTCGGCTTATTTGTTCGATCCTGATATCTATACCGACGGACGGATTTCAGTTCAGGGGATTGACGGTGTTCTGTTCCCGGAGGAAGAAACTCCGGTCGAGAAGAATTCCGCCGGTCCGGTCGTCAAGAAAACCGCTAAACCAAGGAGAGGTAGTCGATTTTTAATAAATCTTTGGTCCAAACCTATTTGATCTTGACATTTTAACCCCAAATGATATAATCTTAAACAAATAGTATTATATACCACTATTACCAACTTTTTTGTTTAAAAACATTATCACCAAGTTTTTTTCTCGTTTTGCTAAAAACACTATTACAAAGTTATAAAGCTAGAATAGAATAACTTTTTATTGCTTAAGGAATTTTGTGTATGTGTGTGATTTTGATATATTTAATGGGAAAGATAATTGAACCATGATTATAGAAAGGTAATTCTGATTAGTCATATACAGGATAATTAGATTTTCATTGAGAGCGTACTAAGTAAACAATTGAGACTTGGAAAAAGTAGAGACGTGTGAAAATGGAGACAAAGTCTCTCTAACACACTTTGGTATGATAACATATTTTCAACAATATTATAAACAATAGTTTGGGCATAATTTGGATTTATAACTATTTAATCATCCACCGACGAAGAATCCCATGTTAAGAGTGAAAATGAAAATCACAAATTGCTCTGAGCTGTGAGTCATATTGGTTGATAAAGACAACTTGCCTTTCTCTTTTTTTTTTTCTCTTCATCTCGAATTGTCATCGGTTTTAAGGCTTTTTTTTTTCTTCTTGTAGATATATTTATTTATTCATCCGTCATTTTTAAGTTTCTTCCTTGTTATTGTAAATTTAGTACAAAAGAAAAAGAAAAAAAAACTGTTTAGAAAGAATAATTGATTTTATATTATGTTGCAGGTAAATTGATGGAGGTAGCATGCACACTGCTTGGTTCACAATTTCTCAAATGTCAATGAGATTTTAGACGTGACCAAATTAAATCCGGACATGAGAATTTTATAATGCACACATGTGATGAAAAAAGTGAACAGAAAAAAAGACTAATAAAGTAAATGATTTTTTTTTTCTTCGTTGCAATATGAATGCTAAATTGCTTAGCAAAAAAAAAATCTTAGCAAAAAAATGAATGCTAAATTGTAATTTTAATTTTTTTTTGAACCGAACTAACCAAACCAGATTGGATAGCTCTTTTCTTTTCAATTAGATCCAACCGGATTAGATTGATTCGATCCATATATGAGTATAACATTGATTTGGATAATATATCTTCTAATGGATTGGTAAATGCGTAAAGGTTTTTAGAATTTTTCGATTTTCAAATCTGATTTTGTGCTTTTACGAATATTTAAGGCACTAAATTTCAACACTCCCGCGCGCAGATATTTTGTATAATTTAGAAAAAAAGATTAAATTGGTCCGAAGCTAAGCGTAACGAAACCTTCACTTTCGAAAAAAGTAATGTCTGATTATGTGTTTGTAATCGTACTAGAAGATCAAACATTTGTCAGTAATTTTTCCGATAATTTATTTCAGTCTAGTTAGGCACGTTTAACGAGGATTAAGAGTCCAAGGGTGCCAACTGTCAACTCGTGATAGGTTGCATGACCATAAGAAAAGATTAATTAAGTCCTAAGCTAAGCTTGCACGGTTGAATTAGGTGTCCGTTGGTGAGGGAGTTAATTACTGACAACAATGTTTTAGATGGCAATATGTTGTCTTGTCTCTATGAACAAAACCCTTTCACCCCCCTTCTCTCCTCATTTCTCCGTTGGCAAAATATCCGGAATTAAAAAACCGAACCGAATTAAAAGGTACCAAACCGAACCGAATAGTTATAAATATCCGAATGATTCTTCTTAAAAAATATTTCGGATACCTGAATCGAACCGGAACCGAACCGAAACCTGAACAGGTTTCCGAAATATACGAAATACAATTATATATCTAGAAATATTATGTATCTTTAGTTTTGAAATAACCAAAATACTAAAAATTACAATTATAAACCGAATATATTAGTTATGTTTATACCAGAATAACCAAAATACTTGAAATTCATAAATCTTTAGTTATATTTGTCAAAATTTATGAATTTTATTTAAATTAAACATTTAATCAATGAATAACCAGTATAAAAGTTTGGTGTTTGAACTACTACAAATCAATCTGTTTAAAGTCGTGAACAAAAATAAGTAAAATAGTTTTGCAGCATTGAGCTACATGAAGAGTTTTGGAAACAAAGCAAGACCGTAAATGTGTCGAGAATGTGAAGAGATCGCACATTGTCCGGTTTCAATGTTGGTTCTATTTGAGATACATCAATGCCGCTAGAGGGAATGCGGCAAGCCGGCAACTATCCGCATTCCAATACACCCGGACAGACTTGTGGGAGTAAGCAGGGGAAGGCTAATTGCGTTTTCCATAAATTTTTGATCGATCTTTCTTCTGCTATGAGTTGAAATCTCAACGGCTTTGGAAGAGCCAATTCCCAAGAAGGGCCTATTCCTTGAAGTAACCTACTCCATTTCCATCGTTGATTTGCAGCTTTAAACAGCTTAGGCACAAGATTTTTAGTCTCGTCATAAGAGAGGAGTAGATTGTAACCATAAAATGGTTACTCCTCATAGTACAAATGCGAGTACATATTATAGTATGAATCCTTTCCTGACATTAAATTCCGTAATGCTATTTATTTTCAAGCTTTTGACTATATGGTTTTGGAAATGAGTTGCACAAAACATGTATACATGTGACTAAAACAAACTTGTTTTCAGAATTTTAGAATATTTTTAAAGTAATTTACTGTTTGTGTATTGTTTCTTGTTTACATTGAATCTTGTTAATCTCATGACTCATCATGTATATGTCATAATGTTTCATTATTTCGGTTGAATTAAAAACTAGACAAAAAATAATTTGGTCAAATTCAATAAATAACAAATTTCATGAGGACATCTATAATATATATATGGTTAGTGTTGTGAATCGTGTGTGATTAACCTCGAGGCCCCATGTACAAGCTTTGGTGTGCTTGATTTGGTCATTTCTCACATTTTCTATTTTAAAAAAAATGTGAGAGTTAAGCGACGGATTATTGTTGTTGACATGCTACTTTATTTGAGGATAAATTCTAATTCACAAGAAGAGAGTCGACCGAAAAGGTATTAATCTCAACAAGTTCATAAGAAAGAATCAAAGCTGATCCAATCACAATATATTGAGAGTAGATAAATTTATAGAGAAATCGTAAATTCAGAGAAATCATACGATATTTAAAAGTGAAATGAGCTAAACACCAAATTGATGTTGTCATGCTGCTCTATGTCATGATAAATTTAAAATTCACGAGAAGAGAGTCGAGCGAAGGGTATGAGTATTCAAAATTCACAAAAATACTAGAGTCGATTCAATCATGCTTTTTTTCTTCTTTTGGTCGAACAATGCTTTATGTAAAGAACTTACTCCCCAGAGAGGGAGATGGAGTTTGCGAATACAAGAGCTGCTTTAGCTAAGGAATCAGCCTCAGCATTCCTACATCTTGGAATAAAAGAAAAAGAGATGGAGACAAATGATCTACAAAGATAATGACTATCATGTAGAATCCCTTTTAGTTACGTCGAGTGTTCCTTTGATCGAAGGAGATTCACTAGAACTTGACAATCGGAGAGCACAATCATTGCTCGAGTTTGTAAACTTGCTGCATATGAAACAGCCTTTCGCACCGCCATAGCTTCCGCCCTAAGCGCCGAGGAGACACATGCCTGGTGATCAGAGAAATTTTCCAAACCGTCACTACCTGGCCCGAAGAAGACACCACTACGCCACAATTTCCTGCAATCGAGCTCCACGCAGCATCCATCTTACAAGAGAGGACAGAGCGGCAAGGAGAGATAACAGAACTTTCCTTTGAGAGGAGACGAGAAACCGGAGGAAGAAGCATCTGAGCTGCATTCCATTCCTTTGCCTCACAAATTGATTTCACAATTAGATCCTCTATCGAGAGAGACCGATTCTCAAACACCAATCAGTTTCTTGATTTCCATAAGTTCCAAAAGATCCATGGAAATAGAGGAACACCAGAGAAACCCAACGGCGGAAGGTTGATCATCTTCGAGGAGACTGAGAGAAGCTGCTTCATGTTTGAGATGTAGGGGCTGCGGGATCGAAACTGAATCCCAGACTTGAGAGGCAAAAGGGCACTTGAGAAGAACATGTAGTTCATCATCTTTCTCTCCGCAACGTTTGCACACCTCCTCAATAAGACCACGCTTTGCTAGATTTCCCCCCACCGAGATGGAACAACTCACTGCTTTCCAAAAGAAGTTTTTAATTTTTGGTGACGTTTTAACATTCCAAATACTTTTCTTTCAATTAAAAGTTTCATCCACTTGGCCGCCATCTTCCAGATTTAATTTTGCCCAAGCATATCCGGATCTAGTAGCATAATCTCCCGACTTTTCCGGAAGCCAAACCAGAGCATCTTCCATCGGAGAAGAGCTCAAGAAGATCTTCTTAATAAATTCCTCATACTGAGGTAAGTGTTGGCGAATCAGACGAAAATCCCAGCATTTTATAAGCATCCCTGCATCAGACGAAACTGGACATCGGAGGTCTTTTATAAGCATCCCTGCATTTGCGGAAGTGGGAGGTCCAACAGGGATAAGAGGGTGGTTCAAGGAGAGCCAAGGGTCTTGCCATAACCGAACATTTGTTCAATGCTTTAAAATCACAAATCTACGTGATCTTTTAAAATCTCAAAATCTTACGTTATTGAACTAGTGATTTGTAATAAATTTTAAAAAACTTTTAGTGATTTAAATATGTTTTGATAGATTTTCTTAGTTAAAAATATAAAAATCTAAATCTCATAATTTTAGTTAAAATTTTATAGAATTTTAAAAACAAATCATAACAAATTATTACTCAATTCGTCTCAAAATTCATTAAAACTCAAATCCTTCCAAATTTTCTCAGATTGAATACACCCGCTATTTCATTTGATGGTAAATTTCAAAGTCCCAAAAATTGTGATATTTGGGCTATTTTTTGTTTGTTTTTGTTTTGAACAGCCTAATCGTAGATGTTATTTAAATTTTAATTCCCATAAAATATATCTTATCCATTCTCTTTCTCCTCCAAAAATCCCACAAATGTCGTCAGCTTATTGTCCCTGCGCCGTGGCGGTATCCGCCGCATCCACCACCGCTTCCTCCGCCGCTACCTTTAATCCGTTATTCTCATACCGCTCCGATTTCCGACTCTTCTATCGCTGTGCACCCAAACCTTTCAAACTCGTTGCCAATTGCCCTAACTCGCTACTCCTCCATTCGAATATCCGTCGCCACCGCTTCTTCTGCGCCGCCGAAGACGAAATCCCGGCGTCAGAAGAAGAAGACGAAGCCGAAGAAGACGAAAAGGAAGAAGGAGAAGGAGAAGAAGACGCAGATGAAAAACCGACGGCGCAAGCGAGTGGTGAGGAAGGGAGGCTGTACGTTGGGAATTTGCCATACACAATCACTTCTTCTGAGCTCTCCCAACTTTTTGGAGAAGCTGGAAATGTCGTCGATGTTCAGGTTCATATTCTACCATCATCCTCATCTCTCTAACCTTCAGGAAAAATTCTGTCAGATTGTTTCAACTTGGGGAGTTAACCAAAATTGTCAATATCAGCTAGATTATACTTTATGCTAGATTCAAGAATCTCAATTTGAAGCAATACTAGCTTGCTAGCTAATGTCTAATTGTTCTTTGTTGCAGATTGTTTATGATAAAGTCACTGACAGAAGCAGAGGATTTGGATTCGTAACCATGGGAAGCATTGAAGAAGCCAAGGAGGCGATTCAGATGTTTAACAGCTCTGTAAGTTCCATCATTTTGTGATCAAAGATGATTCAGCTCAGGAATGTTTCTGATATCTTGTATGTATGTTTGATTTGTAGCAAATTGGTGGTCGAACAGTGAAAGTAAACTTCCCGGAGGTGCCTAGAGGCGGAGAGAGAGAAGTAATGAGAACCAAAATCCGTGATAATAACCGGAGTTACGTAGACAGCCCTCACAAGATCTATGCAGGAAACCTTGGTTGGAGTCTAACTTCACAAGGTCTAAAAGATGCATTTGCAGATCAACCTGGCGTGCTTGGTGCTAAAGTCATCTATGAGAGAAACAGTGGGAGGTCTAGGGGATTTGGTTTCATCTCTTTCGAGTCAGCAGAAGATGTTCAGTCTGCTCTTAATGCCATGAATGGCGTGGTAAGGATTTTCCCTCTTCTAGGATAAATCTGTTTGGTTTGGTGATTTAGGTTTGAGACTCAATTGCTTTTCGGTTTCGGTTTGGTTCTTAGGAAGTTGAAGGACGAGCGCTGAGGCTAAATTTGGCTTCGGAGAGAGCCACCGAGCCGCGTTCTTCTGTAGCAGAAGGAGAGACTGAAGAGAGCAGTCTTGAGAGCAGTGAGGTGCTTTCGAACGTACATGAAGCAGCAAAGGCACAATAGATTCCGGAAAAGTTTCAGACTGATAACCTGGAGGGCCAGAAAATGAAGTTTTTTTGCTATTTTTTTGTAGCTAAGTTGTTTTTTACTGAGGCTAAAGAAGAAGATAATATATGAGATAGAAAACAGGAGACTGTTTGTTATTCGGAAATGTTTATTCCATAAATGGTCCAAATAAATGCAGATTTTTGTCATGGCTTCTGCTAGTTGGTCTCGTGGTGACCGGAAAGCAGAGCATCTGCAGCAGAATCCAAGTCCTGAGGGAAGAAGACCCTAAACATATGTAAGCAATCCATCCGATCAATATCTTCACATAAGAACAGTTCTTCAATGTCGTCTTTCAATGCTTTTCTCTGTGGCTGATTTCGAAATTATGAAAAAACCGAAATGGAGAGAGAGAGAGAACATGCCTGCACGTGTTGTGGTACAAGGTTGAGCTAAGTTGATTTATATCGCCAAGTCCTTTACAGCCAGCCACCACCTCAAGAACTTGTCTGGAGATGAAAAGGAATGCCTAAGAGTTGTTCTTAGAGACTATATATTTCTGGATTTGACAAGGGTTTAATCTCGAAGCTACACTCACCGAACTAAACAAGGCTCGTTACGGCCTTTGACAAGGGATTCTTGATCATACTTCTCCTTTTTCTTGGAAGGCCAAGTCGACTTCACAAACTTTATTCCAGCGTGTGTGTTTTTGATCTCACAATATGGAGAGTCAGTTTCGATCATCATCCTCTCTACCGGTATCCCCTTCATTACATCAAGATTCTCAGCTGTTTTCAACGAGCAGCCATTCACACCTAACAATAGAATCATATGAGCAATACAAAATACGCCAAGGAGAGCCAAGGCCTAAAGGCATAGTCCTTATCGATAATAGAAATCTAGTGTTTGCCTTTACCAATGTACATTTTATCGAAAGAAAGAAGCTTATCGCGGTCCAAGGCACTACCAGTAAATGAATGAGCTACTCCTCCACTGAACCTGAGAGTGGACTATGGAGTATGAATTAAGATGACTCAAAAAAGGCAATCTGTGTAAACCCAAGTCGAGAAAACAATAGCCTACAAGTTCACCTATTCTTGTTTCTTTCAACAATTTCACAGAAATCCGCAGCAGCTGCTCGCATATGTAGGAACATAGGCAACTTTGTAGCATATGCTAGTTCGAATTGCTTCTCAAAATACCTTGCTCATGGAAGATAACATATACGATATTGTAAGTAGAGAAAGAAAAGCAACAAATCAAACATGCGAAAGATCCAAATTTTATGATCAAACTTACTTCTTCTGGATATCAGCCGGGCAGAACTGAAGCCTATCATAATCCAATCCACATTCACCAATTGCTACCACCTAAAATTAATCATACATGAGAAGATTGTTCCGTGAACGATTTTGATTGAGATCAACACAAAAGCGATATGAAACCTTAATCAAACTCGAAGTATCTATTAGATGAGAAGAAATAGCACCTTTCCTTTCTGCATCCCTTCTTTGACTAATGCAAAAAGATCCTGGTAATGCTTCTCTGGATCGCCGCTCTCTTCAAACTCCTGCTGGAAAAACAGAAGATGACATTAAAGAACAATCCAAGCAGATAATTAGAACTTGATTACATGTTAAACTCTGAGAATTTTAAAAGAGACGCTAAGGGACGAAGAAACTGACACTGCATCTAGTTGGATGAACCCCAACCGTACAAAACAGCCTGCCTGCAAGTGTAAAAAAACTTCTAAAAACGGAAACTTTCTGGGAAAAAGATCAGTAAGACAATAAACAGATGAATGAAAAAACAAACCATCAGTTTCTGCAATTGCAAGAGCTTCTCTTGATTCTTCCAATGACCCACCAGTTACCTGTTCAAGAAAATTGGAATTTGAATCACCCAGATTCAACCACTTCTTATCATTTAAAAAAAAAACAAAAACTAATCGATAAGAGTGACTCAACTATGATTCTATCGACTCCGGCAGACCAAGCTCGGTTCAAGACGGTGGCAATGTCGGGGAGATGACAGTTCTTTCCATGGTAAATTCCCTTGAACATCCCATCTGTTTTAATTCGACAATTATCATATCATGTGCTCAGAACATAATTTGATCAGAGAAAGACATGTTCACAAAGTGTTTGCCGAAATGCCTTAACTAACCTGTGAAGTTAACGGCAATGTCTGATCTTACACAAACACATCAGAAGAAAAGAAGAAAAACAGAACAGATAAGTTACACATAATCGTTGTACATTAGAAGAAGAAAAAAAAGAGAATCAATCGAATAAATTAATTTTGAAAGATTCCCGAATTCGACTTGCCTATCATCCTCAACGATGCCATTGTGAAAGAAAGAGAGAGAATGGTTTTGGCACAACACAATAAAAACTATTTTCTCTCTCCCAATGGAATTTTGTATTACTAATGGGCTATTCCACGGCCCATTAACTTAAGTCACTAGTTAGGGATACTAACATCAAGATGGAGATTTTCTTTTGCAAACACAGATCAAAATGCAATTCAATAATTCATGGTAAACTAGGCACTTAACCCGCGCTATAATTAGTGCGGGGTAGTTTTTTTTAAATAAATTGTTTTAAAATTTAAGAAAAATTGATTTTATTTGAATTTTATAATATGTCTAATTCATGATTATAGATAGAGTTGTCAAACGGAATAATTTGTCTATTTAACCCGTTTTGCAGTTGACTAAAATATTATTCGGGCTAACCCGTAAAACCTATAATTTTGAAAACATAACTATATTATGCACCGTTTAATGACTCTAGTTTTGTGGTTAGTTCACGAACTCTTAAAAAAATCATTTTTTGTGTCTAAATTTTTATAAAATTAGTAAAATATTTTTCAACTTTTATTTTGATATAAATTCAAATTAAAATACAGTAAACTATAGTGAAAAATATATCAAGATTTCGAATAGATTTTTGATTATTATTTTAAAATATATAGTAGACAACATCTTTAATGCAAAATAAATATTTTACATATTCTTATCGCTAATTGTAAAAGACAATTATATCATTTTCTATTTCAATTATTTTTTATTATTTGTAATGGCATTTCATGTAATAACTTACAAAACAAAATTTATTTTCAAAAATGTCTTCTTAAATAGTATTATAATATCATAGAGATTTCAATGAAATTATTTCATGTGCTGATATATACAAAAGGACTTGAACCAATCAAAACATTACAAAAGATAAAGAATAATCAATCTCCAAAGCAGATGCCCATGCCATGCATAGATAGAACTTAAAAAGGAAAAAAAAAAGATTTAACGAAGTAGCCGCCGGGTCTGAGTTGGAGGTGGAGGTGGCGGTGGCTGAGCTTGCACCGGGATGGTTTGACGGTTCGAACCTCCTCCACCACCACCACCATTATTTTCCCAAGGCTTAACCGTAAACAGCACAACTAAGACCACAATAATGATCAATAGCAAAATGGCGTAACAAGTCCACTTGCGCGTGTTCTTCTGATAGAAGCGCGCCTTAACGAGCCGGTCCGCACCGGATCGGACAAGCGAGTTGGCTCGTTTGACGTTGCCTTCAATGTCGTCAAGCTGTTCACCCTGGTGCTCAACCAACACGGCCATGTCAAGAAACACCTGATGCAGCTCGTTCAAGCTCTTCTCAATGTCTTTCACTGCGTCGTGTCTCTCTTGTATCTCGTTTATGGTGTCCAAAACCCTACCTCGACCTTGTTCTTGTATAGCTTTCTGCAAAAATGTTTCGCTTTCTCCTGCAATATTTGTAATTTCAATTTATCTCATCAATAATCAATGTTCATAAACCATAATTATCATCGCAATTCTACACTAAACCTCCAAAATTAACAATTTCTTATAACTAGTTTCTCGATTATTAACAACCTTGCGCTATTTTCTCTTGCTATTTTAACATTTGAAAATTGAAATTAACGGAAAAATTATAAAAAAATCGGAGGAAATTATCACCTGTGGAGATTAAGCGATCGACTGTATCTTCGTCGGGATTTTCGCCAGTGACGGTGAAGTACCTTCGCTGAATCGTCTCTCTGTACTCCGTCGAGATCGTCTCTCTCACTCGATTGAAATTATCCATCGCGTCCTTAAGCTTCTTCCTCAACCCGTTGACCACCGACGTCCTTTGCCGGTCCGACGATGAACCCGGTCCGCTTTCCGGTAAACTCCGGTTCACTTCATTCGACCGATCGAGCGCCTCGAGGTTTCCTTTCACGCGTTTCGCCGTCTTAAGCGCCGCGGAGACATCGGCGTCCATCTTTGCCTTCAGTTCCTTCACCGCCTTAGCGTTATGAAGCGTCTTGCTCTTCTCGTGGCTCGATCGGAGGCTGTGACAGAGGCGATCGAGCTCTTTTAGGTCTTCGTTCACCTCCTCCACATCAAGGTAAAACTTGTCGAGGTTGTTCCCACCGCGGCAGCTTCCGCCGGAGCACTTTACCTTTGGCATCTCGATGCTGTGCGAGTGCGGCGGCGATGAATCGTCCGCGGCGGAGCGGTTGAAAGAGCGGGAGAGAAGATCGTTCATGGCTGATTGGCGTGAAATGTTCTACTCAACGGAAGATACGAGAAATCTTCGTTTTGAAAATTCAAAGGAATTTGAAAAAAAATAAATCTTTGATCAAAATTGTGTGTTTGTTATTAGTGAATTTATAATTGATTTATCGGACGACGGGACGAGTAAAGATGAAAAGTCCGATTAAAACGCGGTTTTGAAATCGAAAGTGCTGCCTTTGTCAATTAAGTTTAGCTAACCGAGTTTTCTTAGGAGTGAACCGAAACACGTCTTTCAACTAAACCATTATGTTGGATTAACCAAACCACGTCAAAGTACCAGATGTTATGTGTGCCGAATCGGTCAAATTTCATCAACTTGTACAGTATTAGTCTCTCACAATCACTCCATTTTACGCTGTAGATTTTTGTTTTTTTGTTTTTTTTTTTTGTGATTTCTTGGTGGGTTTAATTGTCTGAACCGGTTGGTTTGACTAACTTAATTGAAAAGCTGAATGGAAACCAGACCAGAATTTCCAGGAAAGTGGATAAGGCGATGAATGTGATGTATTGAAATTATGTAAAGTTGAAGATTTTAGAATGCGAATTAGTATTAGTCGCCGGAGAAATTAAGAAGGAAGTTTGATTTCGCCGTTGTTCTCTTTTTTTTTTTTTTGAACAACGTTCTCTAAATCAAATAAGTTTTATCATTATAACCAGAATGTTTGAACTGAAACTTACCTATTCTAAATTTATAATCATCATAACATACAAACATAAACGCAAAAAAAAAACTGTGGCCCATAATCCACATATATAATTATCAATTTATCATTGCAAAACATTTTTTTTTGTAATGTAAAATTTATTTAAGAAAAAAACGCATCTACAATTCAAATGTATCGTTTTAGAATGAGTGGAAAGAGTAGTCTAATAATGAATCAAAAACAAAAGCTGTATCGAGAGACTTAAGAGGCTGTGGCAACTTAAATTTGACTTATTTTAGGGATTCTAAACATCAAGATGAGATTTTCTTTTGCAAACACACATCAAAATGCAATTCATGTTAAATTCCATTATTGCGTTACTTATAACAGGTAGATATGTGCTGATCGCATGAGATATATACACAAGGACTTTAACCAATCAAAACAATACAAAAACATAATAAATAATCAAATTCCAAAGCAGAGGCCCATGCATCGACCGATCCAGGGCCTCGAGGTTTCCTTCCACGCGCTTCACTGTCTTGAACGACACCGACACATCGGAATCGATCTTCTCCTTAAGCTCTTTAACCGCCTTAGCGTTATGGAGCGCCTTGTTCTTCTCGTGGCTCTTTTTGGTCGCCTTTCACCTCCTCCACGTCAAGGTAAAACTTGTCGAGGTTGTTCCCACCGCAGCAGCTTCCGCCGGAGCACTTTGCCTTTGACATCTCGATGCTGTGCGAGTGCGGCGGCGATGAATCGTCCACGACGGAGCGGTTGAAAGAGCGGGAGAGAAGATCGTTCATGGCTGATTAGCGTGAAATCTCTCCTCAACGGAAGATACGAGAAATCTTCGTTTTGAAAATTCAAAGGAATTTGAAAAAAAGAAAAGAAAAAAACTGAACAAAATTGTGTGTTTGTTATAAGTGAATTTATTGGACGAGCAATGATGAAAAGTCCGATTAAAACGCGGTTACGAAGTTGAAAGTGCTGCCTTCAATTAAGTTTACTTTAACCGAGTTTTCTTAGGAGTGAACCGAAACACGTCTTTCAACTAAACCATTATGTTGGGTTAACCAAACCATGTCGAGCACCTGATATTATGTACGTCGAATCGGTCAAATTTCATGAACTTGTACAATACTAGTCTCTCACAATCAAACTCATTTTTAGGCTGAAGAAAAGATAAAAAAAAACACCTTTTTTGTTGTTGTTGCGATTTCTTGGTGGGTTTGATTGTTTGAACCGGTTGGTTTGACTAGCTTAATTGAATAGCTGAATGGAAGTATGGAAACCAGACCAGAATTTCCAGGAAAGTGGATAAGGCGATGAATGTGATGTATATGTAAAGTGGAAGATTTTAGAATGCGAATTAGTATTAGTCGCCGGAGACATGCAGAAGGAAGTTTGAATTCGTCGCTGTCCTTTTCACACCATAAAACCAAATTCTTATATAGCTTTTACATAAACGTTGAAGCATAAGCAAATCATAAACAAACCATGCAAGGAATCGACTTAGATGTTTTGTATAAATCTTGCACCCGTATGGTAATGTCATTTTTATAATCTTGTCTAATCGTTTAAAATTGAATGTCTTTTTTTTTTTGTTCGAACAAGATTTTATAGAAACTTACTCTCCAAAAATGGAGACATTGTTTACGGTCACAAGTGCTGCCTTAGCTAAGGAGTCAGCCACAACATTTCTCCTTCAAGTGCTGCCTTAGCTAAGGAGTCAGCAACAACAAATCTCCTTCGAGGAGTAAAAGAAAAAGAGATATATTCAAAGGAACTACAAAGATATTAAATATCATGCAGTATATCTTTAATCTCCGTAAAAAAGTTTCCGGTTTTAAGAAAGTTGATTAGAACCTGACAATCAGAGAACACCATTAATGCTCGGATTTGATAATTTGATGCATAAGATACATCTCTCCTAACCACTAAAGCTTCCGCCATCAAAGCATAGGAGACATGGGTCCGGCCTTCGGAGATTTTGTCCATTCCTTCACTATATCACTACAAAAAATAGTGATATTGCAACAAATATAATTTGTTGCAATATGCCAAGATATTGTTGCAAACATAAAATTTGCAATAAAATTGCGACAAACTTTATAGTGTTGCTGTTTGTGTGTTGCAAATTCATATTTGTTGCACATACGTCGTCAATTTTGCAATAAATTGATTTTTTGCTATATTTGTGGTGTTCATGTAACGACATTTTGTAACAAATTTGTCGTATGATTACAACGTATGTTTGCAACTCTCAATAGTTGCCAATCATTACTACGTAAACATATGTTTGTGTATTGCAAATTTGCACATACGTCGTCAATTTTACAATACATTGATTTCTTGCTATATTTGTGGTGTTCATGCAACAACATTTTTGTAACAAATTTGTCGTATAATTAATTACAACGTATGTTGCAACTCTCAGCCAATCATTACTACGTAAACATATAGCAAATACTATTGCAAATTTGTAATAAATTAGTTTCTTGCTATATATGTTAACTCTAAATTATCATTAATCTTTGCCACATTATATTTCGATAATATACATTTATAATTTTATTACAAATTCGTTAAATGTAAGCTCTTGTTACAACATCAATCTTCATCGTAATAGTTATATTTGATGTTGGACACATGATTTATCAAATTATAGTAGCTTATTTAATACCTTTTTATTAAAAAGGTTTTTATATAACTTTATTAAACTATCAAATATTGCAAAATCCAACAATGCGAAAACACCAAAAAAGAAAGACAACCAAGAATAATTTTTTTTAATAAAAATTAAGAAAATATAACTAAAACATCCGAATAAACACTTAGTTGTTCACACCACTCGATAATAGGACTAGACAAAGGATTGTTATCATTTTCTCAGACCTTCAAACGTGTTGAACCTTTCTTTGATATCTGCATTCTTTTGAGAAATGTGTTCTACTTTTTGTTGGAAAGTATCATTATTTTCCAATTGGCTTTCGATGGTGGCCGGCAATTCACCATTGATTGAAAGTTCTCTAAAAAGAGTTCCTAGATCAAACACACAACCTTTCGTTGGAACTGTAGAACATAGTTATAATATATATATATATATATATATAAAACACTAATTTATAATGAATTCTTGAGAATAGATATATGCCTTACAAAAAAGTATTACTTTCAAATACAAGAGTAAAACAAACCAACAATTAATTATTATGTTGCCTTTGGAGAAGTAACCTTCCGATAACTGATGTTTGTAAAAGTCGATTGAGTTTATCAAAACCACATATATAACCTCTATATATAGATGAAGAATAAAATCTTATCATATTTTTACCAAAAGAAAATCTAATCATATCTTTGATCTTGGATTAAACCAAATATTTAATAGGATATTCTCTATAAAAAAATGAGGTAAAAAGAAAAAAGCGGGAGTTAGACATATACTAGTTGGAAGCGAGAACACAAATTTTTTAGCAAATTTTGCATTAACCAAATGACTATTTTATATATAAGTGCACACACGTCTATCATGAGATTGAATAAATTGTTACCACAAAAAAGAATATATATGTATATAAAATATAAAATTAAAAGTAATATTTCGAAAATGAAGAAATCTTGAAAATAAGAAGGAAATTTGCTGGTAGTTTTAAGTTTGGAATTTTGCTAAATTGATAGTTTGTTTCAAAATAAGGGATGTAGGTAGTTTCGAAGTTTAGTTACCTTCTTCACCCTTGCCCATTCATCTTAGTTATGTCAATGTCATTATTAACAAAAATCTGATAATCGACGACAGTCAAAGAAATTCGCAGGATCTTCCGATCTGATTCATCTCGAAGCCTCGCCGTTCCTGTCTTCTTCTTACTGATTTGATTTATTTGCTCTGGTTTTCTCGGATCTTATCTCAAAACTCATACTTTTACACAAATTCGA
The DNA here is from genome assembly GCA_002933915.1 of Eutrema heterophyllum. Classification (NCBI taxonomy): domain Eukaryota; kingdom Viridiplantae; phylum Streptophyta; class Magnoliopsida; order Brassicales; family Brassicaceae; genus Eutrema; species Eutrema heterophyllum. Next base: position 305,251 of record PKMM01036815.1, read on the forward strand.
CAAGTGCTTTATACACTTCCGGTTAATTTATTCGGGAGCTTCCCAATTCCGAATTTGGCGGCGAAGAAGAAAGAGATGGGCTCACGGCAGGGACCACCAAAGCAGCAGAACAAATTCGCCTGGGTACCTAAAGCCGGCGTAAAGATCAACGAAACTGTAAACGATTTTCTCTGGTAGTTTAACGAAATTCAGTGATTAGTGTAGTTAGACACTTGATTTTGTCGGAAATCTCTGGATTTTAGGAAGCCACCAAATGGTATGATCATGTACATGGTGATGGCCCTGTACCTCTCCTGACCTGCAGTGTTGATCGGTGATTTCGGTGTTGGGAAATCGAACATCTTGTCCAGAACCACCAGGAGTGAGTTTTGCTTGGAATCCAAATCCACTATCGGTGTCGAATTCGCCACCAGAACTACTCAGGTGATTCGAAATTCTTCTCTTACAGTACCTGCCATGGTGCGGAATTCACGTGGGAATCAAAATTCGGAATGTTTTGCTGTTAGAATCAGAGAAATGTTGAACAAATGATGCTCTGATTCACGTGATTTAGGTTAACGCTTAGAGCTGTGACCTTGGGGATGAGCTTTTTCTTTTACTTGCTTGTTTCTGTTTATCTTAGCTATTATCCATGAGGTTTCTACTTTCTCTGCTATACACAGATTTAGTCCTATTAATTCAGTCAGCTTATTGTCATACAACTCCTAGCTGCATTTGCTTGCTGTCTTCGATTATGCCTTACGGTTTACTTCCAGCTTCATGGCCTTACGGTTAGTTCATTTCAAGCCATGGCTCTGGAATTGTAGTCTGTTTAGTTTATTTGAAGTTGCATCCTCGTTAGTCTAGGTCAGTCTAATGAATACACCGTGTGCTGTCACACTATAATCACAACTATTTATGTGCTGGCCATAAATCATGACCGATGCTTTTGCTCAATTTAAGACTATGATTGGATGGTCGTGAGGGCCAGTTGAAGAAAAAAAAGAAGATTCTAACAACTTGTCCTCAATAATTAGTTGTATCTCCTGATTATTATTATTGTCATTTGTCATGCATGACCTAGTCCACCTTTAAACCCTTTTGAAGTCAACCAATTATATTATAAGAAAGAGAAGTTTTTGATACAAGATTATACACATGTGTAGTTGCATATGGACAGATGCATTGAAAATGTTGATTATCAATGTTACAAAGATGATTTTAACAACTCGGGAGTCTATTTTGTCAATGTGTAGATATAGTTTCTCAACTTTTGATTGTTGAAACATTAGCAACCTTGTTCATAATATAGGGATGCTTCACCTCTTAATATCTAACTGTTTGTTACTGTCAATATATGCGATTGTATTATGGATACACAGGTGGAAGGAAAGACGATCAAGGCTCAGATCTGGGACACTGCAGGTCAGGAGAGGTACAGGGCCATCACCATCGCTTATTACAGAGGCGCAGTTGGTGCACTTCTTGGCTGCCAAGAAAACATTTGGTGTACACCTCAGTACACTTCAATTGTGTACACCTTAGTTGTGTACACTTTTCTTATACGTGTTGTGTACATACTTTACGTTATTCAATTGGAGTCACTAAAGTTAAATGTTATGTATGGTTGCCATACTTTACTTTATTCAATTGGGGTTCGCTATTACTCATTTAGGGTTCAGATTTCTATAGTTATATGTTTTTATGGTTGTCATATTTTACGTTTTTCAATTTGAGTTCGCTATTACCCATTTAAGCTTTAGTTTTATGGTTCAAGATTTTCTTTTTTTAATATATGTTTAAGGAGGTTGAGTGAGAATGTAGGATTTATATAATATTATAACATTATTTTTAAAATTTGTTTAAGCTAAAATGAATATAACATTATAACATTACGTATGGTTGTCATATTTTACTTTATTCAATTTGGGTTTGATATTATCCATTTAGGGTTTAGATTTCTATAATTATATGTTTTTATGGTTTTCATATTTTACGTTTTTCAATTTGGGTTTGCTATTACCCATTTAAGATTAAATTTTTTATTGTTAAATGTTTTATATGGTTGTCATATGCATACACAACATTGCGTACGCGGTGTACGCGTACACAACATTGCATACACCGCATACGCGTACACAACATTGCGTACACAGCATACGCGTACACAACATTGCGTACACCGCATACGCATATACAACATTGCGTACACCGCATACACGTACACAACATTGCGTACACCGCATACGCGTACACAACATTGCGTACACTGCATACACGTACACCGCATATCTCAATTAAAAAATTTTTTTTTAAAATAATGTCTGTTTTCAAAAAATCAAATTTCAACATGTGTAGAAAAAAATCCATGTTTTTTTAATATACATGTCATCATCTGATTCACTTTTTATAAGAAGATATATGAATATAAAATTTGTTTAAGCTAAAATGAATATAACATTATAACATTATGTATGGTTGCCATATTTTACTTTATTCAATTTGGGTTTACTATTATCCATTTAGGGTTTAGATTTCTATAGTTACATGTTTTTATGGTTTTCATATTTTACATTTTTCAATTTGGATTCGCTATTATCCATTTCGGGTTTAGTTTTTTATTGTTAAATGTTATATATGGTTGTCATTAGGCCTGAGCGTTCGGGTTTCGGTTCGGGTTCGGTTTGGGTTATTCGGGTTTAGGATTTAGAAACCGTTCGGGTATTTTAGAATTTCATTCAGGTTCGGTTATTTACTTTCGGGTTCGGTTCGGGTTCGGGTATTCAAAAAATCATAAAAATAAAATAAAAATTGCTTAAATTTGAATAAAACTGGTTAAATTTAAATAAAATTTAGTCAAACCTTAACAAATATAACTAAAAACTTCGTATATTTTGGTTATTTTGGGTCTCTCAATCATTTTGGTATAAAATTAACTCAAATCTTCGGATTTATAATTGTAATTTTGGGTTATTCTAAATATAATTAATATTTTGGGTATATAATTGTATTTCGGATATTTCGGATATCCATTCGGTTTTTGGTTCGGTTCGGGTTCGGTTTCAGTTTTTTGGGTTTAGAATTTAGAAACCGTTCGGGTATTTTATCGGGTTCGGTTCCTCTTTTTCGGATCGGGTTTAGTTCGGTTTTTCGGATTCGGGTATTATGCCCAGGTCTAGTTGTCATATGCATGCACTGCATTGCGTACACCGCATACGCGTACACAATATTGCGTACACCGCATGCGTGCACGACATATCTCAAATAAATAAAAAAAACAAAAAAAAACTAATGTCCGTATTCAAAAATTCAAATTTTAACATGGGTAGAAAAAATCCATTTTTTTAATATATATGTCATCAATTCACTTTTTATACAAAGATGTATAAATCAAACATTTGAGGAATATAATTTTTTGAAAAAGTAAGAAAGAGAAAATAAATATTTTTTTTTAAATTTTTTTTTCTCATCTTCTTTCTTATCTCACTCGATTTGTTCTTCTTTTTTTCCTCAATTTTTTTTTTTTCAACTCACAAGGGAAGGTGTCTCTCTCTCTCTCAGACATACCCCAATGTCTCTATCTCTCTCTAAGAGAGAGGGTAGTTTTTGGCATTTATAGAAATGTATTTTTTGCAAACTACCATTCTCCAAATAAAAACAATAAACTACCCATTTCCCAAATTTACAAACTTCAAACTACCCTCTTAGCAAATATACTCAAAATAATAAAAGTAAGCTAAACAATCTATGATTGTCGACTAAAACCAAATTTAAAAGAGCATAGCTAACATAACATAGAAAATAGAGTATACATAACATGAATCGTCTTCTTCCGTTGTTCCAGAATCTTAGGATACATCATCTAGATCTGATTCTAGTTCTTCATCAACAACATCACTGAAGCTCACAAATATGTGAAACTGAAATAAAATTCAGTTTTAGTTTGGACCCTTTAATAAAAACTTTAAACTCCAAAATTAAGTTCTAGTTCAAAATATGTGATAAGTATATTTTCTTATTAATTCATTAAAAATATATTCAAATTTTGTATAAAAAGTAAATGTTGCAAAAGAGTTATTAAAATATTGCAAATATGGTGACAAAAGTGTCACTTGGTTTGTCACGTAGTTTTACTATAATTTTCTTGCAAAAAAACCACGATTCATTATCATTGAATATGTTTTGCAAATTAGTAATGAAAATTTGCAACAAAAACTTTTGTCGTGGTTCTGCAAGGAATTTGAATTAAAATTATGACATGTATTTATCATTGCAAACAAATTGTAAATTTTGTTGTAAAAATTTAACGAAAGCTAACGTTGCAAAATTTATGTTGCAATATGACTATTTTCTTGTAGTGCATGGGCCAAAGAAAACACCTCTTAAACCGCAATTCCCAGTAACCGAACTCCACACAGCATCTACATGACATGTTAGGTCAGAGCTACAACAAGGATATGTGACGGGAGAGAAAAGAAAACATGACTTCAATGAGTAAAAATTTAACGAAAGCTAACGTTGCAAAATTTATGTTGCAATATGACTATTTTCTTGTAGTGCATGGGCCAAAGAAAACAACTCTTAAACCGCAATTCCCAGTAACCGAACTCCACACAGCATCTACATGACATGTTAGGTCAGAGCTACAACAAGGATATGTGACGGGAGAGGAAAGAAAACATGACTTCAATGGGAGAAGTAGTTGCGCCTCTTGCCATTCTTTTGCTTCAAAAAACGCCTTACGGATCACTTCCTCCACCGAGAAGAGATGATCCTCAAACACGAACCAGTTCCTCGCTTTCCATAAATTCCAAAGAATCCAGGGATACATAGGAGATCCCGAGATACCTGTCGGCGGTAAATTGATCATCCGCGTCGCAGCTTGTAGGAGTTGTTTCATCGATGAGATATAAGGGCTTTGTGGCTTACAGCAGGTTGGTACTAATTCCCAAACCTGAACAGCAAACGGGCAGTTGAGCAAGACATGGAGCTCATCTTTTTTACCTCCGCAGCGTTTACAATCCTCGGCACGAAGACCTCGTTTTGCAAGAGTTTCAGAGACCGGGAGAGCTCCACTCACTGATTTCCAGAGGAAGTTCTTGATCTTTGGTGCCGTTTTATTGTTTTAACATTCCAAACTCCTTTTTTCCAATTAAAAGGTACCTCATCCCTTCTGTGATTTTGTAGACTAAGTTTAGCCAAAGTGTAGCCGGATCTTGTGGAATACTCTCCCGATTTTTCTGACAACCAAACCAAAGTGTCTTCCATCGGTGACGAGCTAGTGAAGATCTTCCTGATAGTATCCTCAATATTGAGGTAAGTGGAGACGGATTAACTCAATATCCCACGCAATGTGGATGGGCAGGAGAGGTCTTTCACAAAAAGGCTTGTATTATCACAAGAAGGTGGTACAATGGGTGTTTGAGGGTGATCAAGGGAGAGCCACGGCTCACACCAAATCCTCACCTTGCTTCCGTCCCCTAGCGACCAACCCATTCCTTGTCGGAGGACTTCTCGACCCACTAGGACCCCTCTCCAACCATGAGATGCCGTAGAAAGTGGTGTACAATCCAAGAATGATGAGGAATGATAATACTTCCCGAGCAAAACTCGAGAGAAGTGAAGTTGGGTTTTGGCAAATACACCAACTAATCTTTACCAATAAAGTGTCATTGAAAGCTTGGATATCACGAAAACCCAAGCCACGACAAAATTTTGGAAGTATGAGTTTTTCCCATGCGACCCAACACATTTTCCCATGAAAAGGATTTGTTTACCGGCTCTCGAGAGGAAGCGAGTGGCCCAACTTTGAGCTTGTTGCCGGATCTTGTCTACTATCGAGGCAAAAATATCCCTTTTACAACTTTGAATGTCTTAAATCTAATATCGCATCTCTATCTTACTAGCCCATTTTAATAGCCCTAAAAGCCCATCATCCAATCTTAAATCGTCCATCGATTCGCGGAAGAGACGACAGCAACGCAGCGATGGGAAAAGCTTCGGGCGCGAAACAGGCGACTGTCGTGGTCGCAGCGTTGGCGTTCGGATGGTTAGCGATAGAGATCGCCTTCAAGCCTTTCCTCGACAAACTCCGTTCCTCTATTGACAAATCCGATCCGGCCAAAGACCCCGACGACGCGGACACAGACGCCGCCGTCGCCGCTGCTTCGTCTTCCATCAAGGGTATGTAAAATTAGGGTTTTTATCAGGTTAAAGAGAGTTGCTGATTTCAAGCCATATCTGTTCCAATTTCGTTCGTGTATTGATGAATCTGGGGTTTAATTTGATACAACTTGAACCAGAATTTAAAATAGTTTGTTACCTTGCATAATTTATGTTTTCTACTCCTATACTACTACTCATTGGATAGTTCATATAACTACTCAATTTTTGAAATACTGATATCTTGAATCTATTGTTCAATTGCAAATTGACAAGTAACCATGAATTGAGTTCATAGTTTGAGCCTTTTTTGGTATAATATATATCACCAAAAGAAGCATGTTGATTGATCTTGAGGAAAATATCAAACTTGACAATTACAAAAGATTGCTTTAGATGATATAGCAGATTAACTAGGAAGGATCTATATATGCAGAGGGAGACCATAACTTAAAAAGTCGCGGGGATTTTAACTTGTAAAGGCGTGATTGTGTCAGATTGAATGACTAACATCTTTAGTACCCAAAAAAAATACTCATCAGTTATGTATGTATTACGTTCTCTTTAAAAAGCTTTGGTTTGCATTTTGTATTGTACTTCACCGAGCCCAAACAATGATAAAAAGACTGTGATGGAGCTTTCACTGTTTTGTCTTAGTTGATTTTAAGTCTGGTGGAAAAATTAACAGAAAATAATGATGATAAAAAGAAAGGAGACTTGGGACGGCGACTAAACTCATATAACAAAAGCACCAAGAAAGTATAAATGGCAAACTTAGTTAGAACTTAGAACTGACTTCATTGTTTGAGGTATGATTATATTTCTTCCAAAGAAGGACGTTGAAGAAACTATCAAACCTGATGGATTACAAGATTACTTTAGATGGTAAACTCTACAAGATCATTTTTCAGATTTGATTGCCTTTCGTCATTGTTTTATGCAAGAGTGTTCAAAACATGCTTTAGTGTTTATTTTCCAATGCCTAAAAGCCATTTTTTGTTTTGTTTTTATAATTGCCCCAGACAGAGCCCAAAACAGCGATATAAAGATGATATGGACCTTTCACTCCTTTTATTTAATTAAATTTAAACTCTATTCAACCAAACAGTAAATTACAAAACCATAACAAGGATCATCTGCAGAGAGAGACCGAACTTAAAAGTCTCCATGGTGAGTCTTAACTTGTAGACTTATATGGGCCACACTGAATCACTTAAAACCTTAAGCTAAAAGGCTTTTAGTTAATTAATTACCTTGAAAGCTATGCCAAAAAAAAACTTCAATGTTCTCAGTCACATAGGCTGATTTATATCTATAGGCTCTTACCAAAATTCATTGCATATCAAAAGTTGCAAGAGTTGTAATTAGTGCTTAAGTCTAGACCATTCATGTTACTGGGGATTATCAAATGCTTTGATTTGCATCTTCTACTCAATTTTGTCCAATTGTCCTTCAAAAAAAGAAAAAAGAAAAAAAAGAAGACCAAGAGGCGACGACTCAGCTAAAGAGGACCAAGAAAGTACATAGGAAAGACGCAAGAAACTACATATATGGAGGACTTATTACAAAATTCTTTCTTAAAATTCTTTCTTTAAAAAGCTAATTTAACACTGTTTACGGAGGACTACCACTACTACGAGTAGTCGAATCCAGCCATGGAAGAGTGCCGATTCGAGACGAGCGAGTTACAGGCGTCGTTCATGATGTCGACTCCGTTATGGTCCGGTTCTTGGAGTTTATGCAACGCCGCTAATTCCGCCGGGAGTATCCAGGTCCAGCACATCGCCGGAATCATGTATGTCGCTTTACCGGCGGTGGAGATAACTCAATCGGGAGATCTCATGGGCCTGGAAGTTGACGGAGGCGGGCTTTTCTCGGGCTTGTCCACATCATTAGCCCCTGATGAGCCTCCGCCTATGGTCGACGCTGCCATACTTAAACTTTTCGCCCCCTTGCTTCCCCATATTCAATCGCAGGTTTGTTTTCTCTTTTTTTTTTACCTTTTTTTTTATGCAATATATATTATTGATTTATCAGGAATATTTTAGTGTTTTACGTATCTATTATTTCCCATACAACTGGATTTTTCAATTAAAATGCGTTGACGTAAAAAAAACAAATTCAATTAATGCGCTAACATGACAAATTCTATCAGACTATCACAGAGGGGAGAAAACACAACTAAGTTCCATCAGAAATTAATTCGTTTTGAATTGTGAGAAAACGGAATTTTGTTAAATTTACTTGAATGTCAAATTGGTAAATCAAAACGATGACCTATGGCATTATTAATCTTTGACTATTTTTTTTTTTGTTATCTCAGTCTTATTAAATCTTAACCAAATCGAAAAAGTGTCTATTTCAGAATATCATCACCAACCAGGCAATGGAGGTTTTATAAAGTCATTTAATTAAAGTTTAGTAGGTTGACACTTTTTAAAATCAGTAAAATATAATATTTATTTCATTTTTTAACCTAATTTTACTTCTATATAATATGATGTATACGGTACACGATATAGTAATAAAAAAAATTAAAATCGTTTTTTTCCACAAAAAATGATAACTATTTTTAATATTTTTAGAAAGTGTTAACTTACTAATAAAAGTTAAAATAAGTGCTATATGGACTAATGGACTAATTTCTTCATAGACAAATATAAATGATTTTCTTAGAAGAAATCCTGAAAGATTCGTAGATATAATAATTTCCACCATCTAGAATATGATAATACATCTTTATCAAAAACAAAGAATATGATAATATATGACATTGTCGTGACCTCGGATATCATAAGCAAGTAAACTCAAATTTTGGTTTGGATGCCACGTCCGCCCGAAAACGAGTTTTAAAATGATTAAAGGTTTATTGAAATGTTGATGGCAGCTCTACACCTCTGTAAAGTCTTTGTGTGTGCCATTCAACAACTTTTGAAACTAGAGGGGTATTTATTTCGGGGATTGGAACAGGAAAAAAATAGGAAAGAACAGGTATTCGGATATTGAAAAATATTATATTATTTGATAAAAATTTCAAATAATGGAACCGGTTCGAGAAATTTGGTGGCTAATATCGTTATTCAAACTCTCACTATTTTGGGTAAAATTTTATTTAGAGATGGATAATTTTGAATTTTTTTGGATAATTGTAAAACAATTTTCATTAATTTTTTAATTCGCAAACTAGAGTTTTTGGTAAATCTCTTATCCTATTTATTCGATTTCAGTTTGGATTTTGGTTTTGGAAAATTTTCGGTTAATGTAAGTAATGCAGATGCTGGTTGTAAGGCAAATATCAGTCGGTTCAGTTTTATACGATTTCGGTTCCGAATCGAAAATTTTGGATTGGTTATTCAAAAAATAAAAAAGTCTTGGTTTTGATTGTTTTTTCTTTTCGGATTTGGTTATGTTTTGTCAAGATATGTAAAAACGAAACCAAGTCTCTTTCGCTCATTTATCTTATGAGGTTGGTTTTTCTCGTTCGGTTTGTATCATTTCTGTGCAGATCACACAAGGATTGGAATTGGAAGGAAGAAAGCAGGTGGTGATAACCGGACATTCAACCGGTGGCGCGTTGGCCGCTCTCACCGTACTTTGGCTTCTCTCCCAACCGTCGCCGCCGTCATTCCGCCTCCTCTGCATCACCTTTGGCTCACCTTTACTCGGAAACCAGACTCTATCTTCCTCAATCTCTCGATCTCGTTTAGCCCACAAATTCTGCCACGTGGTCTCCATCCATGACCTCGTTCCCAGAAGAAGCAGTGAACAATTCTGGCCCTTTGGAACCCATCTCTTCTGCTCCGACAATGGAGGTGTCTGCTTAGACAATGCTGCGTCAGTTCGTGAGATGTTTCTTATACTCAACTCGACAGGAACTCCAAACATTGAGGAACATCAAAGGTACGGACATTACGTGTCCACACTCTCTCACCAGTTTCTCATATCTAGAAGCTTTCGGGGTGGGAACATCTCCGACAATAGCTACCAAGCTGGCGTCGCATTAGCCCTAGAATCTCTAGGATTCTCTAACGATGACCCAAGTGGTGTATCAGCAAAAGAATGCATAGAAACATCTACAAGAATTGGTCGTGCTCCGATTTTGAGATCGAGTGAGTTAGCTATTGACCTTGGTAATGTCTTGCCATCGAGACTAGAGATTCAATGGTACAAAGACCGTTGCGATGCCTCACCAAAGCAGCTCGGTTACTACGATAACTTCAAACAATTTTCAAATAAAACAGAGATGAGGGTGAACATGAGTCGCGCAAAGCTAGCTATATTTTGGGACAATGTGTTTGAAATGGTGGAGAAGAATGAGTTACCTTTTGATTTTCATCTTGGAAAGAAATGGGTCTACGCATCGCAGTTTTACCAACTCTTAGCCGAACCACTTGACATTGCGTATTTCTACAAGTACATTTATTCAAGGACTGGTGGTCACTACATGCAGAGTGGGAATAGACACAAAAGGTATGTAGTGATTGATAAGTGGTGGAAAGGAAGTGGAGAGCCTCTTAAAGTGAAGTGTGCGAGAACTCAATATGCCAGCACTACGCAAGATACTTGCTTTTGGGCTAAGCTTGAGGAAGCAAAAGACTGTTTGGATGAGATGAGAAGTGAGAGTAGCGATGCGCAAAGGCGATATTCGTTATGGCAAAAGATTGTTGGATTTGAGAGCTATGCGGATACATTGGTGAAGATGAAGGAAGTTTCGGTTGATGTTTTGGCAAGGAAGTCGAGTTACAGTGTGTGGGTGGAGAATCTAAGAGAGTTCAAGTTGAAAATGGGTAATGGAATTGAGATGGTTGTTGATGAGAGTGACGCAATGGAGATTTAGTAGGATTAATAGCAAATCTAATTTATGAGATATGCTATATAACAATCTTTATCAATTGTTGTACATCATGTTTGTGTATGACTTTCTGTTGTATGTTATTATTTTATAACCATCTTTATCATTACTGCTCAACAAGTTTATGCAAGAGTTTCTAATGTAAGCTCTTACTCTAAAACCAACATGTAGCATGAATGTGTGATAGAATCTATAATCTCTGTATAGTGTGTATAAGGTAGGCTGATTTTTAGGAGGTTTTATAATATATAGGAAAACGTTAAGACTCACATAGGATTCTTGGAGATTGCCAGAAAACACATGATCCAAGAAGCTCCTTTTCCCATTCAGATTGTCCTTCCCAAGTACCAGTTTTTGTAGGTAAATAATCAAATAAATTCAAGTCAGAGTATCAAATCAAATATAATGAAATAAAGACGGTCCTTGACTCCTTGTTCTACAAAACTTGTGCTTTCTTGTTTCACCCTCTCTTTCCTTAATTTCTATTCTCAGATCGCCACGGATACCTTACATACCATTTTCATACTATAATGATATGAGTTTATATCTTTATACAAGTTCTGATTCTTAACGGCTTTGTTCTAATCTGTATCGTCCTCACGAATATTTCTTCAAATGGGTTTAAAATTAATATATTAATACAAACATTGGTTTTTAATATAATGTGATTTTATATTCTATTAAAAAAAAATAGACGTATATATGTCGACAATACAATTAAAAAGACGACATTTTTTAAAATAAACTTTATTTTGTAAGTTATTACATATTATGCCATTACAAATAAGAAAAGAAAATTCAAATAGGAAAATATATAATTGTCTTTTAAAATTATTGATAAAATTATTGATGAGAATATGGAAAGTATTCATTTATCATTAAAGAGGTTATTTACTATTTAGTTTTTTAATTATTTTTTATATTATATATTTTTAAATAATAATCAATCTATATGTATTCAAAGAAAAAAATATATTCGAAATCTTGCTATATTTTTTACTATAATTTATTATATTTTATTTGAATATATATCAAAATAAAATTTGAAAAATATTTTACTAATTTTATAAAAAGTTAAACACAAGAAAATTGATTTTTGTAAGCGTTTGTGAACCAACCACAAAATTAGAGTCATTAAACGGTGCATATTAGAGCTATGTTTTCAAAATTATAGGTTTTGCGGGTTAGCCCGAATAATATTTTAGTGAAAAATGAAAAACGGTTTGAATAGACAAATTATTCCGTTTGACAACTCTATCTATAATTATGAGTTAGACATATTATAAAATTAAAAAAAAACAATTTTTCTTAAATTTCAAAACAATTTCTGTAAAAAAAATTACCAATAATTGTCTTTTAAAATTATTGATGAGAATATGAAAAATATTTATTTATCATTAAAGAGGTTATTTACTAGTTTCTTAATTATTTTTAATATTATATATTTTAAAATAATAATCAATCCATAATATTCAAAAAAAAAAAATCTATTTGAAATCTTGCTAAATTTTTTACTAATTTATTATATTTTCAAAATAAAAATTGAAAAATATTTTACTAATTTTTTTAAAAGTTAGACACAAGAAAACTGATTTTTTTAAGAGTTCGTGAACTAACTACAAAGTTATAGTCATTAAACGGTGCATATTAGAGTTATGTTATCAAAATTATATGTTTTGCGGGTTAGCCTAAATAATATTTTAATCTACTGCAAAACAGGTTAAATAGACAAATTATTATGTTTGACAACTCTATCTATAATCATGAGTTATGCATATTATAAAATTCAAATAAAATCAATTTTCTTGAATTTCAAAACAATTTCTGTAAAAAAATTTAACCCGCCCTATAATTAGCGCAGATTAAATCCTAGTATATAATTATGTTAGGATCCCACATCATAAGTTTTAAAAAACCAACACTATTATATAAGAGATATGGGTCAATCCACTCTCCATCGATTAATTTTATACTATTATACTATTATATAGTAATAGTGCGGTCTCCGTTAACTTAGCCGTACAAATAGCTCAATGTACACCAAATAACCCATCTCTCCCAAGAGGCCATAGGCTTCTTAGTTCGCTTCGAAACAATCTCCAAGACTATTTATTAAATAACCATTTTCTAATTCACATCTTATTATTTAAACATATCAAAGATTCAAAACCCTTAAACCTGTCTCCCCCAAGAAGCAACCGTGAGTGAACCCTTACGAGGCAATTGCTCCCCCACACTTCCTCCACTCTCCAGCCTCCACGTGTCATACCCTCTTCACATGCAAAAACTCACACACTTATTCATGCATGCGTATATAATACATTCTTTTCCCGAGAGATAGTAGAGAAGAGAGAGATATGGAGAGAACAGAGGCCCTGACCTCATCGTTTATATGGCGGCCAAACGCAAACGCGGAGATAATACCGAGCTGTCCAAGATGTGGATCCTCCAACACAAAGTTCTGTTACTACAACAACTATAGCCTAACTCAGCCTCGCTACTTCTGCAAAGGCTGCCGCAGATATTGGACCAAAGGTGGGTCCCTACGCAACGTGCCCGTAGGCGGTGGCTGCCGCAAATCCCGCCGCCCCAAATCCTCCTCGAGTAACGCTAAAACCGGCCTAACCGCTAATTCGTGCAGCTCCGGTGGTGGCTCACCAAGCATCGATCTTGCTCTTGTTTACGCCAATTTCTTGAACCCAAAGCATGACGAAGCCACACAAGAAAACTGCGATTTAGCCACCGCCACAGATTTTCTAGTCGATAATTCTACAGGAGCTTCGATGGAACCCTCATGGAGCATGGAAATCAATGATGGTCATCATCATCACTATGATCATCAGGTTGAACACATTGTGGAGGAATGTGGTTATAATGGATTGCCTCCGTTTCCTGGTGAAGAACTTCTTTCTATAGACACTAATGGTGTTTGGTCTGATGCTTTGTTGATTGGTCATAACCATGTCGACGTTGGTGGTGTGACTCCAGCTCAGGCTGTGCACGAACCGGTGGTTCATTTCGCTGACGAATCCAATGACTCCACCAACCTCTTGTTCGGAAGCTGGAGCCCTTTTGATTTCTCAGGCGATGGATGATCCTTATTATTTTCATAAAAAAGAGTTTGTATTGTACCTATTTATTATACATAAGCTATACACATTTATATGAAATCAGATGGATCCTTTAAGAGAGTCGATAATTTAAGTACAAAATTAAGGGGTAATATGTATACATAGGCTATAGATTTTTTTATTTTTTATTTGCTTTTGTTGGTGATTGTCGTCCTATATGATGCTATAATTAGTCGTTTTCAAGATTTGCCCAAGAATCCCACGTGGGAGGTCCTTGTCTTTGGATTCGATTGAGATTTGCTTGTTACTGGAACTTGCAATTCACTGAAAGTGAGACGCACGTGTACCACGGGTGCAAGTGTGAACCTTTGTAGTATCTCTGGCCTCCGTATGTGTGTGTGTAGATCCTTCTCCAAAAGGAAGTGTCAGAGAAAGAGCATAATTGTTCCTACTTTTGGTTTAACTCCTTTCTACAATTATTCAATTAATCTTATATTGCCAGGACTTGTATTATAGTTCGGTTTTACGTAAATGTCATCCATTGAAAAAAGTTATATTTTTATTGAATAAAAGTAAATTTCTATGGATGTGTATAGAAATAGGAAAAAAACACAACGGACCAACTCGTTAGTCGTGACTAGTCAGATTATCTTATTTAACCTGTGATTTGTCACAACTCACAAGGTGGCCCGTCTAACTCATGATTTATCAAGGATTAGTCGTCCGTCTACATGGGAAACCAATTCTATATGAATTATAAAATTTATAGCTCTAAACATACAATAACTCAACGAGTACGTACGTAGGACTAATTAATCCTAATATTCCAATAACAATTTAACAACTGCTAGAGGTAGAAAGTAATTTCTCTCATCAAGAACGACGAAAGAAGTTTTTTAATAATAAAAAACAAGAACGAAGAAAGAACCTCGCCACCATAAACACCCACCTTCAGCAGAATTTTAATGTTTTTGGTCGCTATGTCTAATTTTTCTCATAAGTTTAGTTACGTAATTTTTATAAGCTTATTAAAAAAAACTTATTATATCTATTAGGGCACTTAAAAGAGAGAATTAGATTGTTTAAAGAGAGGGAAAAAAAGAGAATATAGATTTGGTAAACTAGAATAAGGGAAATTACGCAAGTTGTGTTCAGAGGTATAGGTAAAGAAGTTAACTTGGAAAGTTGTTTAATGTCGAGCTTCGTACGTCACACACGTTCCCATACATCTCCACTTGATCCAAGAAAATAGTAAACTCTTATTACTATAGAAAACATTTATGCATTCAAATTAATTTTTAAACTAAAAGATATAATCAAATATTGCCTGTCAAGTCTGCTCCGAGTAAAAGAAAAGCTCTTTGTAATTTGTATATAATTAGTAAGCATCGTGTGAAGAGATATTTTAACTAAGAAAATTAAAGTGTTAAGTATTTTTGGTTGTTTGTTATATCATATTATTAAAAATATTTGATTTGGTAATAATCTTATCATATATATTATAAATGATGATCTATCGATATAATGTAACAATCTACAACATATAAGATCACATTGAACGGTTCTATTGACAATGAGGCTTTCTCCACGATATATAGATTTATGATGAACGGTTCTACCTACGTTACATCCACAATAGATAATTTTATTCGTAATACACAACGACATTCATGAAAAAACGATTCTATATATAACACACTAGAAATTCTAATAAGCTTTGTATCTTTAATCCATAAAAATTGTTTTATCTCAGAATTTAATTTCATTCATGGTGTAGAATGATTCATAAATTTGATCAACCAGTTGACCAAAAGACTTCCACAAAAATAAAAATTTCATACATTTTATTCTATTACTAGTTGGTGATCGCGCTTCGCGCGAAATTTTGTATTATTGTTTACTAACGTGGTTATAAGAAAATTCGACATTGACAAAACTATCACCGTTAAGTTACATTCACATAAAGCACGATAGAACTAATCATCTAATACTCATTAGCTAAATACGATCTGATCCAATCGTCCAACAACTCGATTTACGAACATGAATCAGTTAATTCTTATAAAATGTCCTACGCTAATTCAAAAACAATCTCATAATTGTATGAGTTAGATGTCCATTCATTTGACATTATATATTTTTTATAGCGTTCAACCTTTTTTTGACAGGTCCCCATTCCTCTATCTCCTTTTAATTTCACCAACACGACATATTGAAATATAAACCACCTTTAAACTTGGTTTAAACCTAACATCCATTTTCTTTTTCTCGCTTCTCGTTTCTCCGGCTAGTTATGTGGTCTTGTATTTGATTTAAGCGTTAAATAATATTTTAGAAAATTTTCCCTTTTGGTTGTCTTTAAGATTTTACTGAACATGTTATCTTTCCATGATAGCGTAATCTACCTCTCGTAACAACCATTTTCACATACCAATAAAAAGCTCGTGGTCTTTATCCTAGCTTTAGAAAGCTCATGTAAGCATTCATTAATCATTATGTTGGCATGCATGAATGATTACTTTCGAGCATTGATATTTGTAATTTTGTTTGCCTCTTCAAATTTGAATCACTCATCCATGAGTTTGTCGAAATCCTACAAACTTAAATTTCTCTAAAGAGTCGAAATCCTACAAACTTAAATTTTTCTATAGAGCATATCTCATTTAGAATTAACCGTATGATAGATCCTGAAATTTTGTTCTGAACAACAATTAATTAGTAATTTTGTTTTATTTCAATTTGATTAATATTCAATTTTATTTTTAGTAAATATTTTTTTTCCAAAATATGTAGTTAGGAAATAATTGGATCTAAATATATTTTGATACATCACATCACCAATTTTTTGAAATAGATATTTTGATAGTTTTATTTTATGGGTTTTAAAAAAAAAATGGTGGATGTCAAAATGGATGTATGCTAGAAGGAGAACTAAGCAAAGCTAACTTTATATATATAATTAATTATTAACTATTCATACCAAACGATAAATAGAACTATTTTACCATTAAATTGTATAATATGTTTGCATAAATCAGGTCATAAACTTTCAGTTGCGCATGCTTAGCTTTATCAAAGTCAAAATTAATTTATAACTATTTATCACAAATACATACATATATACAGTATTATATAATATTTTTGATGATAAATTAATAATTAGCAATATCAGTACTTAAAAAAAGCTATTGAAAAGTCTGAGATGAGGCTTCGAATGATGCTTTTAATACATAGAGCGAAGACAGGTGAGATTAAGTTTTCATGTCTTGATTCTAAAATAGATAGTTAAGTTTCCATTGAAACATTGAGAATGAAGGTGATGTTACGCATTCTTATATCACATGATGAATCGCATAGACAGATCAAAAAAAGTGCTATGTTATTCAGACCAAAGTCAACGACTTATGAAATAGATTTTTTGAAATCCACGTACCAAGGTTTATATGGTACTATTTACTAACTTTGAAACTAAATTATAGATCTCCATTAATTTCATCAAGTTGGTTTGAAAAAAAATTCTCACATAAAACGACCAGTACTTAGGAAATAAACATTAATGATCACATAAATGTGGCTTAGGAAATAGTTTATTAATGAAACAAAAAATTAAGCTTAAAACAAAGAAACGGGTGGAATATCTTCTTACAGAAGAAATTATCAATCGTGAAACCAACTTTGTTTTCTTGTACAACTTTATAAAAAGAAAAAGATTAAATCTACAGGTCAAGATGAGAAGATCCTAGATATGATATCTACGTGATTGTGAGCCTGAATCAGAGTGTGATCTGATTGAGTCTTCGGACTGTTATTTCAAGACAGCCTTATGATTGCAAGTGAAGAGAGCAACCCATACTGGATCCTTTGGAGGTCATGATGATCTAGAGTAGTGTGTTTAGTACGAGTATGAATGTTTTTGAAATTAGCTATATAGGCTTTAATTAGCTTTTAGGAAAACTTGTATAATACTCCCTCCGTTTCATATTAGTTGTCGTTTTAGAACTTAAATTTTGTTTCATATAGTTGTCGTTTTAGAATTTCAATACAAATATTTGATAATTTTTCCACTTTTATCATTATTCTTGTAACTAATTAATTAGTGTGATCATAGTATATAATACATTAATGATGGGTAAAACAGAAAATTGAATTGTTTTCTTAATCTACGTAAAACAACCTAGAACGACAAGTAATATAAAACGGATGGAGTATATTATAGAGGAACCAATATAATGACACTAACTTTGGATTAGGAAAGAGAAGTGATTTTTTTTTAACATTGGTATTATTATTAAACAACGGTAGAAATACAAGGGTGGGATACAATCAAAAAATCAAAGATCAATTATTAGAACCCATATCTGAGACTAGAGCAACACCCAAACGGATTCAAACATAGAACCCTCCTCAACGCAAGATAGAAACGGATGAGACGCCAAATGAACCGCTTATACTGCTCAGTAGAGCCACAGAGGCAGAAACATCACCTGAGACGCAAATTAATCATCAAGAGAGATAGACGCAAGGAGAAGTTGACAGCGATAGTGAAGAACTCCACATCCGAGACAGAAGAGTAACCATTTAAAGACCGCCTCTGTCGAAAATGAAATCGACCAGATCTGAAACGAGGACTGGAGAAGAGACCCAAACGAGCATCAAACCGCATACCAGAGAGGATCAAACGATTTTCGGACAAACCCACAGATTACAAAAACCAGAAACACAAAACAAACCAAACCAAAAAAAACAAAAGAGGTAAACGACGGTCTGTGACAAGTGGAGGATAAGAAACGACGGGCCAACACGAGTACAAGGCAGAGCCGCACCGTTGCTCGTCCAAGCCGGCATCACCACCACGTCGCCGCCGTCATCTCAGATCCGCGAATCAGAACCGCCACGCCAGAAAAAAAATGGAAGGGAAGTAATGAATTTGAAATTTGTCTTTTTGTCTTTTGTCTTTTGTTCTATTTTCTTGGTTATTGATTCTAATTAACCAGCAACGTAGAATGGCTCAAAGAAAGATTAATTTTGTTTATTCACCATTTAGACCACGACAAATCACAGTTTTGATATAAATGAAGCTTTAAGAAAAAACAATAGGGGCCCGAGTCAAACGTTAAACAATCTCCATGTAATCAAAGTCTCCGTGCCGACTTAACGTCCTTATACATGATTTGAACATAACATGGGATTCACTAAATTAAAAGTTCTTAACCATATGTATATACACAGATGCGTGTATTTTTAAAAATGTAATTGACAAATTTTTCTAAATTTATTTATTTTCTCAATAGTTGGATATTCTCTCCCATGCATACCACCGTTTAACTAACTGCAAGTGGTGATCGAGGGAGGACCAGCTTCGTAGATTTTTTTTTTTTTTAATTCTTTCTAGATTGCGACATGGTTGCTCGTAAGATCTGACTTTTGTTTGGATTTATGACATTTATTACATATTGCTAAATATAAGTATTTTCAAAAAATAATACAGGTTTATAATATATGCAAGTCCCCTATATTTAATGTGATAGTCGTATATATTGCCATATAGTAAGAACGGCGGTCAATACTCATTCTGCTCCTGTTTTTTCTTCTTCTAATCGGGTAATTATAAACGGATTTAATATTTTTGGTGCTTAAATCATTTAGAACAATTAAAAAGAGACATCAAATATATCGCCATGATACGATTTGATCTTTAATTTGGACTCCCATAAACAAATCCTTAACAAACAAAAAAAAAACACTGTAAATCGACCAAGACCGTTACTTTTCATGTGTGTTACACTTCTATTCAATCTTAACATATGCTGTTGTTTTTTATGCGTACGTCAACTTCTAAGTTTATCCTCTTTTGATTGGTTTTCTCTTCTTTTATATGTTTTGCATGTTCTCTAATTTACTTGTACCAAATATATAACAATCTATATATATATCGTTTAGTGGTAATTGTAGACATAAATTCGTTTTTCTATAAATCCAATTCTCATTTAAAACAATTTCACTGGATGTTTGGGAAGCTGGAACTAACTTTAGGCCTTTGCCCAGCTGAATGTCCATTAGATTGGTTTTGTCGGTCGGATTAATTAGTTTATCCCCGAAATTTGTCGGGTTCGTCTTATTGACTGGATGTGTTGTTTTGATCCTACGATATAACTTGAACCTCATATCCTTCAATTTGGTGTTTGGTCCAAATCACCTAACGTTATATAAAGAAATTTAAAAGTTAGGGTTTTAATATTTTATATTGAACTAATAGTCTAGTAGCCCAAATTTTTCTTTCTCTCACGTAGAACGACACTTTACTCGTGTTCCCACCAAGACCATGTTCCCTGATTGCTATAACCGAGGTATATAGATACAGAGATTCTTGCTATATGAAATTGCAATAAGGTGCTTTTTTTGTTTTTTACTATACTGTTTGCAATAACGTGCTTTGGATCTCCAAAAACACAATATTCTGAATGCAACGTTTATTTTTTCAAAATATAGATTTTCAGATCTCTTTGCCTTTCATCTATACCGATATTGAGATGTCTATAAATCGTTAAATTGTACTACATTTTATGTTAGACTTTTCGGAAATAATTTCCACGTTTAGACTAAAATGATTTTGAACTGAATGACCTGAAAATTAAATGATTTCAGTATATCACGACGAGTGATAATAAAAGCACATATGAATGATTTTGGGTATCGACAAAATCAGATAAAAAATCTTAAGAATTTCTAAATTAAAAGTTAGTCGTCGGATGAAAGCATGATACATGTCGTCGAAGTCGATATATAATGGAACCCATACATCAACGGTTAGAATAAGATACCTAAAAATGTTGAACATACGGACATAAACATCCGTAATGTTAATTCCACGGACATAAATGGTCAGAAACGTTACACATGATGCATACATATCTCTTAAAATAACTATGATGCAATCTTTTAGCTTATCCACTCAATAAAATGAGAAGTTGAAAGAGATGGTCTCCATTGTTTTTGTGTATATGAATGAAATAAAAGAATACAAATCAATAAAGAGCCTTTAACAACAATGAACAAGCAAGTGGGAAACAATAACCATGTAACTTGTGATTCCATTTACTTCTTTGCAGTTTCTCATAATTTCATGACAAAATCCACTGTTATCTACAATTCTACATGATGATGAGCCTTTGAAAATACTATAACAAAAACAAAAGAGAATCTGAATATGAGCAAAAATAAACCACTCTATTTTTTGTTTTTTTTTGAATGAATTTATACGAAGAATAACTCTCAAAGAATTATTTGTATCTGATGAGAATCAATCAAACATATACGTTGTTCTATCTTGCTGTTCAAGCAGGATATGAAGCATACAAATTTCTTGGGACACAAGGTGATTCCCTCCAAACCCTAGCGTGAAGCTTAAGCAATTCCTTCGCCTTTTCCTTAGTCTTGTTCCCGCAACTCACTTGAAGCACCAGACACATCTTCGCTACAACTCCCAATTGCAACATCTCCTGCAACAAACACGGCGTCGCGCAAAACCTCCCAATGGAAAGCAAAACCCTAACCGCCCTTTCGCTAGTTATCTGAGAGACCCTCAATATCTTCTTAGACACAACCGCAATAGCCGCACCATGATTCAAGAACTCGGCTCTTCCTTCTGCACACTGACATAACATATCAAGTACCACCATCGCCATCTCTGAATTCCTTCTCTCGGATGAGAAAGTTTCATCCATTAGAAGCTCGATTATCATCGAGATCGCTCCAGCTTCCACAGCCTTGTGTCTATTCCTTCCCCATGGACATATAATCACCAAGATTTGCATTGCTGATCTCGTTGCCTTGTGAGAGATCTGGTCATGCAAGATCTGAACCACCTCAATGAAAAGCTCACGTTCCAACAGTATGATCTGCATTGGATCCGCAACTTCGAGAATCTTCTTGAGAAGCAAAGTCGCATAGGCTCTTGACTCGTAGATCCCACGTTGCATAATCTTAGTCAACGTCTTCACAAGATTTGTTTCCTTCTTGCTGTTTAAAAGACTCTTGCGGGCTGTCTCCGACGTGTCGAGATGGTAGAGTAAGCTTAAAGCTTCGTCCATTAAGCTCCTCGAAGAATCGAACCGATTCTCCAACATGTTTGATTGACACAAGTCGTTGAGATTCGAAGAAGAAAGCGAAGGAGAAGGAGAGATGTAAGTATCTACGGAGCTGCTGACGATCTTTGCCAAGAACTCCGGAACTTCTGCGGCTTCTAAGCATCGTTTGTTCGTTGTATTCTCCGATACTATTTGACGAAGTCTTTTGAGGCATTTGACTTGGTTTTGATGTGAGGAAGAAGAATCTTTGATGAGCTTTTCGATCTCGGATTTACAGATCGGAGGCTTTGGAGTTGGTATTCTCTCGATACCATAAGATGCGTTGAGAGTACACCAAGATTGGATCAGACGGCGAAGAGTGTGGTTTGGTGTGAGATCGGTTTCGGTTATGGCTTGTTTTGTGACCGGACATGAGTTTTTCTTACCGGTGAAGAGCCATTTCTCGATGCTGTCTCTGTCGTAGGTTATTCCGGTGGAAACTATCACCGGATCCTTCATGATATCTAGAGAGATCGGACATAGGAAGAAAGAAGGAATCTCTAACTCTTGATCCATTTAACTCGCCGGAAAATATGAAAAAAAGGAAGTAAAACTTGATGAATAAATCGACCGACGAACGAATCTAAAAAAAATGAAACTTTTGCTACAAAGTGTAGTAGATGAGATTTAGGAGATATGAATTGGTTTGAATAAGTTAGCAAGAAGAGAGAAGGAGGGTTGGGTTTTAAATATAAAGGGAGGGATAGGAGAAATATTCAGAATTATTACGAAAGTCAAAACACGGAAAATACAATATTTGTAAACTCTTTTTGGATAGCTGTCCCTATTTATTATTTTTATAGAACGAACGAGGAACGTATAGAGATTTGACTTCTTTTTTTTGGGGGGGGGGGGTGGTGTAACAAAAACCTAAATAATAAATGCTTTTTATAAAGAAAAAAGTGAGACGTATTGAAGAGTGTTGACTTGTCAAAGAGATGCGATTCCGGCGAAGAAAGTGTAAATAGTAACGAAGTCATTGGGGGATTGGTCGTGGCGGTGTTGAAGACATATATAGTTTGTCTGCTTTGTGTTTCGTTTTTACTCACATGCCATAATTGCTGATTCCTCTCCTCCTTTTTTTTTTTTTTTTTTGCCATCCCCTATTTGACTTTTTTTTTTCTTTTTATTCTACAAAAAGCTAAATTGGCAGGCTTATTTCAAAACTATAGTAAATATTACTGTTGCAACCGAAAGGTAGAAGAAGATTATATTGGGTTTATGTCAACGAAAACATGATCATTGTTTTCTTTTCGGGGGTGATGTATTTAGTTTTTTGGTGCCGACAAAACCTAAAGTGCCATTAACGGTTGTACTTTGTTTCAGGCTGCAACTTTGATGTTACATTTAGACCCATACTCCCTTGTTATGCTCTATTTTTTTTTTTCTAGGCCCCTCCAAAAAATGTTGGATATTTGCTATTCTGGTTCTTTTTTTTTTCTCCTTGATCTTGGTGCCAAATGCCAATGGAGATGTCGCGCATTTTGGTAAACGGTCATAAGAATATTTTATTCTTGAAAAAAAAGTTGTTATTGAATTATAAAATAAAGGGAGCTTTGCAAATTTTAGCTTTGAAGTTTCGTTAGTTTTTAACACTTTTTAAAAATGTTATTAGAAAGTAGCAATTTTTTACTGTTCATTATCAATTTAACAATGTACAGTACGGCGTGTACGTCTATGTACGATATATGGAAAACATAGGTGAGAGTATTTTTGTCTTTTACTCCCTAAATGACAAAAAATAAACAGTAAAAAAACTAAAAGTGCTAAAATAACAAAATAAGTATAATAAAGTGCATGTTTTTACAAATATATTTAAAATAAAAAGGGTATTAACAACAAAAATTGTGAAATTAAGCACAATATTTTCTGGAATGTACTTTGAAAAATGTATTCATATAGTTGTCTGGTAAATGGATATATCAATGTTTACACGTTAAATAATAATATAAAGCTCTAAAATAACAGATCACATCTTATTATATAAAACTGAATGTTTCAAAGTTGCTAACTTACCAGATCGTGACACGTGTCAAGTCAATTGATTAGATTTTGACACATAATATTAACAATAAAGAAAACTTTTAATTGATTCCTAATCTTATAAGGTAAAGTTATCAATCAAAAAAAGAAAAAACAGAAAATATAAATTTATCTTAAAAGCCAAAATTAATTTAAAAAAAAAGGAAAAAAATAAAATTTGAAAATTTTTATAACCGATTCCTAGTTTTTAAAAGTAAAGTTACTAAACAAAAAAAAAGAAAATAGAAATTTCTATTTATCTTAAAATATAAAGTTAATAAAATAAATAATAAAAAAATTCCTTCTGGTTATATATGGAAAAATGAATATATGAGTGTTTAAATAATACAAAATAAATCTCATTCGAATAAGAATATATAAAAACAAATGTTTGGAAATATGTGATAAAATTTAATTAAAAACCAAATAGTAGAATAAAAAATAGGAGAATCAAAATGAATAAATAATTATTAGGTTTCTCTATAGGTGGTTTCGCATTGGCGGTCTCAACCTTATATTATTTATTTTCACAGGAAGTCTAATTTTTTTTTTCCATTTTTTCGTTTATAATTTTTTTTCACGGGTTACAAAATATTAAACTATAAATCAGCGTATACGCTGATCCTGATCTAGTGCTTATATAAACGAAAAAGAAGTCTATTTGATAAAATAAATGTCCTCATAATAATATATCGTAGTGTGAAAAATATCATCCCCTCCACAACAGTGGAATAATAGAAATAAACGTTTTAAATCTCCATTTGATAAATTGAATATATCTACATAAAAATAAAAATAGCCACTTGTAAATTTAATGAAATAAATACGAATGAAACATAGCTGAGTGGAATATATATAATAGAATGATAGATTCATTCTTCAAATACTCCTGCAAAATAGTAGAAACAAAATTTCCGCACAAATTTTTCATTTTTTTAGTTTTTAAGTGAAGTGAATTGAATTTCTTTTTCATACTTTTCAATTCAAATGGTAAAAATTTAGAAAAATGTTTAATTCCATCAACTTTATTCCATCCATATAGTAAAAAATTATAAGAATGTTTAAATCTATTAACCTTTTATTCCTCTAAATATATAACCATTTGCACATACGTGTTACATAAAAAAAATCTGTCTCTCACAACATTTAAATGATAGGAGTTCTTCCCTTTGTAAAAAAAAATATATTTTCATTTTTTTTTAATTATCATCATATTTATTGGTATGTAGTGAAATACTCTAAAACTAATAAGTTTTATTTGTCTAACAGAAAAAGTTATGAACGTCGACTCAATTTCAAGTTGCTCCAGCCACCACAGATTTAACATAATACTTTCAGGGATGTAGATGATTTTTTTTTTGGTGGTCCATATGAAAGCGAAAGCAAATAACAACATGTTTCTCATAAGAAAGTACCAAAAGTGGATGTATGGTTTCGTTTGCAATGCCTTTAATTGTGATTAAAATCTGCATACATTAATTAGAAAAGTCAAACAATATGCTTTATAGCTTCAATAATTAATAAAACTGTGGTATTGGTTATTTAAAAACGTTTATAACTTTTTGAGGGAGAATTATGAGAATAGCTGAAATTTATATCAAAATTAGGAAAATATTTTAGTTTTTATAATTAAAAAATTATCTAAAAGTCTAAACTGTAAAATAGAAAGCCTAAAAATTCTAAATGCTTTGAGGAAAAAAACGTTAAAGAACCATAAATCCTATACTTCATCCTAGAATACAAACCTTAACTTTACAATATAAACAAATTAATGTTTCATTTCCTTTTTTTCAAAGACTGAGCAAACAAATTTTCATGTATTTCTTTTTTACAACATAATAAAAATATTCTAAAAAGTAATTATAAAAATAAATTTATCATATGATAAAGTTCTTATAAAAATATCTAGAAGTAATGGGATGAAAAGTTTATAATAAGCTTTCCGCTTCTTGAAAAATATATGAAGAAATATCATCCATAACTTTTTGACAAAATTAGCTGGCTATCTGATCTGATTCTTCTTTGTCACTTGGCTTTATTTTACATGGTCACTCTTCTATACCTATGTTTTTGTTTATTTCTAGCTTATTTGAGCTAATAATAGAAACTCGTATATTTTATGATTTTGATATTTTGAATAATATATAATCAAAAACTATGGCAGGCGTAAACTATTTCCGTTTTATTGTTCAACTAAGATATTATTGGAAAATTGAAATAAGTTAGGCAACTATCATGAGCACGACCCAGAATCATGAGCAAGTAGCGACTAGCATACTAATCAAGGATTCAACTACAAAATAATAATTTATACTATTAAAATAGAAACAATTTTGAAATCTGTTTTCAAATATCATTTATTCTTTTAAATACATTGAACATGTTACCAAAGATGTATTAAACTTGCTGCCAAACATTTATTAAATATATTATAAACTTAAAAATTATAAATTAAACATATTTGAATCAATAACATTTATATTAGTTCTTATTCCTTATTTCACATTTTATATATTACAAAAAATTTTATCTCGTGCGGATGAACGAGTTTAGAATCTAGTTTATTTTAATAGACAATTGACTTTATTCTTGAGGATATATTTATTTGAGTTATGTACAAATAGCTCTTTTCCATTTTTTGAGTGGTGGTCATATATATATATATATATTTTTAAAAGAGTGGTGGTCATATATTGCAGCCAATTAAATAAAATTTAAGCATATAAATACATATACGTATGTTGATAAAAAAATACATATACATATGCGTATATACATTTTCACTTAATATATTTGATTTTATTAATTAGTTTAGTTCCTTGATTCAAGTCTAGAGGATGATGTTTATTTAATAGATGCCAGTTCCAATCAGTTAGCCACGCCGACTTGTTTTAACAAAAATTCATTAGGTAAAAGTTAAAGATATTATTATTTTTGTAATCAAAGAAATTATGGTTCTGGCTGGTACTTCGTGAAATAAAAGGAATATTATACACCATTTCGAAATACTTGACTAATCACATAATTTTGTAGAATTATGATTTATATAACCTAACGATTTTGTCTGTTGGATGACAAAAATCAAACATTTTATTTTCTTAAAAAGGCAGCGACTATATATTCTTTAAATCAAAATAATATTATTATATTCTGTAAATCTTTTTTACTTTTCACCTTGCTATAATATTTTTTTTTGGGTTAATTTAGGAGTCATGAGTCAAAACCCACACATCTCCATTAATACCAAAACCCTTTCCAAACAAAGATACAAACCCTAATTTATTAAGTTCAACTTTTTCAGAAGACAACAACAACCAATAGAATTATCTATACTTTGATGCTTTGTACAATGTTAACAGTTGAAATATGCTTTTTGTAACAACAGTTGAAATATGTTTACGTTAAATATGAATATCACAATTTTTTTTCATTTAAACTACTTTTACATTAAAATAAAATATTACTTTAATCATAGAATAAAAATAACCATAAAAATTCACACATAAACCAATTTAACCGGATCAAGAATTAGCACAAAAGGACTCAAACACACACACACACACACCATGTAAGTGTTGTCCAATTTCAGTACTTGAAAATGTGTACTCAAAAGGTTTTGGCTTTTGTAAAAAATAAAGGTTTTGATATCTAAAGTTTTATTAAAAACCCAGAAGAAATAAGAGAAAAATGGTGTACAACAGTTATGAAAAATGGAGTTAAGGGTGTTGATTGTAGAAATCACACAAGGATAAAAAGAATTGAAAGATCGATCGGGGTCTCGTTTTTATTAAATCGAACTCGTCGGAGTTTACAAAAATATTCTGAGATCGGTAATGAGGTCGAGATCGAATTTCGAGCTCTCACTTTCTCTCTCTAAAAATGTATTGCGAAATTCCCCCCCCTCCCCCCAAATGTAGTCGGAACTTCCTTATTTATAAGCTTCCTCGGCGGTTTAGACATTATCCCCGAATCCGGGAAAAATTCCGCGAATCCCGGATTAAAAAACTAATTAATCTTTCTTTTTCGTATTTTCCGTAAAGTTCCGCGAATCCCGGAAGTGAGTTTTGATTACGACAGGTTGATACCGACGAGCTCGGTATATCGCAGGTCGGCAATCGCTTGATGTCTTTTTCTTTACCGATCTCGAACCGTCATTGATCGGATCAACCTGGCCGATCTTGGCTCGAGATGAGGATTCGAGTTCAGCCTTCACCGAGCTCGGTGATTGTTGCTTTGTGAACTTCTTTACTGATCTTGAACCGTCGTCGATCGAGATTAACTCACCGATCTCGGTTCAAACTCGTCGTTCCGAGCCATTCACCACCAGTTCGGTATTTCTTCGGATTCTGATCGAACTGGTGTTCTTACCGAACTGGTGTTCTTACCGAACTGGTTGGTTAGCAAGTCCTTAGTGGACCTTTCTTTCAAGTTCGGAAGTCGGCAACCGTTTCATGGTCTATTCTTCTGAGTTCGAACCGTCGTTAACCGGAATCAATTGGACCGATCTCGGTTCAAACCGGACTAAACCGGGAAGTGTTAAACTCACCACCAACAAAGGGCATCACAATCTTTCCATAATTTTAGGCCCTTAACTTTAAAACTTTAATTGTTTTCGTCGTAATTGTAGTTCAAGAATATTCAAGGAAGATGGCATCTGTAACTTTAATTGTTATGTTTTAACACGTAGCATTAAAACTTTAATTGTTTTGTTTTCTTCGTAATTGTTTTCTTCTTAATACTTAGATATCTTCTTTGTGATCATGGATATTGAAGGATCAAATTGTAGTCGTTTTTATGTTCTAAAAACGAAAGCTAAATTTTGTTTTTCTGAAAAAAACAGAGGTTATGAAAAAGAAAACCACATGTAATATCCAAAGACTCAATACAAAAAAAAACAATTATATGTAATACCTAAAGACTCAATACAAAGAAAACTTAGGTGAATATTAAAGATTCTAAACACACTGTTTGTTCAGAGTGAAGTTGATAGAATGTAGATATGAAGTCACTTTTTTCTCGTGTCTTTGCAGAATTACTTTCGTTGAGAAACGTGAGTTTTGAACAGAGATTTTACCTAAATACAAAAAAAAAAAAAAATTGTTAAGTGGATTAAAGAAAAAATAAATGAGACATTAGTTTACAAACATATTCTTGTTACCATTGTATTTTCTTGTTCTCATCAGACTCCCACATAAAATATAGGACCAGTAAAATATAGGACCAGTGTTGTTGCTCTTGGCATAAGAGTGCACATACTCAACATATTTTTCCCATAGAGTACATTGAATGATTGTTTCACTGCAATAAAAATCATAGAATTTAAGTGCTACAATAACAAAGTATTAAGAAGAATTATAATTAAAAAATATTTTCATACTAACTTGAGATCTCTAAGTTGAATATCCAACAACTTTGAAGAAGTGTATGAAAAGTCGAGAATAACTCTAGGTTTATCTTTGGGATAAAAATCCTAAGTCCGGGATAATAGAACTCTGATTTTCCACTTTTTGGAAGAATTAAACTGGTTAATAGGAGTATACTCTAATGGCATCTTAAACTTGAATCACGCAAAAAGAATCAAGAGTATTAATATGATGAGAAAAGAAAAACGTGGTAAATCTGAATAGAAAGTAATGATAAACATGTCTCAATGTTTTTTATTATATAGGTGATGACTATGACAAACATCCATAAACAAAAACCAGAAACGAAGAACAGAAACAAAACAAAAAAAAGAGAAAAAGATGAATATGAGAAAGAAAAGATGGATCGATGGAGAAGAAGATATAGAGAGAGACATGAAACAGTTTGAAAGAATGATATGATCTACAATGTAGTTCATCGTGAGTATAGGATAGAAGAAGTTGAAATTGTGAAGAGATCGTAAAGTAGTGGGAGAAAATTAGGAATTTTTAGGATTAGGCATTTTTAGTAATATATAGGGATTTTTAGATTTACTTTTTTGGTTTTTTACGTTAATTTTTTATTTTATTTTGTTATTCTGCCACATGTCAATTTGTAATTGGTCTTGTGACTTGTGCTTTAATATAAAGGATTATGTAGTTATTGCTTATTGTAAGTTTATATGCTAGTCACTAGTCAGTTTACCTGTCTCTTTAACAGCCCAATAAAATATCCTGACATTTTCAAACCGAATATGGCTACTAAAAACATATGTTTCATTATCTAGATTTAGATCCGAAACACTAATAATAATATAAAAAAATGAATATCAAGGTATCAAATTCGTCCCACCACTAACGTGAATATTAACTTCAAACAAAAAAACGTGAATATTAACTTCCGGATGAGGACGAATGTGAACAACTTCCTGATCAAACTTTTTGTACAGTATTTAACTAATTCCCACTAAACGGTCAAAAAGTGACCAATACGTAAAGAAACAAGAGGCCGTTTTAAAATTAGTTATTAAAAATGACTTTGTCCTTTGTGCCAATAAATAAACGTTTCGATTTAAAGAGATCGATGACTTGTCCTTCTTTGACAAAATGTAAGATAACTATACTTTTGGTCAATCAAGTGTAAGTAACCATGACATGGGCCAATGGTAAAAAAAAAATCGTGTAAGACATCAATAGAACAAAGTCAATT
Source organism: Eutrema heterophyllum (assembly GCA_002933915.1). Taxonomy (NCBI): domain Eukaryota; kingdom Viridiplantae; phylum Streptophyta; class Magnoliopsida; order Brassicales; family Brassicaceae; genus Eutrema; species Eutrema heterophyllum. The sequence goes on from PKMM01036815.1 coordinate 336,075, forward strand.
AAGCATTATAATTCATGTAGAACGGTCAAAATGTATAAATAATGAAAATACAGAGGATTTGAGCTTATTTAAAAAATAAAAGAAAAAACCGAAGGACTCCAGCAATAAACATAGAGTTTGTTACTCGACGAGAACACACATTTTGGACAAAGTTTTTGGAAAGTAAAATTAATTAGTATTTTGATTCTCACGAGAGATTTACAAGAACAAGAACAAATAAAAGACAAGTGTTTGAGTGTAGAGCTAAATTGTAGTTAGTTGAGAGTGGTGTAGAGAGTTGGAATCTAGTTCTTGACTCTTTGCCCTTGTCCTTGTTTTATACTCCGATATCGTGTTTAACATCTCCGTTTACTCCGTCTGATTCGCCATGAATGGTTTTTCAGTCTGAGGCTCCAGTCGTTACGTTTAGGTGACCTAACTCATCGGTTTGAACATGTATTTGGTCTCGGCGGGGTTGACTAACGATTCTGCATTTAATTCCCTTTGACTGTAGATGTTCACCCCGATGGGTCTTTCAGTTCGGCCCGTCATCTTGTTACTCATTTGACCTCGTTTGGCTTTGACTTCACCGGCTTTTTTTACCATAGATTTATTGGACCCAACTAACTAGGCCGGGATTTAAACCCCAGTCATATACAAATGTATTTTAATTTTCATACTAGATATTGAAACTGATAATGTAGTTATTAGTATGTCAAGTTGGGAAATGGAAAGCATGGTCTTGCTCTCTGTTGATTTATTCTATATATTTTTTGTACGTGTGGATGGATAGTATACATTGAAGTATAGTCTGATACAAGTTGATAGGTAATTCAAGTTTTAAGCCCATAAGATATATTTTTCCACGGTAGAATGTGTAAGTACGTAGCACGTAAGAAAATAAAATAGGAATGAGTAGCGTAGAGGACCAAAAATGGTGATGAAGTGTATACAGCTAAAAGCCGTATATAGTGGTCAGAAAATAGACAGCTTCATACAGGCTACCACATGGGATTTTGGATAAGAAAAAAGAAATGTTTGGACCTGACATTATTATCGGCTATTCTATATATATCTTCTTGGCCACATAATTTATTTTTATTTGTTTCTATTTGAATACTTCAATAAGAAAGGAAGTTGAATTAGCAGATACGAACAAGTTAATTGGTTATATCATATTTTGTTAGTTATGTAATTATGTATACATGCGTGTAACATGTTGTATGCAATGTTCAAGTGTTATTTCTAAAGATTTTGTCATGGTTGGGTTGTGACTTGTGATACCAAACAAACGTCTAAATAAGAGACGATGGTCAATATGGATAAACATATATAAAATTNATATCCACGACATTCCGAGATTGCTAAAGTGGATAAGTTTTAGACTTAGTATATAGGCCATAATAGTTTATCACATCTCATATATATATATATATATATATATATATTTGTAGATTTTAATGCAACCCATTTACAAAGAGAATACATAGGCTACTAGGAGTGATCAATCTATTAAAACCGAATCGAAAAAATACATTTTATAAATCAAAATCGAACCACATAAGAAAATAACTATCAAGCCAAACTTTGAATCTCATTAAATCGTGAACATCCAAGCCAATTCAAAATAGATTTGATTTCAATTTGATTTTGATAGTGCTATACAAACTAAGTACAAATCTGTTTAAATGGAAAATCAAATTGAACATTGTAAGCAAATCATATAACGGTAGCGTGTTTCAAAAACTCTAGTACATTTTTATTTTTAAGTGATATTTATTAGGGAATAATATCCGATATCGGAAGTTGGATCGGGCTCTGATATCATATGAAAATACATGGGTTTCCAACTCAAAATCAATTGGCAATTAGTGGATTGTAAAGAATAATGATTCTTTCTTGGATTGTAGAGAATAATGATTCTTTCTTATTGATAACGATATGTTTACAACTCTATTATACAAGAGGAATGAATGATCTAGAATATACGTCTAATCTTAACAGAAATGTAAACTAACATATTTACTTAATTATTACGTATATCCTCTAAGAGAGTGTGACACCGGCTTGGTAAGTGCATCAGCGAGCTGGTCTTTCGAGGAAATATGAGCAATGCGTAAGAAACTAGATTGAACCAGTTCACGAATGAAGTGGTAATCAAGTGCCACATGCTTCACACGCGAATGAAATACCAGGTTTGCACAAATGTATTTGGCACCAACGTTGTCAATAACGGGCTGAGTAGTGGAAGAGACCCCTAACTCTTTCATAAGAGAGGTAATCTATCGCAGATACGCAGCGGTGTCTGCCACAACACGATACTCAGCTTCAGTGGAGGAACGTGCACCTGATTTTTGTTTCTTAGATGACCACGTTATCGGATTAGAGCATAAGTAGATAATATTAGCGCTGGTCGAAGTGAAGTCATTGTGATTGCCTGCCCACGTCAAAGAACGCGTGAAGAGCAAGATTAGTATTACGCCTGAGGAGAATGCATGATCTCGAATTCCTGAGAGGTACCGAAGAACACGTTTCGCAGCGAGCCAATGCAAATAAGTAGGACAATGCATGAACTAAGAAAGCTTGTTTCCTGCGAAAGCAATATCCAGACGTGTAAAGTGAAGATATTGCAAGCTTCCCATAACCATACGATATTCAGAACCATCATAAAGAGGAGTTCCAGAGCTGATTTGAAGGTGTGAATCAGTAGCCGTGGGAGTTGTAACCGCTTTTGCATTTACCATGTTAACTCGAGCCAATAAATCATTGATATATTTGCGCTGTGAGAGATGTAAACCAGCGGTAGAACGAACTACTTCAATACCCAAGAAATAGTTGAGCTCTCCTTGATCTTTGAGCAAAAATATGTTGCTGAGAAGAGCAATGAATATTTCCACGTGTTGTTGATTGTTCTCGGTATGACAATGTCATCAACATATACAAGCACGTAGATGATAGCAGCCTTGGTGAGAATAACAAACAATGAAGCATCGGAAAGGGCATTCACAAAACCAGAATCTTAAAGAAACACCTTAAGCTCCATCTACCAAGCATGAGGTGCTTGTTTAAGACCGTAATGCGCTTTCGAAGTTTGCAAATGTGATATGGTTTGTCGCGATCAACAAAACCAACTGGCTGCTTCATATAGATATCCACATCAAGAGTCCCCTGCAAAAAAGTATTATTCACATCCAATTGTCGAAGAACCCAATCTTGAGATACCGCCAAACCAAGGACGAGCCGAATTGTCGCAGGTTTAATAACCGGACTAAAGGTCTCAAAGTAATCAATTACAGCCTTTGGTGAAAGCCTTTGGCGAAAGCCTTTGGCGACTAACCGAGCTTTGAAACGATCAATGGAGCCATCAGGATGTCGTTTGATGCGAATAGCATAGTTAAATTATGTATGCATTGCACCTCGCCATCATTCGTCTTTAAGGGCTTGAGTGACACAACTCGGCTCAATTTTCGAATCACCAGACCAAGCAACCATCGAAAATTGGTATGGTATCAAAGTTGGATCCACGCTGTCCAACTCGGTCCATAATCGATTTGACCCAAAAATTGGTCCATCGAAATCGACCCGACCCAAAAATTGGTCACATCGATCCATGCCCGAATATGCCGAGATCAATGGCCAAAGAGCCATCATCTCGAAGGGGCGTATTAGGGAATAATATCACACATCGGAAGTTGGAAGGGATCTTAAATAATATAGACATATTTGCAAAAACATGCGCTTTATTTAAGTTTTATTAGTTTTTTAGTACTTAAAGTTTTTTTACTGTTTATTTATTTGTCTTTGAATGGTCAAATGACAAAAATACCCCCCTCTGTCTTCCCGTATACCGTCCACAAGCATACACGCCGTACTGTACATGGGCTAAATTGTCATGTACAGTTGGGAAAGTGTTAAAAACTAATGAAATTTAAATAAAGTGTCAAATTTTGTAAAACACCCAATAATATATAAATGACTAGTTAACAGGCCCACGCCCTGCGTGGGCTCCAAACCCTTAATAAGTAGAACATTAAAATTGAAATATACTTTTATATAATATGTTATTTATATTTTATTGTACTTCGAAATAAAATAAATAGTTAATTTTTTTCATGTGTGTTTAGGCATGTTCATTTCAGGAATTGGGACGGGATATCACGAGAAAGGGATGGGAACCGGTAATTTGGGTATTGAAAAACATTACCAAGTTATAAAATACCTCTGAAAACCGAAATGTAAAACGATCCATGAGAGAAAACCAATTTTGATCCTACAACCCCACATTTCTAAGTTTTTTTGGCTTTAAACTTTTTCTGTAATCACTCTAGCCTCGAGAACATGATTAGTCAATTGAGTTAGTATCAAGCGCTTATCATTGCACAATCCGCCCTTTGGATTAATGTTCCCAAGAAGCATAATTGGAGCACCAACTTTGAAAACCAATTTATGGTTAGGCAAACCAAAAATCTTAACCCTATTCAAGAACTCATGAGTATAAACCATGTCATCTGCATGATTTGTGTCAAAAGTCTTGATATTATTGGCTAGGCATGTCCATTTCGGAACGGGTTTCTGTCCCGACTCATACCCGTCCCAAATTTCATGTCTCATTCTCAGTCTCATTCAAATAATTTCATGTCCAAGACTATTTACTTAATTCAAATAGGTACGGGAAGGGTAACAGAACGGAGCGAGAATAAGATAGGGTACCCGAATTACTTTTTTGAGAATTTAAACTTTTAAGAAAATAATATACCTAAAATTATCCTAAATTTCCGGAAATACCCGTCCCGAAGTTGACCCTTACCAAATTATTGAGAGTTTGGGAGATAAATTTAGCTACCTGAATTTTCCGAACCCGTTACTTGAATTTCCCCTTCCGTTTTTATATTGGGAACACTTTGGGTAATATTTTTCAATACGCGAATAACGCGTTCCCATCCCTTTCCGCGATTTCTGAAATGAACATGCCTACTATCGGCACTTAAAGATAATTTTTATCGTTTGCATCACTCTAATTAAGACATGGGTGGAGCCTCATGTTTATTGTAATTCCTAGAACACTCCAGAGAAAAGTTTTCACAGTTCCTACAAACTTGTAAACAAATAAAACTCCACCGATGTCATGCCTAACATTGTTTAGTATCTCGTTATAAACACACAACTGCTTGTTTGTCATCATCGATATTAATTTCACGTGTTTTTCTCGTAACTTATCCGATCATAACTCTTTTCATCACTGAGCAAAATATTCTGAAATCTTTCGATTTTGATATCATCTGGCTTTGGCCTCTCATTAAAATTAGCAAGAGAATTCTCATTGGCACGCAACAGCCTTACGATCTTCGATAAAGTCAAACTATTTATTTGATCTTGATATAAAACAAAAACAAAAACAAAAAATAAAGATGTTATAGATAACAAAGATCCATATGGTCGAGATAAGGGGCTAAAATTTTCTTAATTACTGGATTTATTCTCCTCTGCCGAAAAAAAAATATTTTCTGATAATATCTCCTAGGTAGCGTCCCANCCGAAATGAGCATGCCTACTATCGGCACTTAAAGATAATTTTTATCGTTTGCATCACTCTAATTAAGACATGGGTGGAGCCTCGTGTTTATTGTAATTCCTATAACACTACAGAGAAAAGTTTTCACAGTTCCTACAAACCTGTAAACAAAGAAAACTCCACCGATGTCATGCATAACATTGTTTAGTATCTCGTTATAAACACCCAACTGCTTGTTTGTCATCATCGATATTAATTTCACGTGTTTTTCTCGTAACTTATCCGATCATAACTAGCAAAATATTCTGAAATCTTTCGATTTTGATATCATCTGGCTTTGACCTCTCATTAAAATTAGTAAGAGAATTCTCTTTGGCACGCAACAGCCTTACGATCTTCGATAAAGTCAAACTATTTATTTGATCTTGATATAAAACAAAAACAAAAACAAAAAATAAAGATGTTATAGATAACAAAGATCCATATGGTCGAGATAAGGGGCTAAAATTTTCTTAATTACTGGATTTATTCTCCTCTGCCGAAAAAAAAATATTTTCTGATAATATCTCCTAGGTAGCGTCCCAAACATCAAGCACTGAGACAACACTATTCGAAATCATCATAATAACAAATAGCTTTCTTATATATCTAGCAGAACCACATAAACTTGCCTTCTTGATAGCTTTAATATACTCTTTATCATCGTCTAATAAACCGTATGCATAGAAAGCCTCCTTGAATGTCAGATAGAGTACACCACATACCCGTTTTATATCCTTAAAACACATAGCTGGGACCTTTTACCACATATAGCAAAACATATAAGTTTGGTTGTAGAACTGATCATACTTTAACTTGTCTTTTGCTTTTGTAAACTTTTTATTATTATATCCTTGTTGGCTGTTATGCTAGACTTGTCCATTTCGGAATGGGAAACCCAACCCATGCCGCATCCGTTCTTATCTTCATGTTCGTTTCCTCTTTCCATTCAAATAGTTAATTGTTTGGGACCTTTACTTTATTCAAAACATATAAAGGAAGAAAAATGTATGGGATGTGTAATTATACAATTAATGAAAAATATTTAAAATATTCTAATTTTTTCCAAAATTACCCGAATTCCCAAACAACATGTACTGAAGTAAAACCCGAATTCCCAAAATACATGTCCCATATTAGTTAGAATTTAAAAAGTGATTTTAGCTATCCGAATTTCCTTTCCCATTTTTTTAATGGGAAAACTTTGAATAATGTTTTTTATTACCGAATTGTTTTTTTTCATGTCTTGAAATGGATAGACATATGTTATGCTATCAGGTTTTGAAGACAACGTGGTTATAAGTTGGACTCGACATGACGACACTGGCTCAAAGCAATATGAGGGTGTTAAAACAAATTTTAATGGTACACAAGCAGTCTCTTGCTTTTTTGCTCTTCTTCTTCCTTTTCTTCGCAATTTCTTGATTTTCTCAATTCCAAAACGACTTGTAGCAGAAACATTACTAACTCCAATAATATCATTTGTCGATGTTGTTATCATATTCGTTACTCTTCGATTTTAGAGTTAATAATGTTTGTATTCCCTAAAGCAATTGCAAAACTGCAGCAAAAAACCATCTTTTTCTCCTAACAATCTCTTGAAGTTGCCAATCCAAATAGTTTTATGTACCACTTACAGTCTCATTCTCAGCCGATGTCTCATTCTAGTTATATTAAATAAACTCAACACTTTAGTTCCTTCTGCGGCGCACATGATCATTCATAAGTTTAATCAAGATTGGAGCACAGAGAGAACGGTTTGCTCTCTGATCATCGTATCCGAAGAATCTTGCTAGTCTTCCATCTATTCAAGAAACACACTTTGAGTAAAGGGATATTTTAAATCATCTTCTATTACTGGCTTCACAGTTTGAGAGCACATGCGATACCAATACATCCATGCCTGATTTCTTATACTTGTAAATATCCTTGTTCATGGTGCAATAGCACTCGACTCAAACGATTTCACATACAAAATCAATCCCAAGTTTGCCTTGTATCCGAGATTGAATCTAACAATTTCCTTAATGGAAGACTCTTCACAGTTGTAATTCGACATCTAGTTCCTATAGACAACCACAAAGCAAATGAGAACAACACTTTCAACACCAAGATACTAAAATGAACAAACAGAAAAAATCTAAAACTAAAATAACACTTGAATCAAAACCTAAAGAAAAATATAAAACACAATAAATGAAAATTTCACAAACAAAATACACAATTTTGTTCGATGGACATGGTCGTATCTTCTTGCGAGTCACAACCCATAACCCGTATTTTTGTTGAATATTTGTTATCATCGACCATAGTAATCTTTTTAGTTCTCCCACTAAATCTTATTGATAACACCATATTCATGTTACGAAATATAAATTATAAAAATTAGGTAAACAAAATTAAAATGTAACAAAGAGATTAACACTAAATAAATTATAAAAACAAAGAAATAGAGCAAATAAACAACATAAAGCCAGAAATATTCTCAAGATTCACCTACCTATCAGAACCATGATGATAACTTTGTAACAACTCTCGCCGACTGCCTTGATTTGTGTGAATGGTCGTTTATGTATTCCAAGTACCTTTCATGTATGAAAAACACAACAAAAATAAAATAATAAACCATTGATCTCGAAAAGTTTCATATTTTTTGGCTTTGGGTTTAACTCCATGGTTTTAAATGCCTCGATGCAGAAACGTCTTTTTGGCTTTCTTTATCTTCAAAAAGACGTTTATTAAACTTGTTTGTCTACGAAGAAGTATGTCATCATTATATTCTTGTCACTGCTTGTTGGTGAAAGCTCCACTAAATAGTACCCTTGATGGTTACTGTTATCCAAAAGTGTGTATATATATCATGTCACGACGAAAACTACATTGGAAGAGAGAAATAAACAAAACCAAAAGAGCAATCTAGACATAATTTGGGATAAATAGAATTCAACCTTATCTACTTTGATGTTCTCTGTTGTGGTGTTTTCATCTTCATCACCTACTGATTTTTAAGCAATAAAAATATCAAGAGATGAATAAACAAAACCAAAAGAGCAATGTTGGCATCATAGTTTTGGATATGAGATAGAATTCAACCTTGACTACGTTGATGCTCTTTGTTGTGTTAGTCTTCATCTTGAGCAATTCTCGGTTTTCTGCATTTTCTCTTGATTACATTTGTGCTTCTATTAAATGAAAAAAAACAAAAATATTCAGAGCAATTTACGATAAAACCTAAGATCTATATATCATTTTTTTTCTTTCTCATCTCTTCTTTCCTACGATATGTTTCATTCGATTGGAAACACACAAAATAATAGGACATATCAAACAGAACATATGCATACAACTGAAAGAATATATCAAACAAATAGAGAAACTGAATGTATAATTACTCACCCAAAAACTTACCAGTTGAGATGGAGGTTTGCTTTCACCTTCGTGCAATCTTCGCGTAAGCCCCAATCATATTTAGATGAAGTGATGTTCGTAGAATCATCTAGATAAATCAATAAGCTATTAAAACAAAAAGAAAAATCTACGACACAATATTGCAGCAAAAATAAAATCTAGGTTTTGATATTACGTGAGCGTCGAAGAAATACAAAGTTATCGCTGATCATGTTCTTTTAGAATTTTGGCCAGTGAACTATACATTAAAAAGAAACACACATAAGGTAAACCCGTCTAAATCAGATCGGTGCTTCTAAGAGTATCAAGAGGGAAACGAAATCAAAGAAATTGATACCTAATAGAAGAAGGAGCTACAAAATCGATATGACAAATTAAGCAAACAAAATATATTTATAAGGAAATCGATTAGGGCTAAGCACGGCCGACTATAACTTGTGGGCTACGACCCAAAGTAGAGATAACACAGCTAGGGTTTTTTAAACCAAAATTGAAATCAAATTACAATGATGTTTAAAATATAAACCGAGCTATATCGATTTATCTAAGGATATATTCGGTTTGTTTGAAATAAATTTGGTTCGTTTTAAGTGAATTTCGACACGTAAACGATTTTTTTTAATTATGACACGTAAGCGCCGAGAAGCCGACAAATAAGCAAATCACTACACAAATAATTATATAGATATGGGCCAATGCACTAATTGTCAATTAATTTTGAATTGAAAACATATGTAATTTAATAATATTATGGGAAAATTACTGTAATTGCTATTAAAAAAAAATGGTATACTCGACAGACCCGGAAAAAAAATGAAAATAACATGGCAGGTTGAGAGAAGATTAAAAATGTAATGCACGTATTAAAAATCCTAACCTCGACATTTGTGTGCATCTTTCAAATTCGAAATATAGCAACAAAAGTAAACGAAAAGAACAAAAATTCTACAAGGCCCATTTAAGACCTTTTGAATATCTTGTAACTAAGGCCCAACTCCAGAAGGGAATATCACAACGTTGATAATTATTGTTAAGCAACGAACGCAGTAGATTAGTGAATAAGTACGCTAAACTTGATTCAAGAAAATAAATGTCGAGAATTACGAACAATATTTAGAGAGAGATTAGATTTTATGCATCACAAGAAAATCCGAAAATTTTCTATCTAAGCTCCTCAGAAGTCTTGTTTCTTGTTCTCTAAGTTATATAAAATTCCACTGTTTGTGGTAATATTATGGACACATGCTCTTCATCAAAAGCATCCCTAAAATGTAACAAGTAGTTAGCTCGAAAGATCTGTCTTGGCTTGGTAATATCCTTGGGAATAGGAATGAAGTGAAATACTACAGTAATAATAGCTTCTCCATCATTACTCGATAGTTGTTGCTTCTGAGCTTCGGTGTCGGCAAAGTACCGATTGAATTTGCTTCCATGTTTTTTATTATTTTTTTGTCATTATACCAAACTTTTAAATCGATCAATTGTTAACACAATTTGTAACACCTAAACATTTCATTTTAATAAATATTTACAATTTAGCAACAAAAAAAAAAAACTTCTCCATCATTATTACAAGTTAGCAATTCACTTCCAATATCTCATACTCTCATGCTAATTGGGGGATTTTCTTTTTTAATTTTGTTATCTCTTATGGAAACTTTCATTGTGTAAAAAATGCATTCTTGGAAAGATCTTTCTCGCTTGGGATCCAAACCCTAAATCTCCAAATACCCAATGTATATTAGGAGAAGCGTAGATTGATGAAATGAAGGAGATTTAGTGACTGGAATACTGGATGGATCCTCTTGCTTTTTCGATAAACATCCATGGATACAACAATTACTAATTGCTAATTTTAGCTCAGTCATGGCGGAATCACTATTTTTATCCAAATTGATTAGTTCTATTCTTTAACCAACAAAAACACCAAAGAAAGAGAAAAAATCTTTGGCAAAACACGGTTTAATCTTCGTGCTTTCCACTAACCTCCCTTTTTTTCTCCAAATGTTTTCCGGAAAAATTTGATTATTTTTCAAGTTTAATCAGAGACGTAATCGGAGATACAGAGGAGAGAGACACGACTATGCCTTCTCCTCCGGAAGAAGGAACCCAACCCAAAACCGATTCAGGTTCGGGTCAAACCTCCGAACACGATACCAATCAACCACCACCGCCTCCATCGCAAACGCAATCTTATCCGCCGGTTATGGGCTTTCCAGGTTACCACCAAGCCCCATACCCAAATTATCCAAACGCACCTTACAATCATCAACAATACGCCTACGCGCAAGCCCCACCCGCTTCATATTACGGGTCGTCTTACCCGGCACAGCAAAATCCGGTTTACCAGAGACCCGCTTCGTCCGGTTTCTTCAGAGGAATCCTCACCGGTTTAGTTGTTTTAGTCGTCCTCCTCTGCATCTCCACCACCATAACCTGGCTCGTCCTCCGTCCTCAGATCCCGGTTTTCTCCGTAACCAATTTCTCAGTTTCCAATTTCAACGTAACCGGACCGGTTTTTTCCGCCCAATGGACGGCTAACCTCACCGTTGAGAATCCAAACACGAAATTGAAAGGCTACTTCGACCGAATCCAAGGATTCATCTACAACCAAAACGCGATCGGAGAAGACGATTTCTTAGCGATGGCGTTTTTCCAGCCGGTTTACGTGGAGACGAAGAAATCGGTTTCGATCGGAGAAACCCTAACGGCGGGAGAAAAAGAACAACCGAAAGTGCCGAGCTGGGTGGGAGAAGAGATGAGGAAAGAGAGAGATACCGGAACGGTGTCGTTTGATCTGAGGATGGCGGTTTGGGTCACTTTCAAGACGGATGGTTGGTCGGCGCGTGAGAGAGGGCTTAAGGTGTTTTGTGGGAAGTTGAAAGTTGCGTTTGAAGGAGCCTCAGGGAACGGTGCCGTTTTGTTGCCTAAGCCTCTTCCTTGTTTGGTTTACGTTTGATTCTTCTTCCTTACATTTTTTTTTTTCCTTAACGTCTCTTGTGATGTTTAATTGTTTATTATACAAATTCCATAGAAATCTCATAAACCAAGTTTAAAGGGCAAAAAATTAGATTCAATTGCAGATCTAGCTCGAGAAAAGAATTCCAATTAACACTCGATCGTCGGTAAAAATTGTGTGTTGGAAATAAAAAATACCAAAGAGACTGAGTGCATCACGAATAAAGAAACTATACTATTTTAAAAAGGTTTGATATATATATTTGATGCTAATTGCTTGTTTGTCAATGTTTTCACTTTTTCTTAGTCGAATTATTCCTTTTTTTTGGTGTATAATTTGTTAAAAATTCTCTGTTGCATTCTTTTAATTGTGTACAATACAAATGCGATAAAAAAAAAAACCTCTTATTCAGATGGGTTTATGACTCGGTCAATCGATCTACGGACTGTTTGATTGATAAACAATCAAGAACGATCAAGTGGAATATGAGGAGATGATCACGGCTGGATTGATGGAGTTAAGAGGAGTTTCAACAGGTTTAAGGGTAAATGGACACTACACTCAGTTTGTTTTTGACCCGTGATACAATCACCGCAAACAGAACCAAAGGAACAAAATTGCACAATGGTCAAACGCACTCTCACGAAAGCTTTCGAATAGTTTTGGAAGAAAATAAAATACTCTTGGTCTTGGGGAAATTAAAATTTTGAATAGTGGTAACTAGAAGTGAAAGGCAAAAGATATAGGACAGTTGGTCTTGGTTCACAAGAAAATTCGAATTAAATGCTAGAACCAAATCGTTATGACAAAAAAAAATGCTAGAACCAAATCATAAAGAAATCTAAAGTAATAAATAATATGCTTGTGGCCGTTGGGGCCTTTGAATTAATTTGAACCATTCGATCTTCATCTTTGTTTGATGGCTAAGGTTGAATAAAGAAAGAGCCGTGGGAGCTCTTAAGTAGAAAATGTTGGTTCGATGAATCTGCATATGACGGGTAAGAAAATTAAGAAAATGAGTGTTCATTGCCGTTGGGACTCCTCCTTGATTTAGAGTGTTGGACATAAAACATCATGTTGGAAACTTCTCCTTGATTTAGAGTGTCGGATTGCGTCAAAATGCATAGAGAACTCACACCTTGTTTGTCTACGTTAAGGAAAAATATAATATACTCAGTTTCACTTTTGAACCTATCTTAAGAAGGAAAAAAAACTCCAAATTTCTTTGAATCAACCACTCGATGATCGATGAAATGTGTAGTGGGTTAAAAAAAAATATCAAAGAGAGTTGAGTATATAGATCTCGAATAAAGAAACTTATTATTGTTTGACTAAAAAAGAAACTTATCATTAGCTTATAATTTTGTGATGTTAATAATTGCCTGTTTGTCAATATTTTCCAACTATTTTAGTTTCAACTTTTTCCACTTCTAAAACTCATGGCACTTTTTTATTTATTTTACAAAAATGCTATTAGACTATGTACATTGGTTATTTTTTTCAACACCCACTTTTTACTCCATGTCACATTCTCTTTTCCAAATCATCTTATCTTTCTTCCACATCATAATTCAACATCATAATTCAACACACGTTCAATTTTTTTCCCCTACAATGGTTTAGTTTAATAAAATTACAACATCCTACCCCACCATTTTTATTTCTTATTTTTTTCTTTATGTTTTTTGTGATTACATAATTTTTATAACAATTATTGATTGAAATTAAATTAAAATAATTAAAAGTTAAATATTTTTATAAATATTTTTTTTAGTTTTTATTCTATATATTATTTTGGGGTTGGTTGGAAAACCATAATTTGGTATATTTTGGGGTTGATTGGAATATTGATTTTGAAATGGATAATTGTTGGAATTTGAGTAGTTAAAAGGATAATTAGAAGAATTTTGGGTGTTAGAAGAGTTATTGTTGGATCCATTTAACTCCAAAAAGAGGAAAAACAAAAAAAAAAAGTTTATGAGAGGCTAAATAGAAAATTATTGTTAAAAAGATGGATTTTTTTTTCTGTGTCCAAATCTAATGAAACAAATGTCTATTTATAGAGTATGAAAAATGATAAATTTTTGTATAATTTTAAAAAAAAAAATTAATATATAATTATTGAATCAAATAATGTAGATGTTTTAAAAAAATCTCACTATTCTCTCTCCAAATTGCATGTCTAACTTGATAAAAGTCACCGAAATTTTTTTTGTCTTCAATAACCAAATGTCATATGTCAAAATGGGCACCCACTCTTCTATTTTCAACTTGTTGAATAATTTCAACACCAAACAATCTACGTAAATCTCTTACAATTATTCAACTCACGAATGTAGCTATTAAACTATTGAATAAAATATTCAACTACCCCATAATATGAAAAGTAGAACTCTAAAGTTTCACTTAAGTTCATACTTGTTTTTATTCTATGGTATTTTATATTTAATATTATCAATTAAATTTCGGTATTTCAAATATGATAAAAAAAGCTATTAGGAAAACAAAAAGAGGTTTATGTTAATTATTATACTATATATTGGTAACAAAAGAGATCATCAATCTTTTCTAAAACAAACCAATATATAGTATTTCTTATATACTTGTTAGATTGGTTTATTGAATTAGCATTATGCATATATAAATATATATATATATATGTTTTGTGAATTATGAAAAAGTTAAACTTCAATAAATTTATGAACAGTCTATATATTTTGTTGTTGTTGTTAAGAACTGTCTATTTGAAAACTAATAAAAGTTAAAGCATAACTAAACCGAGAATGGGACATGGAAGCTAATATAGTATATGCCTATATGGTATTGCGTTTAAATTTATTTACTTAAGATGATTACAACCAAATACGATGATCTGAATTGCACTCACTCAAACAAGAGGCGATTACTATATAAAGATACTTTGTATTTATCTATGGACTATATGCATAATTTATATAGATTCGTTAGTAATGCGTAGTTTAAAGAGGAATAATAGGGTTGGTGCGTTGTCCTTTTGTAATAAACCTAACAAAATGGAAAATGTAACGGAGAAAAAGACACTTTGCATTATGATCAAATGTAACTTTAAGAAATATTCGAAGTCTCTAGTTGAGCTGTGGGGATAGAAGTTGTAGCCTGTAACGTGATCACGTGGGTCCCACCCTATAACGAAGACGTGTTTTGTTTTCGAGTCAACAGTACATCCGACGCCAACAAGGCATTTACAATCATGTAAATTACTGTAAACACACATTATAATCGATATGGAAGATGATCTATCAAATAATTAGTTATGTCCATATCCTTAAATATTTATAAATTTGCTTGGCAGTGTATCGAATGTTCGAATTTATATTGTTCTTTAAGATATTATTTATATGGGTTTAACGTTGCATTCACTTTTGTTCTATAGACGAGTTGGCCATCGATGAACTGTTTAGGTGGCTAGGACTAGGCAAACTAATCACCAACGAAAAAGACAGAAACTCAAAAACCTTTTCTAGTAAAACATAACATCTTCCAAAGAAAATATATATATCCTAAATTAGTTGTCGGTTTTTGAAGTATTAACCTCCAAGGATTTATATGATTAGCATTAATCTCCAAAGAGTTGCTTTGCGTACATTTCATCAATTTTTGTTTTTATAAAAGATTCCAGCCGCCTTCACTTTTTGGTCTTGTAAGTTTCTTCCACTAAATCCAATGTTTGTTTATTGAGTAATTTATATCAGAATTATGGCAATTTGATATCCAATCTTGATATATATAAAAATAGTTATTAAACACTGACATCAAAGTATGATATAGCCATCGCTATAACCAGAAACTTTAGTAAAATTTGTTTTCCACGTGGGAACATAAACCGTAGATGCCGATTGCCGACCTGCCAATTTTACTTCGAACACAATAAGATCCCTTTTTTTTTTTTTTAACAACAGACGACACGTATCTAACTCGTAATTTAAACTCTCTTTGATTTTTTTTTTCTTAAGACTGATTTACAAAATTGCAATTGCATGATAAGATGAAACTCTAATAAGATTAAGAATATATGCACATGTGCCATGTTCTTGTTTCGAATAAAATAATAATACTAATCAATAACACCAAAATAGACGCATTGCATTTTAACCGAATCAATCATGAGAGAAACTTCCATCATCGCAACAAATAAATAAAAATGGACGCGCAAGGTAAAAAAAAAAAAAAACCTCACTAAATGTCAAAATACCGCTTCCCAGAAATAATGCATAATATCTGCATACCACATATATTCTGTCCCACTTTTTAAAATTTATTTTGGGTATACTATATATATATATATATCTTTTTTCTTTTTTCTTTTTCTTCAAACGTATAGTAATAGTGGTATACAATATACAAAGCGAAGGTACTATATATGAAGGCTATATATTCACACAAAATAAGTAGTGAAAATCATTTCTTGAAAGAGCTTAGATAAAAACTTAAAAGTAGCGATAAAGATACAGAAAGGTTAAATTGGTCTCGAGTGTTTAGTCTATAGTCTATGCACAACGCGCATACATAGGCCTTTACACACAATTATTACAATATATAAATAAACACAACCATCTCACTCATACACATTTTTTTCCTCCCATCATCACTAGTCACGACCGACTCCCCAAAATTAAAAAGAAGAAGTAGATAGATATCATATATAGAGAGAGAAAGAGAAGGTACACCAGTGGCAAAAACGTCAATAAAAGATGTCGAAAGATTGCGGCAACCACGGTGGCGGCAAAGAAGCAGCCGTCCGGCGAATCTGCGGCGCCGTATTCGCCTTCATCATAATAGTCCTAATCACAATCTTCCTAGTTTGGGTCATACTCAGGCCAACTAAGCCCAGATTCGTCCTCCAAGACGCCACCGTCTTCGCCTTCAACCTCTCGCAGCCAAACCTCCTCACCTCAAACTTCCAAATCACAATCGCATCTCGCAACCCGAACTCCAAGATCGGAATCTACTACGACCGTCTCCACGTCTACGCTACTTACCGGAACCAGCAGATAACTCTACGGACGGCGATTCCTCCGACGTATCAAGGCCACAAGGAAGACAACGTTTGGTCTCCGTTTGTTTACGGAACCGCCGTTCCGATCGCTCCGTACAACTCCGTCGCTTTGGGAGACGAGCAAGGCCGTGGATTTGTCGCGTTGATGATACGCGCTGATGGGCGCGTGAGGTGGAAAGTAGGGACGTTGATCACCGGAAAATATCATATCCATGTTCGGTGTCAGGCTTTCATCAATCCTGGAAACAAAGCTGCTGGTGTTCTTGTCGGTGATAACGCCGTTAAGTATACGGTTGGTAGTAAATGCAGTGTGAACGTTTAGAACTTTGACGGCGTCAAGTTGGGTTTTTTTTTTTAAATCTATAATCAATCATTTTCTCTTTTTGAAATTTACCAAACTTCTTCTTTCCACGAGGAGGATAATATTTCTGTTTCCCTACTTTTAGTTGTGATTAAGCTTATTGTTGATTATAGAATTCTGATTACAATTACTAAAGTTGAAATAAATGGAGGATTTGGGTCTCGTTCTGTTGTGTTTCGTTTTTTATTTATTTATTAATACTTCCTTTATAATTTTACTACTTCGTATTCATCAATAATATCTGATTGTAACCACATAGAAGAGTAACTTTTACCCAAAAGAAAAAAGAAGACAGTAACTTTAATAGGATACTAGGATTTGCTATTGTTTTAGGGGAGAATCTATTTTAAATCTCCAATGTAGCACTTTGAGATATTTGCACTAAAATTTTGAGAAAATTTTGAGAGATTTGCACTAATATTTTAAATTTTCAAGATATTTTAAATTTTCAAGATAACGAAACTAACACGTTAAAACTTCAATAGGATAACAACTTTGTTTGCATCGTAACGGAACAGTAGAATAGTTAACTCCGTTGATTTAACGTTTTATCCGTTGATTTAACGAAAACGTGTGATTATTTTATTATTTTTGAAATAATTATTATTTGATTTGTTTATTTTAATTAATAAAATAGAAAATACAAAAAAACAAAAAAAAACAAAAAAATCTTCCACGCTTCTTATCCTCTTCTCATACGAAAAAAAAATCTCTGGTAAGTCATGTTCTTCACATATCAAACACGACCTTATCATTTTCCTCCTTCAAATTCCATGGCTTAGACAAATTATAGTAAATCAAGTGATTTCAAACAAACATTGAGATTTAAGGTCGACGGTGAGCTCAAATTAGAGTCTGAACCAACAGATGAGTGAACCCAATCTCAAGAAATTTTAGCAAATGATTACACATCAATTCGATTACGGAATCAACCCAACAATCAAATTCGTGCTGGGTCTTCTCGTCTTTGAGCTATCAGAAAAGCCATAGAGAGGAAAGCTGATAACTTTCAGCGAGAACCCAGAATTGCAATCGGTGGAAGGAGACGATCTGAGATCAAAAGCAGATTTCGTGAGTAGAGTGGAATCCTCTTTCTCCCAAATCCTCTCTTGTACAGAACGAACTCTAACTCTAACCCTCATCCTCCATCATCTACATCACGGCGATGCTTTGAATTGGTCGGTGTTGACCGGAGATTGACGGATCTCGCCGATTTCTTCAAGATCGAACCGGAATCAACACCGCGACGGAGGCGTTGAAACATTCCTGACACATGTTGTTGGTTGCCGGATTTTCTGTGAAGCCACCACAGTCAGAGGGGTCGTCGCCAAGGATTCGAGTATCAAGACAAGGTTTTTGTCGGGGTATTCTTTTCATTAAACCTTTTTTTTTTTTTTTGTAATTTCAAAATTAATAAAATAATCTAACGTTTTCTTCGACTCAACGGTTAATTAACGGAGTTAACTATTCCGTAACGGACCATCAATATTCCGTTACGGTGCGAACAAAATTGTCACATTGAAAATTTAATATGTTATAATCATTACTTTAAAAGTTTAAAATGCTAATGCAAATTTCTTAATATTTAAAATGTTACTAGAAGTTTAAAATACGATTCTCCCTTGTTTTAGTGTGTATATATGGAATATCTTAGCAACAATATAACCTTTAATTTCTTCAAGTTGTAAAAAGCAATGTGAAAGAGGAATATTTTGTTGGTAGGGTAATGATTCGAATGAAATATAAATTATGAAATTAATATGAATTCTACGGTCCGAATAGATATGCTCATAATATTTTTATAGGATAAAGTAATACTATACTTTTTAGATGGAAGATGTTAGGAGGCCTGAAATGTAAATTAATCGAAAGGGGCTAGTGAGGCCCAAAAACTAAAAATCGAAATGGTTTACTTAGCATTTTCCGCTATTGCTCTCTTTGACAAATTATCTTGTTAACAAAAACGGTAGGCTCGTCATACCTTTTATTGATGTCGATGGAATATCTATTAACATTTACAAAGTCAATGGCAAAAACGAGTTCCAAACAACTGAAGTAGGTGTTGTGGGAATTTATTTGCAACTACGTTCGAGTTTAGCTAGGCTTTCCTGGATTTGTGAAGCAAGACACAAGTCGGATTAGATGGAGAAGAAATAGATTCAACTAGTTCGTTTGGTGTTTTTTTGTTTTTATATGGTTTGTGCTTCTTGTTGCTTACATTCTCATTTGAACCATATATATATATATATATATATATCTTTTCTACTTAGCATTTTCTATCATTCGTTTAATTGTTATTCGTATTAATTCAAGCAAACATAGACAAGCAGCGTTTGTCTTCGTTACAACTTACAAAAAAATAAGAAAAAGCACAAAATCACAAAGCGGACGAAGGTTGTAGTCTTGTAGACAACCACAACTTTAATATTATGATTGGGCGCAATGGGTTTTACGTCACAATCGATGTGTTGTAGAGCTTAAAGATGTATGGAATGTTGGGAAGCATTTTAATATCAGTGTAAATTTGCAATCACACACTTATCTCAACATTTTCTTACTTTCTTAAGGTAAATGAGATAATGAAAAACTGACAAGTAAAAAACAATAGAAACATCATATTTATTTAAGGCCGATGTCATGGCCCGTACATAACGATAGGCATAGCGACATTGGGCCTTCGAATGTCATTTTCGGCCCGTAAATTTGTCGAGCTCGAGAAATCCATTAATCATGAATTTATATGATAGGTCGAAGCATAGTTGTGGATAAAAAACCAAGAAGATAAAAAGAAGACTGATTTGTTGACCAAAAAAAAAAAGACTGATTTTTTTTTCCCAATACAATGTAAAGGCTTTATTTATAGCCATTTACAAAAGGCTCTAGAATTATAATGAAATTAGGTACATATTATTGGACCGAAGTGTACGAAGAATGTCTCATATCGTAAGTGGAAAGGGATATTAAGCAGTATATAAAGAATTTGGGCAATCCATTCATTGTCAATTAATTTTGAGTTAGAAACTCATACAACTTAACATGGTATCAAAGCCCAAACACACGTTGTCCGTAAACCGGCCCAATCCAAGAATTGATGGTATGTCGAGATTAATGGCTATAAGAGCCATTATCTCGAAGAATGGGTAATGCGATTAGGTACAAATTATTTGACCATGAATCTTAATCTCTAGGAAGTCAATCCACTCATTGTCAATTGATTTGGAATTGGAAGTTAAGGAAACTTAACAACACACTTTGACCTAGCGATTTCGCCGACAATCTCGGCATGATCTCCATCAACAATTCCTCTAGGATCTTCCATTCGGGCTTCACGAACCGACAACCGTTGGTATCACCGGGTTTAGGCGAGGACCCAAATCTCTCCCTTCGCAGATGAATCTCGAGAGATTTTCCCATTGTTTGGTTTCTCGTCGCTTCGACGACACATATGTGATGTGAGCACCGATATGGATCTAGATACCGGGTCGGGTGACAAAACCGGGTCGAAAACTCCAGCTATACACCGTTTCGGAAAAACCCCAATGTCTCCAATACCGTTTTTCTCGAGTATTACATACCTCAATCTCCGGCGAATCTTTGTCGGCAACAAGCATGTCAAGATCCCGTACAAGTTCCTCGCGCCGGAAACCGACGGAAACGGAGGATCCACATTGATTCACTTTCATGGAACGACCCATTTCGAGCTCGTTGATAAAGAATCTGCGACACATATGTCTATACAGTCGAGACAAAGACTTAGAGAAGATCACCGGACTTTGGCCGCACTTCAATATCTCTGGAAAGGAATCAATGATGGTGCCAGAGCTGACTTTCGAGTTCAAAGGTGGGGCCAAGATGGAATTGCCGCTATCGAATTACTTTCCGTTCGTCGGAAGCGCTGATAACGTCTGTCTGTCGGTGGTTTCCGATAACACCGTCAGTCCCACCGGCAACCGGAGTGATCCTATACCATCATACTAAAATGTTAAAACTGGAATCCAAAATCACGTACTCCATATCAATCACTAAGAGTCTTCATATAAGAATAAATTGTACATCATATAAACATAATTACTAAGGAAGTAGAAAAGAAAACTAACAAAAAAAAAAAAAACAAATAGAGCCAAAAAAAAAAAAAAACGTTGTTTTTTTTTTGGATAAAATTTGGTGTTGTTGTGAATAATTATGCGCATCGACCTAACTTAGCCACTACTCTCACTCATTCACTCGTTATTTTATAAATTTATTTATACTATAAATATGTGATCTCTCCCCTTTGTAAATCATCATCAAATCTCAAAAAACAGAAAGTTTCTCTCTCGTTATTCTCTCTCGACTTCTCTCTCTCATCTCTCTTTTACTTACTCTCTCTCCCTCGTGTCTCAAAACGATATGATATAACAAATATATATATTATATACAAACACATATCTCACCTTATATATAATATATTTATATTATAATTCATAAGAGGTGCATTATATTAAAGTGGCAAATGTTTTACCAAATGTTCGTTCACTCTAGTTACAACCCCACGGGCCAACAGAATCTAACCAAACCTATGTATAATTGGCCCAAACCAAAGCCCAATTTAATACTAAAATCACTTTGAGAAAAAAATAGAGCCCATGGTCGGAGTAAGTCGAGGATTTACGAGAACTGGTGGTACTGTCGAGGATCAATCGTCGCTACAACACAGAGCCGCTTAGAGAGAGAACCAGAGCTGTAGGGCTGAACTCGCCGCTACTGGATTCTGATGACGGAAAGATGAAATCCGATTCCTGATGGTGACATCGATCTGAGCAGTGAGCAAGTATAGCATCAGCAGTCTTGTGAGTGTTACGATGGAGCCTGTTATTTCTCTCACTCCACGATGAAAACGTGTTCTTCTCACCTTTGCGTCAATCGTATTCAAGATCCACATCGAATTTGCCGATACCCAGTCTTCAAATTCCAGATCTTCTTCAGGTTTCGTCCACGAAACTGTATGTCTTTTTGACTCGCAATGCTGTTCGAATTCGTTGGAAGAGAAGCTCAGATCCAAAGACTGTGACGGTTTAGTCACCAGAGACAACGACAAGTGATTTGATCAGGGCTCTGCCAGATACAAACAGTCAACGTCAACGAAGATGGAAGCGCCTTGTATTTAGCGAGTTGAAGTTCTTTTTGATTTCGAGCTCATCTGTGAGAATAGATCGTATATTTCAACTTCGTGATCTGATATCTATCTTAGGTTGTCCGGTAACCTTAGTGTCTGAAGTATCTGTTAGTCGCGATTGCTGAGTTAGGTCAGTGAGAAACTGTTTCAGAACAGTTTTTTTTCGATCCGTCTGTTACCGGAGAATGAGATCACGTAAATTTTGGATAATTTGGGTTTGCGATTACTGTATGAATTGGGATGTTGAGATGCTTTTGCAGAGAAAGACAAGAGAGACAAAGGAGGTGGTGAATCTTCTCTTCTACCTTCGTCAGCTTGATCAAATGTGCTTTGCTAACAATGTGATAAGCACTTCAACTATTTGATAAGAGCATCATTAATGGGAGAAACCCATTTGGGTTTCTTAAGCATTATTTAATTATATAGTTGTAGTTAAGAAACTCCCTTCAGAAACTTCTGTTTTTTATGCTGCAATGGGAGAAATTCATATGGTTTCTTATTTTTTTTTTTTTAATAATTTTGTTTTATGTAAAATAAAGTTTATTTTTATAATTAAACATAATTAACATAAAAACATTACATATTAAACATTGATTTTGAAAAAAAAAATACATAAAAAAGTAAATTATTATTTTCAGCATGTCCAAATTTTTTCCATATATGCTCAACCAAATCTGCTTTCAATTGTTGATGTAGATGTCTATCACGAATTTTAATTTGAACACCCAACATATTAGTCAGATTTGGTGGCATATTTGTAGAATAATTGAGATCCACATGTGCACTGCTGTTTCCTTCTCCTTGTTGGATATCTGAAACGTCAAATTGAGTGTATCCATCTCGTTCGTCTTCGACTATCATATTTTGGAGTATGATACATGCTCTCATTATCTTTCATATTTTTGCTTTATCCCAAAAAAGAGCTGGGTTTTTAACAAAAGCAAATCGAGCTTGCAAGACTCCAAAAGCACGCTCGACATCTTTTCGGGTAGCCTCTTGATGTAGAGCAAATAAAGATGCTTTTGGGCCTTGTGGAAGTGAAATAGATTGGATAAAAGTTGCCCATTTCGGATAAATACCATCTGTGAGATAGTAAGCCATATGATACTCCGTTCCATTAACGGAGAAATTCACTTGCAGAGCTTGACCTTTTATTATATCATCAAAAACGGGTAAGCGATCAAGAACATTGATATCGTTTAAGGTACCTGGAGGTCCAAAAAACGTGTGCCATATCCAAAGATCGTACGACGCTACGGTCTCTAAAACGATTGTGGGTTTTCCCGAACCACGTGAATATTGCCCTTTCCAAGCGGTGGGGCAATTCTTCCACTCCCAATGCATACAATCGATGCTTCCTATCATCCCGGGAAATCCGCGTTGCTCTCCAATATCGAGTAGTCGTTGAAGATCCTCCGGTGTTGGTCTTCTTAAGTACTCATCGCCGAATAGTTCAATTATTCCATCCACAAAATTTATCAAACATGAACGAGCGGTAGTTTCACCGAGCCGGAGGTATTCGTCAACCGCATCAGCCGCAGTACCGTATGCCAATAGACGAATTGATGCGGTACACTTTTGAAGTGCAGAGAGGCCAGGCCTTCCTAGAGCATCTTTCTTCTGTCGAAAGAATCGAACTTCATTGGAGAGGCGATCAACAATATGCAAGAACAATGACTTGTTCATTCTAAAACGTCGCCGGAATAAATTAGTCGGGTATGTTGGAGAATCACTGAAATAATCGTTCCATAAACGTATGTGGCCTTCCTCGCGATATCTTTCGATATGAACTCTCTTTTTTCTTGACTCTCTTGCCTCATGATGCTCAGCTAGATCAATGGAAAGATTGTCAAATGTTTGATCGAAAAGTTGATGAAAATCTTGATCAAGAGAAGCGTCATAATTTTCTGCAAAATTATTATGCGACGAAGATGCCATAATGGTTTACACGTTGATGAAAAGAGTGAAATTTTGGAGTCTTTTAGTAGGAAAAGGAGAATGAGAGAAAAAGAAGTGGATTGAAATAGGTATGAGATTGCATAATATATAAAGAGAGCATATATGTGAAAGACGAAGAGGAAGAGTAAAGCAAAAGTGTCGACATTTGGATCATTTTTTGTGGTGAGAAGACTTTAATACAACAACTTGTTTATTTGTTTTTCTTGTGACTTGTCAAAAAACAAAAAGAAACAAAACCAATAATAAATAAAGTGTCGACATTTGGATCATTTTTTGTGGTGAGAAGACTTTAATACAACAACTTGTTTACTTGTTTTTCTTGTGACTTGTCAAAAAACAAAAAGAAACAAAACCAATAATAAATAAAGTGTCGACATTTGGATCATTTTTTGTGGTGAGAAGACTTTAATACAACAACTTGTTTACTTGTTTTTCTTGTGACTTGTAGATCAACTTGTGCAGTTTTGGGGTCTTGTGACTTGTAATCATTTTTTGGTCTCTTGTAACTTGTGATCATTTTTGTTCTCTCTCTTTTGATTCTTATTCATACGTTAAACACATAAAACGTTTTTCGAACTTCAATTAACTTAAAAAGCTATTAAGTGAAGTAGATGGAGAAAGATGAGATGTAGAAGCTGATTTTTTTCATTTCATATCTTACAAAACATCTCCTAATACATTTTTATAGATGAAAATGAGAGAAGTAGTCTCTGTTTTCTATACTCTTTACACACGACACTGAGCCCATATAATTACCCACACTAGACATACGTGCATTCTCTCTTTATGGAAGCCCCTTGTGCCATCTATTGGATCCAAAACCTGCAGAACAGCAATGGACCTAGTATAAATTAGCATCAAATCATCTAGTCACAACAGATAGAAGAAGACAAAGAAACCAACAACTTAAACTAGTAAAACATATGAAACTGAGCTGAACCGGAAGATCATTTATATATTGCTTCAGAATCATTAAGCAAAGATAAACTTCTGAATCTTGTGAATGCATAAACTTAAGCTGAACCGCACATGAACCAAAGATAAACCACAACTTAATATTAAACACATAGTTCTTACATAAAGTTAACAGAAACAGAAAACAATAAAACACACATATTAAACACATAGTTCTTACGTAGCTAAAAACAATAAAACAGAAACACTAACACAAAGTTAACTACTTAGGGAACATCTCTGAAATAAGCCTCTGCTTTAGGGCTTCTTCATAGTCAGCTAAGGGTTCTTTTTTGGCAATGAGAGTCTCGAGTATACCCATTTTTTGGAGTTTTTCCTTCAAGGCAAAATCTTTCTCTTTAATACCCCACATTGTCTGAAACTTAGCCAGAGCGCCCTCCACCTCTCCGGCACTCCTCTTACCTTTCCCTTTAGTGGCCTTAACACCAGCAGGTCGTTTGGATCCTTCATCTTCTTCGGCAGTCTTCGTTTCCTCTGCAAAGGGGCTTGCTGACTGCGAACCATCTTCATGCCTTATGCTCTTACAGCTTCCAGCCGTTTTTGATGTGGAAAGGTCACACCATTTCTGGTCGTACCGGAGCTCCTTCCAAGCGTGTTCTAATGTGAAAGCTTTCTTGTGATCGGTGTAGAAAATTTGATGCGCGAGTCTGAGGATATCATTCTCGTTCTGACCACTGATTTTCTCACGTGTTGCAGCTTCATAAGCGCCGCAAAACTTGGAGACGAGGTCGTTGATCTTTTGCCAACGTTGCTTACACTGCATTGCCTCTCGGTGTTCACGCCCACCAGCCATCGGACTTGCCGCAAAATACGCGGCTATCCGTTTCCAGAAGGCACCCGATTTCTGCTCATTGCTAACCACAGCATCCTTGCTTGTGTTTAACCACGAGCTAATGAGCAGAACATCATCCGCAGGACTCCACTTCCTCCTTTCTCTTCTCGCTGCCGGCGAGTCTTCGCCGAGGGTTGAACCGAGAGCATCACTGTCTTCACCGAGGCTTGGAGCGTATGAGCTAAACACACTATCTTGTTGACTGGTCAACAGATCAACAAAGTTAGTGGACTGAGAATATGGATTAGTAGAAGAGAAATCCATATAGATGAAAGAAGAGAGAAAGAGAAGATCGAAAGTGAGAGAAGAAGGTCGGGTTTAAAAGCAGAAACAAAGAGGAAAAGCAGAAGGAAAGACAAATGGAATGTGTTTAGAAGGAGAAGAAGTAGCATCACCTTTAATAGGTGAAACAAACGAAAATTGAAGAAAAAAAGCTAATAACATTAACTAAAGCATTCATCCCTATCTAACCACATGGACTTGACATATATCTAACACTAACTAAGCATTCATCAACACTAACTAATTCATTTATTACCAAACCAAACTTTTATCTAACACTATCCGATACTCAAGACTCAACCCTATTGAGAAATAAGAAAAAGTTTTGAATGCCCGTTTGCAGTTGAAAAGTTGAGATATGTGAGGCCGATATTAAAGTAATTAGTATCATATCAAATTGTTCATGGCTATCACAAAAATAAAGACCCTAAAGATATTAACAATCAAAATTGACATTTTCCCAGCCTTTTGAGACTAAAACCCTTTTGAGACTAAAACCCTTTTCATAATCAATTAACATAGTCCCTCTCTTCTTATGATCAAAACAATATATATTATTCTTCTGATCATATATCTCCTTCGAGAACTTTAAGATGACATTTACGGCTATGCATTTATGCCTATCCATTTATGGCTATCCATTTATGGCTATCCGTAGTGATTTGAAGACATACCTCAATAGGTTGTTATACGCAGAGGAACAGCTGGATGTGTAGAGGAGAATACCATGATCAGGGATGATGAATCTGCATAAGCAAACTATTACACACACTATTAGCCACAATCGATCTTTTGATTCAACAAGTAAACAAGCTTAAAAATTCAAGCAAACAATTCGAATATATATACCAAACACTAAATCCTATTTATCAAACACCAAATCATCCAAAAACAACACGATTTACACTTATATATTATACACATATCAATTCCTAATATCTAACACTAATTCCTTTCGGCAATCAAGCAAGACTCGATCCCTAAACAAATTGGGGAGACAAATCGAATCAATATCAAAAAATAAAACGATCTACAAGCTCTGATGCCTACATACTCTTCGATTAATCAAATCCGAGTGAAAATCGACTCAAAATCAAAGAATTAAAACAAGACATCGCTTACCCTATAAATCGACTCGTAGATCTTCAACCTCCGATGTCGCCATAGACTTTGATTTCACGAACACGATTCAACGAATAAAGAGCCGTCACGAGCCCGGAGGAATCATGCAAGCGACGGAGAAGGTGTCGGAGAAAACAAAGAGTCGGAGAAGGAGAAGAGAAAATGATCGGGGAAGAGAAAGAAAAAACAAAATAATGTTTGCGTTTTTTTTTTTGGCCACTGATAAGAGGACACGTGGCTTTAAGAGTCGACTCTTGCGGATCCGAAATAAAGATCGACTCTTAAGAAAACTTAGCTTAATACCCATTAAATCATTATTTTTATTTTATATAAAACCTTAAAAAACTCACCTTAGATCCTGCGTTAATGATGGTCTAAGCATTTAAGTGTAAAGAATTAGGGAATAAAAACTAAATTTACATTACGTTATGGAGAAAATAATTTTCTTGAAATAAATTTCCTTACTTTCTTTTTGTCTTAGCAAAGATTAGCATTCTTTAAAGGCTGTTAATTAAAATAAAAAGGGGGAAAATCGTTGGTCGAAATCAGTTTTGCTCTGTTCTTGATTCGTATCAATATATATACTCCACATTGAGTCTTTTTTTTTTGTTTCCCGTCAACACTCCACATTCAGTCAAAAGCCTGA
This sequence comes from Eutrema heterophyllum, assembly GCA_002933915.1. NCBI lineage: Eukaryota > Viridiplantae > Streptophyta > Magnoliopsida > Brassicales > Brassicaceae > Eutrema > Eutrema heterophyllum. The sequence goes on from PKMM01036815.1 coordinate 364,339, forward strand.
GAATGTCGACTGATAATATGGAATTGCTGAAAGAATTTGATCGCCACATCGAAGCAGTACCGTGTTTAACCTTATAACAATTAAGCACTTGCTTAAGGCCACAAAAAATTGAAAAAAAATTAAGGCCACAAATTTTTCTAAATTAGGCTTTTATATATATTGAATTCGGTAAATATGTTGGGCTTTGTCTTGAAAAAGCCTATATACTAGTATTATTATTATTCTTTATTATTATTTTTCTGGATATTAGGAGAAAGATATAAAAGTTAATAAAGATAGATAACTAAAGAAAACAAAATCTAGGAGAATAAAAAATTTAGAAAGTCTATAAGGGAATTGGTGAAACAATTGGATTATGTGAGTTTGGTAAATGATTTTATTGGAAAGAAATGAAGAAAATTTGTGTTTTAGAATTTTCATTTTTGTTATTATTATTATTTTTGTACGTTTTAAGACGATATTTTTTGTAAAATGCCACATTTTTTTACTTCGTTTAAGGCTTCCGCGAGTCTAAGCACGGCTCTGCATTGAAGAAGTGGTTTTCACCGGTGATTGCACTGCGTGGAACGAAAAAAAGGTAAGCGAAATCGTTTCGTTTGATTTTCTACTTTTCATCGTTTTTTTTATTCGCCGATGATGATATATCCTTGATTTCTTTATCCTCTTTTTTTGTTTTCTTTCTATGATTGTACATTCTCGAAAGTTTGAATCAGAACTTCTGTATTTCTTTTATTTTTGTTTAGTTTACCATTAATCATGATGCATTATCATATGTATCGTACTTGACCCAACAAAAAAATATATAAAAAATCATATGTATCGTTAAACGGTTTGTTCTTCGTGCTTTCGCTCAGATTTCTGTATTATCTCCTTTTGTTGTTCTTGAATTTAACGATTAGTCATCCTGTGTGAGTAAGCGACTCTTATTTTTCTCAAACAATTGGGTTTTGCGTCCACGATCAAGAATTACATTTTGTTTCTTCTTATTCGTTTCTTTATTATCTGTTAATATACTTTATTTATTATTGCATATGATGTATCTGTTAAGCGGATGTTCTTCGTTTTCTGATTTTTTTATGTTATCTCTTATATTTGTTATGATTAATGTAACGAATCATCACGCTGTGTAACCAATCAACTCTTATTTTCTCTAACAAGATATTGATGCCCTTTTGTTTTCTTGGTTATCTTTCTTTAAAATTTTAACGGTTCCTTATAACCTTTTTCTTTTTTTCTCTTCTGCAGTTCTCCCAAATACTAGATGGCGTACTATTTATCGTCAAACGAACAATTGAGCCAACATTTCAGATAATTCTCAAGCCAGCCTGGCCAGGTTAGTATTCGATTTTTGGTTGGGCAGTACGTATTCGAAATAACTGTTTGTTTTTATTCGTTGAAAATATATTAACCTACGTTAATACTCCTGGTATAAAACGTGTCATTTTACAAGAGATGTTATTTTTTTCCAACAAATTACAGTATAATATTGGTAAGCTACATTTGGTAGTTATTATTAGGGATCATGGAATAAGTTAAGTGCTATCTATCATCGGATGTTACTCTTCTCACACTGATTCATTTATGAAGCGCTAAGATCTGTCTCATGTTTGCCTTGGCTTACTGTTAATTAATAATATGAACATCATCATCCTAAAAAATATTTAGTCAATTTCGTAGTAATCATTGATCTAGCTAAATTTTTGTTCTTCTCTTTTTGCATACAATCTCGTATTTAGCATTAACTCACAGATTAACATTTTATATATAAAAAAAAATGTATCGCTGCAAGTGTTGTTGGTTTACATTTGTTGATGATCCGTAGGCACGCATACGAATTAAGATGTGTTCGTGTATCATAAGTCTTTCCAGAAAAAGTTCCAAGTTATTTGAGATGTTTTTGTCAATGTAACGAATAGATTTGTTATTTCTTAATTTACGAACACTGTCAAATAGTATACTATATTATTTGTTAAAGCAACTAGTATATTTATAGGTTGCTTCGATATAAGGGATATCTTTGTTTTATCTTAAGAGTATTTGTGTAAGTTAGTAATTTAGTGCTTACTCTTTAAAAGTGGACTAATTTTCTTTTTGTTTAATCAACTGTTTTTTTAGTGAACACAGACTCTGATTTATGTCGTTTCCGTTGGGTGGAGAGCTTTGATCAAATTGGTGGTGGTTTTGAAGAAGTGGAGCCGGAGCCGGAGCCGGTATTTTTATTGCCAAGTCAGGATGGCTTTCTAGTCTTCTTCAATAATATAGAAGACTCCACACGTGCAGCAGAGTGTATGAAAAGGTAATGAAACTAATTTTAATTTGATGATATATTTTATTCGTTAGATTGTCTGATAGAGTTTATTACTATATATATATAGGTTACTGGATACAACTTCAGAATCCGTTCACATTAGTATTCCGACAATAATAGGTGCTAGTGGCACATCCGAGAACAACATATGGGATCAGAAAGTGTATCTACAAAATACGCGGGTGATCATGGCTATGATCGCGGTTCTTCTTGCCACGGTTGTGCTGACAGTCGGACTCAACCCGCCATCAGTTATCAACACATTGTCGATGAAGATCATCTTTCAAGTCACCTTCTGGATTGCGGCGGTATTTTCCTTGATAGCATTGTTGCTCCTAGGTGTTGTGACACCTACCTCATTTGAGATGCAAGACCGCATATTTCGATTGGGATTCATGGCAATCTCAATTGCCATGATATGTGTTGTGGTAGCCTTTGGTGCAACCACAATATCTGTGGCAACCAATCTAATCGTTTACATAGTGGGGGCCTTCATTGGTTTCATCGGGATAGTCTTTTTTTCCTACTTAACCTCAAGATCAGTGCGAGACTTCATCTTCAAAGTCACGAGATTTCGTTTGTCGACGCAGCATATAGATAATACATATCGGCTCACCAACCTTTAAGTTTAGCCGTTTAAGTTTAGATCAATACATATAGATTTTGTGGCTTTGGTATTGGTATACGTATATACGATAATCTCTATTGTTGTATAAGTACGGTTTCTTCTGTTTCATTTTAACTGTTGAAGATTAAAAAGCAAAAACACAAAACCAAAAACAGAATCTAAAAGTTCATACGGATCATTAAGAATAAAAGTGACAATAACAAAGTTGATGACCATGGCACATAAATTCAAGGGAAAAGCAACGCCCTCACATCTCGTGAATCTTCTTCATTTTCCTCATCAAAGAATTTACTGTGCACCTCCTGAAGTAATTCAAGAGCATTTGCCAACCCACCATCCTCGGCGCCTTCATCTCCTCTTTTTTCCGCATAAGACTTTGGGTCATTCTTGTCAATGTCTATAACAAACGTTTTCTTGAACAAGTCCACAAGTTTCATGATCCAAGCATTGTTTTTGACAGGCTTGAAATAGTGGTAAGGCGCGATCTGCAGCAGGTTTCTTACGTCATCGGGCCACCAAAACACGTTCTTATCGTCTAGGATGACAAGCCCACGCTCATCAGCCAAGACGAGATCTAGATTCTTCATCTCGCTGTCTCTGTTTGTGATGATGCGTTTCTCAAAGTAATTTCCGTGAGGATCAAGCAACGATATCACTTCTTGGGCATGTTCAGGGTTGCAGAGCTCGAACACATGCATCTTGAACAGCTTGTTTGCTTCACGCAGGAATTCGTGAACGAACGGTCGTAGCTTACACAAAGCCTCGCCGTGATCTGGGAAGACTTTATTTGATCGCCACAGATCAGACCTTGAGTTGACTTCTCCGGTTAGATATTTCTCTCCGTCTGAGAGCAATGAAACTCGGCGGGAGACGTAGAGTGTGCCGTGTAGACCAAGGACTAAAGTAAGCCTCTTCTCCATTAGAGAATTGATCCAAACACGGCGTTTCATAGTCCCCACAAATTCGGGACGCAACTCTAGACCATTGACGAGGTAATTGAAAGGTATGAGAGCATGGCGTCGAGTGTCCACTGCCGATCTGCATTGACTACAGAATCCATGTCGAACAATATCATGAACACAAGCCATTGTTACACCCTAATTGAAAGGAACCCTAATTTGCAGATGTCTTTTTCTTTTGTCGATGGCAGCAGATATATAAAAGCCGTCACCGAGTCGGATAAGTTTTACTTTATTCAAGTTAATAATAAAGTGTATGTTTTGAAAATAATACATGCGGAATATATTAGTAGATTTAGTAGCAATGTAATATCTATAAAAAAAGAGACGTATCATAACAACATTCGAGATTCGTTCTCTACTTTATTTTTGTTTTCTCTAAAATCACGCGGAAAGAAATGATATTTTCCTTAAATAAATAAATATCTGAAAATCAGTACATGACTAATCTTTTCTTCGTTTCCTTGATTGTATCTGTTTTTTGATTTTTTCCCGTTGATTAACAAAAACAATGTTGACATTAAAATCTTATAAAATAAAGATCTTCTAAGAAATTACCAACAATATTTTAGTTTCCCTAAAATTGGACTATTGCTTAATATTTCCTTCATTGTATTTACATTGATCTTTTTCGTTTTTAGAAACATAAAAGCAACAATATAACTTCTAACAAATCAATGGTTTAGATTCAAAACAAACAAACTAGCTTAGCAAAGACAACTCCTAAAACTATATCGGGGAAATCAATGATCCAATATGCGGTTAGTGCCATAAACTTTGAAATAACCAAACACTCTTAAAACTAAATCAGAGGGCGTGAATAGAATTGAAGAAGTTAAAAAAGAAAACAGCACGAAAATTATATAAAGCAATAAGAGGTAATTATGTGAATTTCTTGGCGTAGAAGACGCGGGGCAGGACAGGACTCACGTCTTGATATCCTCCATTAAAGAATAACTCATGAAGGGCCTTAAGGGATGTCAAGACGACTTTCAACAAGAATCTATCATCATCAGGACTTTCCTCTCTCTTTCCCTCCAAGTCCACAACTTTATTATCTCCTATGAAAGACACCTTCTTGACGAAATTTAGAGTTCTTGCTAGGACCCCATCATCGTTGCTACTTCCTTTGAAATACTCGTACTTGGACATGACAATAAGGTTATGGTAGTCTCGCTTCATCCACAACCTATGTTCATAGTCCAAGATAAGCACCCCACGTGGTTCCGCCAAAACAAGTTCCAATGACTTCAAATCACCGTCGCTGTCTCTACTTGTAATGATTCGATTCCCAAAGTATATCATATGCGGATCGAGCAACTTGGCCACTTTCTTCGCGTGGTCAGGGCCATAGTTTGTGAACACATGCATGGTGAAAATCTCATTTGCTTCCCGCAGGAATTCACGGACAAAAGGCCGAAACTTCACCAATACATCTCCGGAATAGAAATTCTCCTTAGGCAGACGAAATAGATCATCTCTTGATCCCGAATCAGCCTCTTTGATCAGATGATACTTGTCAATCTCGGAGAGTTTCGACACACTGATACGGTCGATGAGGGTGTGTTCTAAGCTAAGAACCAAGTGAAGTTTCTTTTGTCCCAACCCGATCCTCAACTTCTGTTGCTTAGTGGCCGCCTCGAACTCGTGGCTCATCCGTAAAGACTTGGCGATGTAATTGAAAGCTCGAGCACAATCCCAAATGTCTAGGAAATATCCGCATCGGCAACATGAACGGTTTTGATACATCCGATGAGGACAAACATCGAAAAGTGAAGGCGATCTTGCGAGCCTCGTATTCGCGTCGTACGTTTTCACTCGAGATCTGCATCGACAACAGATTTGACGGTGAACAATCCAGTGCTTACATGGATCCGCCATCGATATTCTGAGGTTCCTCCACGAAAGGAGTTTTCTTCTTTTGACCCTACCTATCTATTAAACCCTAATAGATACTTCCCCTATATCCAGCCAAATCTGTTACGTAAATACTCCCGATAATAGAAAAATACTCCAAAAAATATAGGATCTTTAGTAGATTCCTGATATAACCTGATTTAATCTTTATGGAATGCGAGTAATCAATCTATCTATTATATAAAGACTCAGTGAATCTCACCAGAAAATGACACCTAAGCAACCCTCTTTATGCCACATTAGCTCTTACAAATAAAAATTAATTTAGTGCTTCACATTCGTTTCGTCTTCTCGATGTCGATCTTTGTCTAGCGTCTTTTGTTTTTAGATCTGCAATAGACAAGCCCTCTCTCCGACCCAAATTGGCTTCATCATTTCTCGGTGTCCCTCCTTCGCCTGGACTTGAGGTTAACCTTACTTTCTCAATTTTTCCTTCCCACTTTCTCTATCCAAATTTAAGTCATGGTTTTGTATTTGTGAAATTCACCGATTCATGTGATTTGTAAGTGATTGGTTTTGTTCTCACTTTGACAGGCCGATTGCTCAGCTGGTCTTGTTCAATCGCTGCTTCCATTGTACAGTGTGGTGTCTTCTGCTAAGCTGACTTCGTGCCTCAGTATCGATTCAAGGAATTCTAGGTCGTTGTCTCAGGGTATGCTCTGCAGTGCGAATCCAAGATAAGAAGAAGGAGAAGGTACAGTGGCTGGATGTGATGGGGACTAAGGACCTTGCTGAGATTCGACAATTCGAACCAAGGTTGGCTAAAGTTGTTGCAGAGGATGTCATAACAAAGAACTTCGGAGTTTTGTCTTTCAATTTCAATCATAGAGTGGTTAGAGAGAAGATCGGAAGTGCTTTGGTGGTAGTTTCCATGGTCATGCAACTACGAAGTACTTCAAAACCAAAAGAGAAATACGTTGACTTTGGTAAGAGGATTAAACAATCAATCTTTATCAGTTTTTTCTTAATAGTTCACGTTGATATAATTTAGTTTCGGTTTGGTTTTTTGGTTTATGAATAATAGTATGGATGATTTGGTTTTAACGTTTATGAATGACTTTTGTATGCAGGAGATCGATGTTGAGATGGAGGCTAAAGAAAAGAATATCTTAGAGGAGAAGGTGCTAATCTAGAGGTTTAGATATACATATCTATAGAGTTTTAATGATTGTGGCTTTCAAAAAAAATGAGAAAAACAATTTGAGAGTGACAGAAAGCTTGGTCTAAAATTGAGAGGAGATGTCGTGGGGAACGGATTTTGAATAACTTTTAAAGCGTGGGGTACGGATTAGAAAAACAAATCTAAAAAGTGGAGCTGTCGAAAGAGTTGGAGTAGATTATGAATCGGTGTCGAAGGTTTGTTTCTTGAAATCCAAACGCTCCTTAATCTAAGCTTCTTCTCTAACAACCAATATTGTGAAAACGCCTCCGCAGTTACTATACTCTTATAATCCTTCTCCTAAATTTAGTTTTCTTGTAGCTAAAATCTTTGATGGATTTCTTTTGTTGTTGCTTTGAAGCTGAGGAGAAGACAAAGAGACTAGGGACGATTCAGTCAAAAATGATCGCAACTACTGCCACAGGATTAGGTAACATCAAAATCTCCGTTTGAAGTTCACATGGTTTTTTTTCTATCTCAGTTTCACATGTTTATGCTCCAGCCTTGTTTCTAATCAATTTAACAATTTTCCTTCTTACATAAATCTTAAAATTTTCCACCGCCTCCATTACAATTTTTTATATGCTTCTCATAATCAAGTTAAAAAAGTTAGAGAAGAACAAAGTTGATTTAAGTGTGGAGTACATATGTATGGCCTCAATTGGTTTTGATGAGCACAATTACTATAATTCTAAAAACATGATTCTAAGAATTGTTATTAAGCTTTTCATATACGGTAACTCAGTTCTTTTCAATTTGTGTTTGTCTTTAAGCTTAGATGAAACTGTGCTTCTCGCAACAATAAAGCAAAATACAAAACCTGATTCTATTTCTACTGTAGCTTCTGGGAGTGAGTCGCCAGCGACATAATCAAGCAACAAAACTTTAAACTCTGACGCTATTAGGAAACCCTTATGTCTTTCTTTTTGTCTTATAATCTGATCTTCTCTATAGCTGTGTGCTTTACGTAAAGCGCTACAAATTATACTATGGGTATCAAGCGCTACAAATTATGTCTCATTTTCTTTTTCCAATCATTTTCAGTAACATATGCTAATAGCGTATCAAAAAAATATGTTGTTTCTTCTATTCTCTCGCTACAAATTATATTTCAAAATTTGTGTGTTTTTGCAGATTAGTACTTCTGGTTTCCTCTATACACACGCGCTTGTGCAGTTAATCTGATTAACTGCAAAATAATATCTAAACCAAGACACACAGATGGTTGGAACGGAACAACTCCTAGCTTGAGTTTGTTTTTGTTGGCTAAAGTTGTTGCGGAAGATGTCATTACAGAGAGTCTTGTATTTCAATTTCACTCATAGAGTGGTTAGAGATAAGATCAGAAGTGCTTTGGTAATAGTTTCCATGGTTCTGCAACTACGAACTACTTCAAAACCAAAAGAGAAATACGTTGACTTTGGTTAGAGGATTAAACATTCAGTCTTTATCGTTGATATAATTTAGTTTCAGCTTGGTTGGTTTATGAATAATAGTATGGATGATTTGGTTTAAAGGTTTTATTTCACATCTGCTATTGCATATTGTACTATATTTCACGTCTCAACCTATTTCGACCAATAATTGTATAAAACATGCCGTGCTCAAATTTGGTTTATGTAGGATTAATAATTCAAACTCAAACCCCCTGATCTCTTCGGATTAGTGCAAAATCAATCCGGTCTGCTTTCAAGTTGAATATTCCTTCGAGTCATTCACTAATCTTTTATCAATATAAAGCCCACTAACAATTGTGTCACATCAACATTCCTCATCTTCTAAAAAAATCATATTCATTGTTAACATAACTCATACATTTTCTAAGCATTGTTATCTGAACTATCTCTGCATTCATTACAATTTAACTTAATTTACTCAAAACAAACAGCTAAAAGAAGTCTAAATTCAAACTATTCATATATCTAAAATGTATCTATGAAGACCGAAGATACAAAATTACTTTAACATATCTTTGAATTTAGAGAGAATTTGTGATATGATTAGAATAGCAACCATTCAGTGAATAACAACGGGATAACTGCCTAAAACATCCCCTACTCATACAACCCTAATTATTTCCCTCCAAACTATTTACTTCTTCATTAAACCCTCCAAACTTATAATTTTCAACTCTAAACCACCTAAACTATTTTACTTTGTTTAATTCCACCTCTTTAATCAAAATCATAAAACCAGACCCGTTTTTGAAAAAAAACCAGACCCGTTTTGAAAAAAAACCAGACCCGTTTTGAAAAAAAAAAAAAAACCCGATCCGACTTGAAAAAATCCGACCCGTTTTTGAAAAAAAAAACGGAGTTTAAGTAAACGAAAACACGTTAAATAAACAGTGATTGCCCATAATAAAAATCCTGATCCGACTTGAAAAAAACGGAGTTTAAGTAAACGAAAACGCGTTTAATAAACAGTGATTGCCATAATAAAAAATCCGATCCGACTTGAAAAAACCCGACCCGTTTTTTATAAAAAAACGGAGTTTAAATAAACGAAAACGCGTTTAATAAACAATGATTGCCCATAATAAAAAACCTGATCCGACTTGAAAAAACCCGACCCGTTTTTTTTTAAAAACACGGAGTTTAAGTAAACGAAAACGCGTTTAATAAAATTGCATAATAAAAAACCGGATCCGACTTGAAAAAACCCGACCCGTGTAGCAGATGATGACATGTCGGGTTATGGGCAAGTCGGATTGGATTTTTTTTATTATGGGCAATAACGGGTCGGGTTTTTTCAAACACAAAACCTGAGAACCAAACATCCCCAGAATAACGCTAGAAATTTGAATCAATTGCAAAAAACGGGTCTGTTTTTTCAAGTCGGATCAAGTTTTTTTTATTATGGACAATCACTGTTTATTAAACGCGTTTTCGTTTATTAAACTCCATTTTTTTATAAAAAAATAGGTCGGGTTTTTTCAAATCCGATCGGGTTTTTTATTATGGGCAATCACTGTTTATTTAACGTGTTTTCGTTTACTTAAACTCCGTTTTTTTTTTCAAAAATGGGTCGGGTTTTTTCAAGTCGGATCGGGTTTTTTTTTTTTTCTTTTCAAAACGGGTCGGGTTTTTTTCAAAAACGGGTCTGGTTTTATGATTTTGATTAGAGAGGTGGAATTAAGCAGAGTAAAATAGTTTAGGTGGTTTAGAGTTGAAAATTATAAGTTTGGGGGGTTTAATGAAAAAATAAATAGTTTGGGGGAAAATAATTAGGGTTGTATGAGTAAGGGAGGTTTTAGGCAATCATCCCAATAACAACCAACGAATTGAATTACTATTCTAATCATATCACAAATTCTCTCTAAATTCAAAGATATGTTAAAGTTTAATTTCTTTTTACAAACTTAACATCTGTATATTATTGAAGTGTTGATTCTTCTAATTATCTTATTTCTAGATCTCATCCGATGGCTGCACGAGAATAAATTTTGGCTGATTTTTTTGCATGCAAACAATTTAACACACGAAGAGTTTCCTACGATATTTGTGTGGGATAAAAAAACTAGAAATTGGTCAACACGACAGAGAAAAAAGAGTATTGGTAAGACATTTTATATTCACTTATCAGCATGTGAGTTATATTATCTACGAATGATAATAAATCACAAAAGAAATTGTATGAGCTATGAAGATATTCGAACCGTTAGAGGCGTTACACATAAAACTTTTTATTACGCCATGAGACTTTTTGATGGTGAAAAAGAAGGTCATGACCGCATTAGAACATGGTGGTAACACATGGTGAATAGTTTTAAGACTTGGAAAAGACGGATGCAACCCCTAGAAAAGAAGGCAAAGAGATTACTAGAAGATAAAACTCATACCGTCTTATTTATAAACACATATGGGCTAACGTAAAAAAACACATATGGTTTATCACAATATTATAAATCTATTGTTTTATTTTATATTTTAGTTTCATAATATAAAAATAAGGAATAAAAATTAATTATGCACTAAAAAACAAATTCATGGAATGGCCGATTCTCTATTTCGAATTAGGTTGTATCTGTTATGGTACTTTTTTATGATTAGGAGATTCAATTGTTATGGTACTTTTTTTAGATATAAAACTTAACTCCCAAAAACTAAATATAAAATTATCATATTATACTAAAAAAATTTTAGAAAATATAAATAATATACAAATCCGCGTGTATACGCGGGTCTTCACCTAGTATATATAATAGGAGACATATCTCCATCTAGACTATCCATATCAGCAAAAATTAAAAATAAAAAATTTTAAACAAAAAATAATGAATCAATTAATTCACTCACTTTATATTATTATAATTTATCAAAAGAAAACAAAAATTCACCAAAAGAACCTAACAGGTAAACAAAAGAAAGCATAAAAAATACAACACAAGAAAATATTGGAAAAAAAGTTTTGAATATAAATTGAATGGATATAAAAATAGATAATTTCATAATTCTATCTTATTAATGGAACAACTATAATTCTCTAATAAAAGGGAAAACATTATCACATTAAAATATATATTAAATGGAACAACAATTATTTTCTAAGAAATTTAGATTTTTTAGGATACTTAAAAATTATAAGTTAATTGTAACAATAAATGCAAAATTTAAAAGATATGTACTCAAAATAAGAAAATATTCATTTTTCAAGAGAACATACTTATTAAAAAAATTATACTGTGTTTGAGTTTTAAAATAACATGTTTTCTTTGAAAATATTGTGATAAGTTTACAAATTCACGTAAGCAATTCTTCTAAAAATAAAAAAATAACTGTAAGAGCTTAAGATATATTTTGTATATATTAACATTTAAAAAAATTATTATAAATATATTATACGATTTTATCTATAAATACTTAAGATGATTGAAAAAGTTAGAAAATATTTGGGTTCTCTTTTTCCAATTTAGGGTTTAGTTTTTAGTGAAGCGTTTAATTTTGAAATTTTTTTACAGTCACCGTAAAATATATTCCTAAAATATATCTTCTATGTAATTATGATTAGTTCTTACAAATATGAGATTAGGTTGTATTTTGGATATCAATAAGTATAAGTAACTTAAATTTATATTTTTTACTAATGTTTTTTTTTTGTCAACTATTTTTTACTAATGTTAAAATAACATTTATATTTGTTTTTATTTAATCAATAAAAACGAAATTTAAACATAAATACTAAATTTAATATAATATGAAACAAAAATAATTTTGAAAATGACATTTATACTTATTTTGATTTCATCATTTAAAGAAAAAATAATAATTTAACTAAAATAAATATTTAGTTTTATATTTGTTTTGATGATAAAATAACATTTATATTTCTAACAAAAGTATTTAAATACTACATATTGAATTTTAATTTTAAAAGATATGTCTTTTTAAAAAATATGAAAAGATTTTGTTTGGCATGAGAATATCTTTTAATTAGATACACTATTCAATTAATTCAATTGACAATTATATCATTTCCTAATCTAAATCCTTTAGTTGTTTTGTAATGTCATTCTAAGTAATATTCTATAAATTTAATGTAATTCTCTTTAAAATGCTTCACAAATAATAGTATAGAGATCATATGTACGAATAGAAAGTCAAAGCTTATAATAAGAATTTCTCACGAGACCCGTATATTGGAATGAACTCTCTCTCCAGGATAAAGAGTCGTGGGATGGTCGTCGATATTGTTTTCTCATCTTTCGAGGTTCTCAACTGACTATAATATCCACGTGACACTTAAGATTTGTTGTTTATTTTCAATAAAAAATTATCTTCAACAATATCTACGTTCTATGTCACTTGGTAAAATAAGTTTGTGTTTATATAGATTTAATTTTTTTTAATTCAAATGATTATATTTATATTTAGTTTCGTATTGTGCTATACTCAATTGAAATCCCCGCAACGCGCGGGGTATAAATATAGTCTTATCAATAAGATATGTTACAAACCAAGTATTAGGCTTTTCAATAACGTTATATAAGGAATAAAAAACCAGATACAGAACCAAAGCCTAATCCATAATCGATACGTTACAAATTTACAATAGGGTCTCCGTTCGGTTACTAATTTGGTTAAATTATGGTTTAATACCCATAAGAAATCAAACCGGATAAACCCATCCCCTGATTGACACCGTCTCTTTGACCGGGTCAATTCCCGATGAATCGGAGATTTAAATCTCTCCGTAATCTCAGCCGTACAAACTCTCCTCACCTAGCTTCTTCGGGATATCATCACGAACCGGAGAAGGCAACGGCGTGTAAAACGGCGGCGAAGCACACGGAGTTGAGAACGGCGTCGTTCCGTCGTGATTATAGTCACAAGTGTCAACCTCGTCGTCGTTTCTATCCCTCATGATAAAACCATCCTTCACATAATCGTCCATTGATGCGCTTCCACGTGGTTCGATCTCAGCCGTTGGATGATCGGTCTCGCTGGTACAGTCTTCAGCGATGGTAAACAGAGTCTCGGAAGGGCCGCAAAGTAGATTCTCTCCCCTGATTGACCACTTTGATGCCACGTCATCTATCGGCGGTACGGCTGGTGGGAGCGGCGGAGCGGTGGCGGATCCTATTCGGAACTGTTTGTTCTCGAGACAGAAGAGGAAGAAGTAAAGAAGCTCTTTCGACGGCGGTGGTGTCGCCGTTGGGTCCCCCCCGCGGGAGGAGAAAGCGTCGAGTTCTGATCCGGCGAAACTCCGACGAAGAAACCGGCGTTTCCACCACAGAACGTAGGCGAGCTGGGCCGTGACTGCGATTAGACAAAACACGAATACCGCGACGAGTATGGTTGCGGTTTGGCTCAGACCCATTTTAAGATTGCGAGACAGAGTAAGAGAAGATGTAATCTAAAACTGCATCGTTTCGCTGTCGTAATTATGGGGATTTGTGTGTTTAGAGATAAGAACAAAAACTCGAGAGGGTAATTTTGTACATTGTTACAAATTATTGGGCAGTTGAAGTGTCACTATCGGAAAAGAGTTGCCGAGTAGGTTCCGGTTACAAAGATCAATTAATAGTCAAATCATTTGGATTTCTATAATTTCTCTGCTTCTCTAAATACACAAATAGCGACCTTGAAAAATGATGCTTCACTCGTGAATTAGAAGAGAGAGCACCAAATAGAGCTTTTGGGCCATTTGATTATTAAAAAAGCCCAAATGATTATTAACTATGCGGCACATCCTCGTCTACTGTTCTGGGTTTATGATTATACATCTGGGTTATTTGGTTTGAGAACTATACATCAAATTTGGATCAAGTTTTTGAGGTTTTAAATCAGATTTAAGTTGTTTGGATCGTAAATAATTTGACCAAAATAAATATATATATAATTTTATTTGGGTTGTTTAGATATTATATTAGGTTTGGTTATTGAATGTTTATAAAAATTAAAAATTACAATAACATTTAAAATAAATTCTTAACGCCAATTGTAATAAATAAAATAATTTATAAAATCTAAAAATAAAACAAAACCATTATCCTTGATATTATAAAATATAAAATCCAGAAATAAAACAAAAACATTATTCTTGATATTGTAAAAGACTTGAAGTCCAACAAAAAGCCAATAATAAACTAGAACTCTAGAATCGTTGGAAGAAAATCCTTAAAGTCAATATGTTTTTGAAAGTGATAGAATTTCTATCGATATAAGATTTATTTTATATTAAGGTTAAAGACTTAAAGTCACGATGTCTATTAGGGTTATTAGTCAAATTAGTTAATTTTACATATATTTTTAAATTTTATAGTAAATTACTAGTTTTAGTTTTGTTAATTTTACATTTATGTTAATTAATATTAATGTATATACTATATAAATAATATACGTAAAAACAAAATTGGATTTTATTTGGGGTTTTTAGTTATCTAAAGACCAATCCAAATAACTCAAATCCAAATTAGTAAAAATTATTATATCCAAATAGATTTTTTATAGAAACTCATATCCAAACTAATTGAAGTTTTTTGGATTGGATTAGGTTGGGTTGTTTAGATTGGCCACCCCTAACACATCATATGTTTTTTTGTGTTAAAGGGTAGTTAAATTAAAAATAACGATTACGTGTATATCAATTTTGTTTCATATACATATAGCCAGATGACCTAAAAAAAAATTGGTTTGGCTCAAGGATGCACCACACAATTATCTAGATCTCAATTATTTATGTGGTACTAATTAGAAACTGTATTTGAGATAATTTTCTAAGAATTTTACTCATAACATGCCTTTGAATTATTCATATTCTTCTTTAAGATTCAGGCAAATGAGCTCTAGGAAATGTTGTGTATAATAGATATTATTACGTCCTTGACTCCTTAAAAAATATGGATTTGGGCCATGATGCTGGATTCATGTGTTGCTTGCTTACATTCTAGTAAATGACTTGTACTTTCTTATTTTTCTTATTTAATTAATAAATAAATAAAAAATAAAAGTTACCAAGAGGAGAAAAAGTTAGTGTGTTTTTATTGCTTTTTTAAAGATAAAAAGCGAATTCTGTTGAGATCAAAGTTTAGGCCTCTAATGACTAAATGCCCATCACAAGGCTCTTAAAAGCTTAAAAACCCCCAAAAGCAGAGAGATAGAATTTAGCTTTTTACTCTCTCTTTTTCTCTTCTGCTTTAAAAGGATCACCCACTTTCTGCAATTCTTGTTAATAAATTAATTATATACTTTTCCAAAATCATGCTTAACTTTATCTTCCTTCCTGCTTTTGAGGATAAACTTTAGATTCCATGCATGAATTGATGGACATATTTACACACATACGCATACATATAATATGCATTTTGTTTCCATTCTAATTTGCAGATATACTAATGTGGATATCTTTGTGTGTACACATGGGCTGAAGGGTGTGATTCCCATAATAGTAAAATGTTATCGTTTAGAGTTTAGACATTTACCGAAAAATCTGTGTATATCAATTTTTCTTATTAAGAATGGAGTATAGATGAAGTGGGTTTTGCACCCAAAAAATGATGAAGTGGGTTAAGTAAATGAAAAAGCTTTGTCTGAATAATATTTGGTATTATTATTTTTTAACTTACTAGTCATGTGATGTTCAAAACAAAACAAAACCTACTAGTCATGTATGTATATTGGAAGGTTGAATTTAAGAGAGATAAATCGGATTCATGGGTTTAGTAGAACCCATTATTTAAATTAGAATCATATATTATTATATATATGATTCATTTTCTAGTTTGATCAATATCATATATCTAATACATTTATCAAAAACGACTATCAAATCTAATTCTCATAATGATATGTGGTTGAAGTTCTCATAGATAGATCTATTTATTTTTGTAAATGCAATATTCCATTTTTATATTTTATAAAAATAAATCATTAAAACAAGTTAATACATGTTTACTAAATTTTTAAACGAAGTTAGATCGAATATGGATAAATATTCACGTGCACGAATTTTATGTGGATACCCAATATCATATATATTGAGATCATATATGTAATGACATAAACAACTCGTTTGGGTACAAATTAGTTATAAACATTTTCAAGAGTACTACTATCCATTCTTTCCACTCTACACAACATATCTAAGCGAAAAAGTTAACCTAGCTTATTTCAAGTTTGAAGGGAGATTCATTCACAAAAGTGATCTATATATACATATTCTAATCCCCGATCCAAGGGATGTTAGAGCAATAATATCTAAAAACTTCTGATATTAAAAGAAAACTAAACTTGTAAAGGCAAAAGAGAAGTAGAGGAAAGCAGTTTAAGATTCTAAGGTGGTGGCTTCTTCCTTTGATCTTTTCTGTCGGGAAAAAATAAAGGGAGAAAAGATGAAATGAACCAGAGAGGCAATAAAGTTTTGTGGAGATCTTTAATATCAATCAAGCTGTCTTGGATTCTAAAGGAAACGATGACCAATTTTGTATGCATTGATTAAGGATTAACTATGATGGCTTGTCTAGTTTATATTCCGTTTGTTTCATATTAGATGATCTTTTCGTTGAATGTACAGTTAGTTAAAAAAAACTTGCAAAATCACATTTTTTTTTTTTTTTTGACGAATGCAAAATCACTTAAATATCTGTCTTTTTATAGTTAACCATTAAAAGAACAACAATAAAACTGTTTGACTTTGTATATTGAAAAAGATAAAATATCAAATGTTTTGAAACAAAAATAAAATGGTAAAACATCACTTATTGTGAAATGGATGAAGTTTTAATAAAGAATTTTCATAGTTAACGACAAAAATTCTTAAAAGGAGAATGAGAATAAAACGCTTTACGACGATAAATGTAATTGTAAATTAAGTAATTAGTATAGTGTCGCATTGCATGTTCTTTCTTCTAGCTTAAGCGTTCTTAATTTCTTCTAGCTTAAGTTTAGATTCTATTTTTTTGTTAGAAAAATTGTGTAGCAAACCTGATTTTTTTTAAAGATTATCAAAGATCCAAGCTTTGGGTTATTTTAAGCATATGTTATTTTCAGAATTTCAAATAGAATAACCTTAATTTGCAACTTGCATGGCAATCGATTGAACATGAAAGAGGAAAACTTGTATGCAGCCAAAGATTATGCATGCACAAAGCTTCCCAATTGCATGATGAAACTTATATTACAAAATCCAATATATATAGAGAAATAGAGGAACGATATAAAACTTAAGTTATATATTAACTAACAACCATATCTAACATTTTTTTTGTTTTTTTGGACCTTTCCATTTAAATATTCTATCGTTCTTAGTGATGGTAACAGCGAAAAACATACATAAAACCGGAAAATATACTAAAACATATATTAAACCTATAGATATACTGTTCTTTACGGCGGCCAAAATCCTATGCAACAGTTCAGCAAAGTGAATAACAATGTGGAACAAGAAAGAAAAAAACAACAAAATAGTCACTTGATGTATCGACAAAATTTTTTTTTTAAAAACTTGGTAAATTCCGTTAGTTCAATCCAAATTATATGTCAACAATTTTTGTCCTTTTTCAGCTATTTTTCAGTCATATTTCCGCGAACATAAATGATCATTTACGACCATAATATGATAATTTTACATTAAGAACAAAAGAAAAAAAAAACTCAAAGTTTCCCATACCCATATCCTTCTAGAAAGTACCTAAGCCAAAAAAAAAATCTACAACTACACGTTTAACCCAAAATATTGTCCCAATGAAAGAGAAATTTCGTAAGGAAACAAACAACACATGATGTAATCGGAATGATCAAGTTCATGTGTATAAACTGGGCCATGTTACATGCATACATGCGTGATGTTATGTTGATGAACACTTGAAATGAAACCGTGCATCCACAGCTTCGAGCAAGCCAATCTCATCACATGATTCTTCTTCACAAACGTCATCACCAAGAGAGAGGTTGAGATCGAGTGCAACACAAGTAGCGACGTTCTTCTCTTCCGATTGATCTGAACCGGCAGAGTTAACCGGAGGAGAACAAGCCCTTGATCTTGAACTGAATCTTTCACAGCTCAAGATCACAATCGCGTCTCTAAGCGAAGCTTCTTCACCGCTCAAATTACGAACTCTTCCTCTCTCAATAGCTCTCTTGATCCCCATTTGAGATAAATAATCAGCTTGCTCTATATCTTCCACTAAGAACACTCTGTTCGGATCTAACGAAACAGCTTCAGAGAATCTCTCAATGTAACTCAAGCTCTGTTCATCTCTCGACCTCTTGTTCCTCAAATCTTCTGCGGATTCCGATCTTTTCGATGAGAAACTGCTCAAGCAGATGGAGACGAAGCTGTTTTGAGATCCGAAGAGAAGTTTAGCCAATTCTCTAGCGATCTTCTCTTTAGCCTCTACGTCAAGACCTTGGAAGAACATCCAAGTCTCTTCTTTCATATCATCGTGGCCGTTGATCTTCCTCGTACTCGATCCTGATCTGCATTTCAAGACTGTTTTCGCAATCTCCGCGATTATATCCTTTTGCCATGGTACCTTGCTCTCCAAGGCATCACAAAGTGTTGCTAGGTTTTCAGCATTCATTTCTTTAAACCTGGAGGAAGCATGTTCCACCTCCATTGCATCGCTCGAAGAAGCTTCTGAGTTAATTGTCGAATTAGGATTTGAAGAGAAAAGCTCGGTTTTTTGCTCGCTGTCATGTTCTGGAATAAACAGTCTTAAGTGGGATGCATCAGGGGTCACGGAATGATGATGACGATACTTGTTTGTCTCGATCAAGGGCCAATCACCGTTGGTTTGAAGAATATGGAGGGTACCTGAAGGTTGAATGGAACCAGAAAAGGAAGAAGTGGGGGAAGAGAGAGTGAGTGTTTTTAGAGATGGTCTCTTGTGGGTTGAATCGCAGATTGAGTTCCATTTCATCACAAGTTCCTTGATAGAATCAGAATCCTGCCAAGTCCAAGAATCATATATACCTTAAAAGAAGCAAACGAAAAGGAAATGAAAATGTGATTGTTTGATGTTTATACAACTCACGGTGTGGCTATTTTGATTCTCATTCTTGTACTGCTGAAGCCACGCCGGTAAAGCTACACCGGTTACATTGCTATTGCTATTGCTGCATTGCAAGAACCGGGCTTCTGCCTCAAACTTGACAGAACATTCCTCACAAAAACTGAGCTGCTCCTCTAATGGATGCAGCTGCAGAGGTAAGTTCTCTGCTTTCTTGACTTGAAGCTCACTGCTTTGAAACAAAATGATGATTAATTGAGAAGCGTTAAACTTGGTTTAATCTTTAACTTAAGCTGAAATGAAGTAACTTTTTGGCTCCAACCTTTCTTTAGTATTTCTCACAAGAAAGCAGATAAACAAAAATATAAAAATTATAAGAGAAAAAAAGGTACGAAAAGGATGCACGTTGTTTCACCGTTCTTTTAGATGATCACCAAATAAAGCAAAAACACTATAGGTGAAATTGTCCTTTTCGAAAAAGAGACAAAATATTTAGAACATATCCAACAAAATATAAAATAAAAAAATAAACCCATCTCTAATGTCCAAGGAGAAGACTTTACCTCTCGGAGACGAGACTCAAACGAAGGCTACTAGTCGCCGGAATAGTGAGAGTAGTGAGACACCAAAGGGATTCGAGCGAAGGTTGACCAGACTTGCATCTCACGTAAGTCTGTGAAGTCGCAAGACCCATCAACCAAAACCTCCCATGATCTCCCATGACCAACCCACGAGCCAACTTCCCAATCTCCATTATCATATGCTCCACAACACAGTAGTTATTGTACACTGAAGAACCTCTGGTTCTAGACTCTACGAACCAGTTTAGATCTCCCAGATTTAGAATCACTCCTTTTCCCACACAGCTCCTCACAAGTGTCTCCAACTCCTCTAGCTTATGCTCCACATCGGATCTACTCGGTTGCCCGAACGATGAGAACGATAAAGTTATAAACTTTACGTCTTTTAAAGCTTCAGGCACATCTCTTTTGTCAACTTTCTCCATCACCCTTCTCACAACTTTGTCAACAGTGGCCAAACATTCTCCCACGATCACGAAATTCTTCCTCTTTTTGTCGACTAGACTGTCTATAACGTTCATGACATCCTCGTTCCTGACCGGAGTTGACAACTTCCCTTCTTTGGGTTTACTCGAAGAGGTTGTTTTGGAGCAAATCTCTAAAGAAACAGCTTGCTCGACTTTGGTCTTCACTTGAGGACTCGAGAATCCAGCTTCTCTCATCACTCTACTCACGCTAGGATCATCGAGGATGGATATTATGAGCTGCTCCACTTCAATCTTGACTGCTAAGATCGGTTGCTGCTGGCTCTCGATGGATCCACGCCGCTGGTGAGCCTGCGCGCGTTTGAAAGCTGCACCGAGAGCGTTGGAGATAGAAGGGAAAGGGGAAGTTGGAACCCCTAACATAGGACTCCCCGTGGAGGTCGGGAGGCGGTTTAGAGCCACGTTGAAGCAGAGCTCGAGGGCTCTGCACTGAAGAGGGTGAGTGTGAGATTGGAGACAAGCTGTTCTAAGTAAACCCGTGGGGACAGAGAGCATGGTGCTAGCCACATGGAGAGGTGTGACCTGGGCATGTCCTCTCCTTCTAGCCAAGCCCATGGCTTGTTTCACCACGTTTGCAGCCTCAGGCGTGAGGGCTTGCTCCACCGTGCAGCCTCCAGCTCTCATGGTGACAAAAACACCCTAAAGGAACACAAGTAGGCCGGGTACTAGTACTGAGAAGTGAGAAATCTACGGTAAAGGCTTCAAGTGTCTTGGCTTCATTCCATTTATCTAAGACAACGAAAGCACCCAAAATGGAGGGTGGGGCTAAGTCTTAAACCTAAGAGCAGAGTAAGGAGAGAGAGAGAGAGAGAGAGAGAGAGAGAGAGAGATCAAGGGAAGAGGTGAAAAGAAAGAGGGAGAGAAAGAAAAGGGTTTTGGTCATCAAATATACGAGGAAGGAGAAGGAGGAAATGTGTATGCTTTTCTTGTGAGGCAAAAATTTGGGGTTTTTTTTTAGGGTCCAAAGTGGATTTTGTAGTGCAAAGTGGAATGCATGTGATGACAAAGCAGTATCAAAAGGCAAAGGTAACTCAGCTTTGCCCTTATATTCTTTTCTTTCTCAAATTTCACAAAAAAAGAAAGATGTAATGCTAAGTGGGTCTCTCTCTTTTCTGCAAAGCTATCACTTATTTAGAATAGAACCTAATTAAAGATGCAAATCATCATTTACTTATATAGTATATAAATAATAAATAATAGCCTCAATAACACTTGTAGAAAATATTTGGGAGATAACCACTCTCTCCTTTTAGCACCTTGACGCTACTACTAGCCTAGTCCCAACACTTTTTCAGACAAGGGTCTCTTAATCTAGATCCAGTCCAGTAAGCTAAACTCAGATCACATGTAAGCACCTTGACGCTACTACTAGCCTAGTCCCAACAGATCACATAGGAGCCACAAAACACATGGGAATGAACAGATTTTTGTTAAAAAAAAAATTATATTTTGTCTCAACAAACATAGTTTGTTTTCTAAGAATATTTTTGGTTTTACTCGAGCAAACATAGTTTAATAAGTGGTATCATGTAATCAATTATGATTAAATGTATGAATAGATTTTCCTACCTCATTCTCAAGTAATCGAAGTTATCAATATACTAGAAAAATGAAATGCCAAATTCTGTTGCAAAAGATAATCACACTAATCACCCGCCTGGATGATATTGAAGACTCGTAATCGTAAACCGATTACTATGTAGTTTTTAAGCTATCAAACTCTGTAAAAGAATAACGTTGATGAAGACTATGTTTTCTTAGCCAACTAAGTAACACATGGAACACATGGAATGATATTGAAAATCAGAAATCTACGTGTTAAGTTTCATGGGTTTCCAACTTAAAACCAATTGATAATTAGTGGATTGGCCCAAGTCTCTTAGCCATTCCTCGACAATGTTTCATTACAGGATTAATTTCATATTAGATCGATCGGGCCTCTTTCGATGGGCCGAATCGATTTCGGTTTGGATTGGGCAGCGTGTGTTCGGGCTCTGATACCATGTTAAGTTTTATAGACTTCAAACTCAAAACCAATTGGCAATGAGGGGATTGACCAAAGTCTCTTATATATTAGCTCAAATACCTTTCCACTTCCAATGTGGGATATATTTTCCATATTAGTCTCCAAATGTCATCAAGCATAATAATTTTTACCAGCCGAACGCTTATGTACATGAAACACATAACATAGAAGGATTACTAGCTTTGGTCTTTGTAAGTTTTTAAATTTTTGCATGGAATTTAGAAACTCAATCCCCTAAAATAAACAGTAAAAGGCAAATCAAACCATCTGACCCATTACAGACATTATATATATACATCATTCGCTTTCGTTGCTTTCACAAAAGTGTGTAGCTTTTGGACCATAAATTTCATTTTGAGAGAGAAGAAGAAATGAAGGTGTTTTTTTTATATCTAAAAGAAACGAAAGTTTTGAACAAGAAAAATATTAAAAGAAAGCGCACAAGTTAGTCTCTTGGTGGAGACAATATTTGATAGTATCTGCTATCAACACGACCAATCATGTTCAAGTGTATCGGGCCATATTGTAGCTTATTGGACTTATGTATATTACGTTAGGGTTTATACGGTGTAGCCGTCATATCTTCGTGTATATATATGTTGTGTAATACGTTTAAGATCAATAAGAAAGCACATTCTTCTATTTTTACATGGTATCAGAGCTAAATCATGAACTCTAGATTTTGCTTTCTGATTTTTGTTTCTATCTTATGTTCTCTTTGAGCTCGAGTTTCTCTTCTACTCGATCTCTTGTTTCTGTTTTGATAGGATATGGTTGTCGATGGTTCTCTTGTGGAACGTGCGACTGGTGGTGATTCCATCACTAGCATGCCATACACGTTGTACTCCTCCGACAACCCTGGTGCTATGATTACGCCGGTGATTCTAACGGGAGAGAATTACAATGTATGGGCGGAGGAGATGTTGAATGCTCTTCGCACCAAAAAGAAAGTATGGTTTATTGATGGTTCGATTACCAAACCCACTCAGGCAGGTACCGATCAAGAATCATGGATCTCCGTAAATTCTATGGTGGTTGGATGGTTGCGCACCTCACTTGCACCCCGTGTACGATCCACAATGTCTTTTGTATCCAATGCTAATGATTTGTGGAATACGATAAAGGAACGTTTCAGTGTTGGTAACAAGGTTCGTGTTCATCATCTTCGAACACAGCTGGCTACTTGTCGTCAGGATGGACAAGCCGTAATTGACTATTATGGCAGACTTCAAGCGATGTGGGATGAGCTTGCTATCTACAAACCTCTTCCCGTGTGTTCCTGATCAACAAGCACGGACTATGCTAAAGACAGAGAAGAAGAAAAAGTTCACCAATTCGTGATGGGGCTTGATGAGTCTCGATTTGGGAATGTGATTGTGGCGATTTCTGATGCAGATCCAAGTCCAGATTTGGCTCAAGCCTATGCTTGTGTTATTCGAAAAGAACAGAGACTTCACAATGCAAAAACACGTGAATCTCAAGCATATGTTGTGGGATTTGTTGCTAGCCAGGATTCGACTTCTAAGATAGTGTCGTTCACTGGTAATAATCGTCTTGAGGCATCACCCTCGAATGGAAACAACCGGACCAGAGATCACAGCAACGTCCTCTATTCTCATTGTGGAAAAGTCTGGGCACGAGAAGTCTTTTTGCTGGCAATTGAACGAATATCCGGAGTGGGTGATTGAACGTGTTGGACGTACTGGTGGAATGGGTGCAAACAGAGGCGGTCGTGGACCGAACACGTTTGGACGTGGTAGAGGACAAGCGAATGCTGCTCACGCCACATCGAGCAATGAATCTGTTTTTCCAGAGTTCACACTTGATCAGTGGAAAGCAATTGGAATGATGGCTCATACTAGATCAAGTGGTGGCAATTCCGACAAACTTTCCGGTAAGGATTTTGGTGATGTTATTATCGATACTAGAGCTTCCCACCATATGACAGGGAATCTCTCGATCTTGCTTCACGTTACGGGTACTCCGCCGTGTTCTATTGGTTTTGCTGATGGGCGTTTTACCTCTTACCGATGAGATTTCTCTTTACAACGTGCTTTATGTTCCGGATCTCAATTGTTCTTTGATCTCAGTATCTAAGCTTCTCAAGCACATGAAGCATTGCTTTACTATGTTTACTGACACATTATATATTTTACAGGACCGTTCCTCGAAGACTCTGATTGGAGCCAGTGAAGAACGAGATGGTGTGTATTATCCAACGGATGTGGCAACGGTACGGGTCAACAAAGTGGATGCAGTCATTGATCAAGCTTTGTGGCATCGGCGGTTGGGACATCCTGCTTTTTCAACGTTTTTGGCTTTACCGTTTTCTGGTGTTTTGAATTCTTCTAGCTCGAGTCCTTGTGACGTCTGTTTTCGGGCTAAGCAAACAAGAGCAATGTTTTCTGATAGTTTGAATAAAACAAAGGAATGTTTTGAATTGATTCATCTTGATGTTTGGGGTCCATACCGAGTTGCTTCTACTTGCGGTGTATCATATTTTTTAACTATCGTGGACGATTATTCACGTTCTGTTTGGATTCACCTTCTCTTTGTAAAGTCTGAGGTTCGTCAGGTCTTGCAAAATTTATGCGCTTACTCCGAAAAACAGTTTGGAAAGGGTGTTAAAACAATTAGAAGCGAATACGGAACTGAATTTACTTGTTTGTCATCGTTTTTTAAATAACAAGGGATTGTGCATCAGACTTCTTGTGTGTTTACACCGCAACAAAATGGCCGTATGGAAAGAAAACATCGCCACATATTGAACGTTTCTCGCTCCTTGTTGTTTCAAGCAAGTTTACCAGTTAGATATTGGGGCGAGGCAGTATTAACGACGGCTCATGTTATCAATCGAACTCCCACATCAATTCATAACGGACAGTCTCCTTATGAGCTTATGTTTGGAGAAAAACCAAGCTATGATCAACTGCGGGTTTTTGGATCATCTTGTTATACTCATCTTCGATCTCGCGACAAAGATAAATTTGGGGCTCGTAGTCGACACTGCCTTTTTTTTTGGATACCCTTTCGGTAAAAAGGGATGGCGTGTATATGATATTGAAACAGGGGAGTTTATAATCTCTAGGGATGTTGTTTTTCAAGAGGATATTTTTCCTTTTGCATCTTTGCCTATTGAACCAATTTCGGCTGACACACGAAATGTGTCTGAGTCATTCTACGTTGATGAGGATTGGAGTTTTACTTCGGGGTCAGAGGACAGGGGGAGTGCTGTGGAGCATCCTCATTCTCCAAATACGACGTCTAAAGTTGACATAGTTGTTCCTCCTGCTCCAAACGATTTACCGGAGCCTATCGTGGACGGAATACAACTTATGTCATCCTTAAAAAATGTTGAAGTTACAGAATCTGTTGCTCCTCCTTTGGGTCGTGGACAACGTTCAAAGACACTACCTAAGAAGCTTAATGATTTTATGCTCTACAATGTCAGCTGCATTGATAATACACATCCCGTCTTCCCAATTCTGACTCAGTGTCTCCGACTACGGTTCCAGGTAATACGCCATATCTATTAGAACACTTTATCTCTGATGCTTTGTTTTCATCTGGCCATCAAGCTTTTTTTGTTGCGATTATTGCTGGTGTTAAACCAAATAGTTACACAGAGGCTATGCATGATAAAGTGTGGTGCGATGCAATGAGAAATGAAGTTGGTACTTGTGAAGTTGCTAGGACATGAGATGTTGTTGATTTACCTGATGGAAAAGAGGCTCTTGGAAATCAATGGGTTTTCAAAATTAAGTATCACGCTGATGGATCAATTGAGCGTTACAAGGCTCGTTTAGTCGTGCTTGGTAACCATCAAATTGAAGGGGAAGATTTCACTGAGACTTTTGCTCATGTGGCTAAGATGACTACGGTTCATGGTATTCTCAAGCTCGTGTCTGCTAATAAGTGGGAAGTTCATCGAATGGATGTACACAACGCTTTTCTGCACGGTGATCTTGAGGAAGAAGTTTATATGAAGTTCCCGTTGGGTTTTCGTCATGCAGATCCAAAGAAAGTGTGTCGTTTGAGGAAGTCCTTCTATGGGCTTAAACAAGCAACGCGTTGCTGGTTTGCCAAACTTACTACTGTTTTGAAGGAGGTCGGTTATACTTAATCTTATTCCGTTCCTTTTTTACTTACTCTCGTGATGGTGTTGAAATCAGGGTACTCATCTATGTTGATGATTTGCTCATTTGCGGGAATAACTCATATGCATTGTCTAAATTCAAAGAGTATTTGAGACATTGTTTCAAGATGAAGGACCTTGGTAAATTGAAATATTTTCTCGGTTTGGAAGTTGCTCGTAATGATGAGGGAATTGTTTTGTCACAAAGCAAGTCAGCGCTTGAAATTATTGCTGAAGCGGGTCTTCTTGGGTCTAAACCGGCGTCTTTTCCAATGGAGAAAAACCATCACTTAGCCATGGATACAAGTCCATTTTCGGCTGATCCTTCACGCTATCGAAGACTTGTTGGTCGACTCATATATCTGCTTATTACACGCCCTGATCTTGCGTATTCGGTACACATACTTTCACAGTTCATGCAAACGCCGCGAGAAGCTCATTGGGAGGCGGCATTACGTGTTGTACATTTTCTAAAGTCCACGGCTGGTCAAGGTATATTGTTTAGCTCCGACTTTGATCTGACTCTCACGGCTTACTGGGACTCGGATTGGGCTTCTTGTCCACTGACGCGACGATCGTTGAACGCTTATGTGATGTTTCTTGGGGGCTCACCTATCTCTTGGAAAACTCAAAAACAAAAGACTGTTTTACGTTCTTCCGCTGAAGCTGAATATCGTTCCATGCGTAATGCTCTCGATGAGATTATGTGGTTGCGTCAACTTCTTAAGGATCTCAGTTATCCTCAATCTGAGCCGGTTCATATGTTTTGCGACAGTGAAGCCGCGATTCACATAGCTGCAAACCCGATGTTCCATGAACGAACGAAACATATTGAAGCTGATTGTCATGGTGTTCGTGATGATGTTCTTGATGGACGGATTTCTACAGTACATGTTCGGACAGGTGATCAGCTTACCGATTTATTAACGAAACCTCTTGGTCGACAACCTTTCGAAAGATTAGTGTCCAAGTTGAGCATTATCAATCTTCATGCTCCAATTTGAGAGAGAGTATTATGCCATATTGTAACTTATTAGGCTTGTGTATATTACGTTAGGATTTATACGATGTAATCGTCATATCTTCGTATATATATGTTGTGTAATACGTTTAAGATCAATAAAAAATCACATTTTTCTATTTCTACAAAGTGCCTAATGAAATCAAAGTTTCAGATCAGTAACAGGAGGAACTCACGAATCAAAATAAAAGAAAATAAGGTTATTCAAGAACAAGAACACAGGATATATTTATTCATAGAAGCAGAACTGTGCATTCATTATTTTATTATTGCAACATAAGAGATAAAAGTTTGATTCTCGTACCACTAACCAACATGTCAAGCCATGCATTTATATCTTAACTTGATAACACTAAATATATACGCACACAAAGCTAAACAGATGCAGATGCGTATCAAATATTTCAAGAATCCATTGAGAAGAAAAAAAACACAAATTCATTTACTGTTTAATGAAGGCCCCATATTCTTCTGTGATTAAGGAATGATAAATCAATGAACAAAAATAAATGATTCCGCGTATGGATTATTCAAACATGAGATCATTGCAGTAATTGGTACAAGGAGCTTTACCTATTATACTTCTACTTTGATGAAAACATCTCTCTCTCATGAAGCATGCCACTGCATAGAAAGAAGAGAAAAAAATGCACCACCATTCAACTTGCCTAGGAATCTTCAATAAGATTTATACACTTTGGTAAGAGAATCATATAAGCTATATTCCCACTATAGATGTGTATGTCCTAAAAGACTAATAAAATAGTAAATAAATTATCTTTTTCTTATGATGAAAATTGAAGAAATAGAATAAAAATTTACAATATCCTCACTAGAAACAAGAAATCTTCCTTTCATTCCCCAATCATCTTTTTTACAGCTTTTTTACTTGTTTTTATGTAAGCCTTCACCTGAAAGCCACTATTTCCTGCAACAAGTACTATTACACTCACTTCCTCTCCCAATGCTTCTACAAAAGAAGCTAAAGCATCATTTACCCATGAATATATGTATCAACTCAAAATGAGGAAAACACAAGAATGTTGTGCCATAAAACAAAGAGAGAAATTACCCTACAATCATTATTCAGGAAAAGCAAGTGAACGTTTTGGAATCAAACATGATTATATGTTTCTGGAATATAAGGGGACACAAAATCATCTCCAACGTTAGGTCACTATTCACAAGAGAGCTTTGATTTCTTCTATTTATCATGAACGCTAATAGAACAATATATTTTAAACTCGCTTACGTATAAGAATACACGCACATACCAATAGCAAGGGAATAGATCACTTAGTTTTCTAAAGGCCCTTTGTTAAAAATTACGGGGTTTTCATGAGGTTACACAGATGTGGATATAATTGCTTAGTTACAGATGACTTGTGGGACCAAATAGGAAAGTTGTGAGAATAAACACAAACTCAGCAACTGTTTCTTCCTCGCTGTCTGCGTTTAAGACAGGAAAAAAGGGAAGGGAAGGAAAGGGGCTTTATTTATTAGCTTAGACCCAAAAGAGATCCAAAGGAAGACCAAAATCATTTGAATGCAAAAGTGTTTTGAATGATGAGAGCAAAGGAATATAGATGGTTACTTCAGGCACACCCAATCAACCCTTTTCTCCTTTAATAAAAATTGGCAAGCTTTGTTTGCCCTAACTAAAAGATTCAAACTCTTACCACACAAAAAAAAAAAATAATAAATAAATCTATTTGCATAAACCAGTCCTTTCGAGAAAGTGTATGACCACAACAGTCAAAATGTGAATGCTTTAACAAGGATCAGACCCCAGATGATTCTAAAGCACTTGCGTTTACGAGAAGAACAGAATGTGAAATCAACTCGTCTCTCCAGCCCACTTGCTAAAGATTTAGCCAGTGTAGCCATCAACTTTTAAAGAACAAAACAACAACACAGAATATTTTGCATCAGATTTTAAAAATTACTTAGCTGATCAGTATTTGCTTTTTTCACGTTAAACTGAAACTGGCTTGTAGGACCAAACAGGAAAATTAGAAAACAAATACAAATTCGCCAATTGTTTATTATAAGGTTAGAACCAAAAGACATACAAAGTTGAGACCAAAATCATTTGAATGCAAAAGTGTTTTGAACGAAAGAAAGCAAAGGAATATAGATAGTTTCTTCTGAAACACTCAATCAAACTTTTTCCTCTAATCAAAATATTCAACCTCAGTCACAAAAAAAAAAAAAAGTCATTTGTGTAAACCAATCCTTTCAAGAAAGTGTGTGACCAGGATGGTCAAAATGTGAATGCTTTAACCAGGACCAGACCCCAGATGATTCTAAAGCACTAATGTTCGAGAGAAAAAATACATCGGAAATACGATCAGTCTCTCCATCCCACTTGACAAAACTTTAAGTTAATGTAACATCAGATTTTGAAGAATTCGGCCTTGCAAAAATGTTCTGCATCAGAATATAAAAAATATAAGTTATTCCTAGTCTTGAGTTAGAATGAAACTGTGACCAAAAAAAAAAAAAGAGTTAGAATGAAACTGATTTGGAATTTTGCATGAATTGTAAAAGTCATACGTGCTCTGCATGACTTTTCCCAGTGGTTTCTATCAAATCAAGCCCTTTTCCAGGAATTTTTCATGGGAACACATACAATAGAAGAGTATCTAGAAATTCTTTTTAATTAAACAATTTCAAAATAAGGCAGTCTTATCACAAAATCAAGTATTAAAAGCAATATATATATATGGGATTATCTTACTCAAAAAGGGGCTCCCGATTTGTTTTTGTTTTTAGCTTTATGAGAGCATTCAAAATAAACATCTTTATTCTCCTGGGTGTGACCATGTGGAAAAAAAAAACGAATAGAAGTAGCAAAGATAGAGAAATATAAATATGGGAATAGTTTAAGGCATAAATTTTCTTTGGATGGCCAAACTTTAAGAAAGAAAGAGATAATTAAACTTTAAAGATTAAAGGAGGAATGGAGAAAAGTTGTCCTAATTTTGACATGACAGCCTTCTTAATCTAATGTCATGAACTTTATTCACAACGTGTTTCTTTATTCACAAAAGAATTTTTTTGCCTCGCATAGCAACAATACTCAATAATCCCGCAATCTAAAAGAAAGGTTCGCTTTGGTTCAAAACTTCAAATAATATTTTGAGTCGTACTTAAGAATCTAAAACGGTGGCATATATTCCTCAATACTTGTTCCCTAGATTTTCCAAGAGTTTAAGCTAGCAGAACCGCACAAGTATCATATCATATCATATCAAATCATATCATATCATATCATATCATATCATATCATATCATATCATATCATATCATATCATCGGATAAATATGTGATATCATAATGTCAACGAAATCGAGCATATGCATAATTATGCATTGAACATGTGTTGGCAAAGTCCCCTATCACAAGAAACACCCGAGCTGAATCAGCCTGGTTACTTGTAACAAAATAAAGTTCCTACTAGTCAACTTTACGATGCTTAATTACGATGCTCATATACATAACAAACATCAAAAAAATTCGAAGATTTGCTATATTCATCATGATCACGTTAAGTTTCATCATAAATCTGAAGATTGAAGCTTGTGGATAGAAATAAAAGGATACAAAACCTCCACGATTTCAGTTTGTACGGAATTTCAAATAGAAACCAACAATGTTCAAAAAAGAACGTAGGGGTTGTCATTTTGAAATTTGTTAGAAATTAAAAAAAAAAAAGGATGAGAATAATTACTTGAGTAGAAAGTTAAGACCGCTGATTCCTATAATTGTCTGAGAGAATGCCGGAGAAATACGCCGGCGACGACTCGAGCTGAACAGAAAGAGGAACCCTTGCTTGTTTGGGCTTGTTTGCTGATGGGTCCAAGAATATTCCGATCCTACACGAGACGAGCAAAATAAATTTAAGCCCAACAATATATATGTGTTTTCATAGAGGCTACAAGTTAAGGCCCATTAACTGGTCTTTTATTGAGCCACTAACTAACTGTATTTAAGCCGTTGGATACAAAGCTTCCAAAATAACTTTCTAAATTTCTGGCGATGATTTTCATTTTTGGTAAGCAAAAGTTTCTGGATGGAAGACCAGAATAGCTTAATTATTTTCTGATTTTTTTTTTTTTTTTTTGCGTTTGAATTTTGTTTTCAAGACCTTTTGCGTTTGGATTTAAAATATATAAAAATTAATATATTGTATCTTATTTAATTTGGCGCCATGACAAATGTTTTGAATTACTTTTAGGATTCGGGTTTTGTGTTTTTTTTTTTTTTTAATCGTCTGAAATATTATCAATTACAAATTATGAGAACAAATACATGGACGATTTTACACAAATAATTCTTCTGGCTTACAAGGATCCACGATCAACGGTCTACCTGCACCATAATCGTGATGAAGCACTTTACCCTTAATACGCTGGACCACGACGAGTGGCTATGCTTGGACCGCGCTGAAAATCTCATGAAAATTTGCCTCATTTAATTTGCATCCTCTGGGAATCGAACTCCCTACCTCCGGGTGTAAAAGCATTAATGAACCATTGTTCAACCACTGGACCGAGGGGGCTTCCGCTGTGTTTTAATTATTATTCTTTATTTTTAGATTGAATTCTATTTTTTTTTTTTTTTTTTATTACCAGGAGGTTTTGGGCCGAAACTTGTAATCTTCCGCATATCCGGAACATCATGTAATGTTAACTCCATCCCAAACGTCACTCGATCATGTGACCAGGGCCGGCACTGAGCCCAAGCAAAGCAAGCATAGGCTTGCGGCCCTCGTTTTCATAAAATAAATTCGGCCCATAAATTTCAAAAATTCTCTTTAGTTTAGTGATAAAATTATAAAAGATTTTTTTACAAAATCATAAGTTTGAAACTTAATAGGGTAAAGCGGTCCAAATTTTTTGTTTAGCTTGCTGCCTTCAAAAAATTCAAGACCGGCTTTACATGTGACCTAAAGTATTTTTCCAGTTTGCGACGTTTCTCTCGTATTCCTAATAACTATAGGATTTGTTAGAGCTTTCCTCTTTTTAGTAGGATTTGTCCTAAAGAGTCGAGTCTATATAAAGCCGTGTCTTAGGCGTCTTTGTGATTCAGTTTTTGAAGATTAATAAACAAGAGTTTTCCTTTTCCCCTTGTCTTGATTCGATTAAATTCATCAAACTAGGAAATCAATCTCAAGAAATTTACTTGAATCATTTGATTTGAGCGAAACAAGTCTTGAGAGAGACTGCATAACTTCTAGATTGAGCTGAATTTCAAGTTCGTACGCTCATTGTAATGTTTTATTGAACTATTGTAAGAAAACTGAATTTTAATCATTTTATAATATTATAACTAAAAAATAACGTATGGGAGTTGTTGACAAACAAAAATATTTGTTTTTCCAAACCTTTTTTTGTTTTTTTGTCAACAGCTTAAAGACCTATATCGGTTCAGTAAACCAAACTGAAGTACCGAGTTTACATAAATGAAATCTTATGGGTAGACACGAACACCTCGTGCTAGCTTGTCTGTCACTATGTTGTTTGTATGTGGGATGTGTGAGATAGAGAAAAAGTAAACTCCTCCTTACTCTTTGATAAATTGATGAGAGTAAAAACACAAATGTGTTTAGAAAGAATTATTATTAGACTCTCATGCGAATAATGTTACAAGTTACATTGTCTTATATAGAGATAAAGCTACACCTAAAATAAACATAAACGTAAAAAATATATTTAGAGATAAAGGTAAAATTTTCTAACTAAGATATTTGCGTATATCTGAATCTTCCAGATCATTCTTGTTGATTTCCATAATTTCAATCGCTCGATTTGGATCGATCTCGTCGATCTCCCAATACCCTCCTGCAAGCTCATACGTGGTAACACATATGAGATTGGACATGTCTTCAAAATATCAGCGTTATACCCGGCCGTCGGGTTATCTCGGCTACAACACCCAGCCGTTGGGTCATCAACGACGTTTATACCCGATCATAGGGTTCTTCAACGGCATGTATACCCGGCCGTCGGGTCAAATCGGATGGAAAATACACATCATCGTATCTCCACAAAAATATAACCATATGAGTATATACCATCATTACCATAATTTTGGTAAAACTCACAGTTAAGTAAGAATCAGTGAAATCAATTCACCTCCACTAGTAAAGAAAATCCAAGCACAATCGTGTGTTTCATAATACTTGCACTCCAAAAAACTAGCAATATGCTAGCCAATACACAAGTAATGTGGCTAATCACTGACCAAATCAACAAAACAAACCACCAATAGGCTTCACCTTCGTTTGACTTTCGCAAGTCACCAAGTCACAAACGTGAATCAAAGAAGTAAAAAATAGAATTTGTAAAGAAAAGCAAATCACGTCCCCCTTTTCCTCTCTCAATTATTTTTGTTTTTTTTCAAACGAAGAAAATAGAAAGAAAAACAAAACCATAACCCATAGGATTTGGATTAAGGCTCTGATACCATATGATAAATTGATGAGAGTAAAAACACAAATGTGTTTAGGAAGAATTATTATTAGACTCTCATGCGAATAATGTTACAAGTTACATTGTCTTATATAGAGATAAAGTTACACCTAAGATAAACATAAACGTAAATAATATATTTAGAGATAAAGGTAAAATTTCATAATTAAGATATTTGCGTATATCTGAATCTTCCAGATCATTCTTGTTGATTTCCATAATTTCAATCGCTCAATTTGGGTCGATCTCGTCGATTTCCCAATACTCTTCGCGAACTCCTCTAAGTGTAATGTAAAGGCCGGCCATTCCTCGGGTGTAGACACCATGTCACAATTTTCACCAACTCGGAGCAGTCTGTTGCAAAAGTAATCGCCGTCTTCTAATTTGCAATCATGCAGTGCATTCCCTAAATGAGTGTTTCAAATTCTGCTTGCAAATGGGAGATACTTCTTCGCAGATTTCTTGTTCCTATTATAATTTATTCGATTCCCTCCTGAACAGTGTTATCCTAATCCAAAAAAATTGTTTTTCCAAACTTCTTGTTAGAATTGAATTTATTTATTTATTTGTGTCAGATTTTATTAAAATGTTCATGGTCCGAAAGCTTGGACACTTATCCTCTATTCCTCTGGACCAGTTTCGGATGAACGAGATCCATTCAGCTGCATCTTGGCTATATACATTGCCCCACTTTTCGGTCAGCCGCATCTAAGTGCAGCCGTAACAATTTTGATAAGATTTGTAATGTAAAACTAAATGACATTCAGAAAAGTTTATCTGAAAAAAGGCTGTTCAGCATTTCTAAGCTGATATAGAATATTGTAAAAAAACCTGATATATAAAAATATTAATTTAATATTAGTCGAGTTAGAAAGCTTCCTCTGTATACTATATTCTAATACTGTACATTGTTTATAAGTACTTTAAATGAAATCTTTTTAATCACATTGATTACTCTGGTTGACAAACAAACAAAAATTCACATTGATTACACTGACCAAACAAATTACACTGATCGCGCCAGAAACATAAAAAAAAAAAAAAAAAATTCGGAACCTCATTATTGAACAAATATCTTAATCTTGGAACTTTTTGTGAGCTGGCATGATTAGCAGGTGCAACTCATTTTCTTTATCGCTTTTTTACAATTCTCCAATTTCATTAAACCGGATCGAATTTATTCTGTGAACCGGTACACCTGAGAGCTTTTTTTTCTCTCTCTTTTTGAACAACACATCTGAGAGACTGAGAGCTAACTACAGGCTGGCTAATAAGTATTTTAGTATCTATTTTACTTGCCTGGAACTTCATACAAATATATAAATGTGTATCATATATACCTTTTTTTTATTCCTAATATTTCCATTGATATAATATGGGTTATAGGTAATGAATATATCTCTAGCTACACTATCATATTATTCGAACTCTAGAAACTGAAAAAGAAAGTTAAACTTTTCCTTACTTTTGGTACACATGGATATATACTTAAATGTTTGTTTTACATCAATAACCCAAACTTTTTTGAAATAGTATTATAATTAGTGAATATATATATATATATATATATAGTGTTGATTTTGTTATATTTGTCAATGGACATCGACTGTATTAGCAGCATCCATCCATTCTCTATTGTTTTCGATAATGCATACAGCCTACTTCACATGATAGTGTCCACAATTTTAGCATCCATTTAAATTGAAAATTTTATTTTTACTACTATTATATATTTCTCATAATAATTATAAACATTTAACAAGCCTTTCTTTTTATTTGGAAAAGAAATTAAATCATAAAATTGGCCTCATCGTTTTTTTAAAGTCAAATATCCAATTTTGCCCCTGGAAACTCACGGGCTGCACTTCTTCTTCGCGAACCCAAACCTGTCATTCTCCAAATCGTATTCCACGTGATAGTTCTGTTGCTGGAAACTCCCCAGAATAATCGCCGGACCACTCCCTCCGGAACCGGAGGAAACCACCGTTAGACAGACGTTATCAGTGTTACCGACAAACGAGAAGTAATTAGACATCGGCAATTCCATTTTTGCTCCACCTTTGAACTCGAAGGTTAAGTCCGGCACCGTCAGCGATACCTTGCCGGATATATTGAAGCACGGCCCAAGTCCGGCGACCTTCTCTAAGTCTTTTTCTCGGCTATAATTCGACATCTGCGTCGCGAATTCTTCAGCAACGAGCTCGAAAACGGGTCGCTCCATGATAGTGAATGTGGATCCGGAATCGACGATTGTTCCTCCGTTTCCGTCGGTTCCTGGCGCGAGGAACTTGTATGGAATCTTCACGTGCTTGCTTCCGACGAAGATTCGCCGGAGATTGAGGTAGTAGTACTCGAGGAAAGCGGTGTTGGAGACATTTGGGTTGTTTCGAAACGGCGTATAGCTAAGACCCGGAGTTTTCGACCCGGTTTTTTGACCCGATCCGGTATCCAGATCGAGATCCGTGCTCACGTCGGTATCGTCGAACCGACGGGAAACCAAACAATGCGAAAATCTCTTGAGGTTCATCTGAGCAGGGAGAGATTCGGGTCCTCGCCCAAACCCGGCGATACCCGCGGGTTGTCGGGTGGAGAGAATAGAGCATCCGACGAGAAAATCGGGTACGGTTAGATCCGGGAAATTAAGCTTTTCGGATATCAAAATCCCAGCCGTTGATCCTAATCCGTATTGGAGAATGTACGGCGGACAAGCGAGGGTGCAGTTTCGGGTATTCGGGTCACATCCTCGGCATTTAAGATTGGGTCCGAATACAAACTGGCATTTCGGATTCTGGCACCCGATAACCCGTGACGAAGAAGAGTTCTTGGGCACAAATCTAAGGATCCGAGTCGGATCCAAACCGGAGAAATTGCAACCGGAGCAGAGATACCTCGAGGTACAAGGGAACCAGACGAGGCTGCTTCCAGTATCGAAGACGAAAGGAATTGTCTGCGACGGCGTGCCGAAGCTGAGGGATACGGAGTATCCGCCGTAGCTACGAGGAGAAAGAGGGGATTTGACGACGGCGGCGGATGTTTTGGAGGAAGCGGAGAGAGCATCTTCGTCGGGTTTAATGGAGCTGGGTTGTTTGAGCTGTTGTGCTCTGGCGATGGAGGAATCGGCGAGACGGCGGAGAGAGAGGTAAGGGTCGTTGGGTAATTGGTCTGTATGGTGGGAGAAAGGAGAGAGAGGTAATTTGACGGCAGAGACGACGGAGAGGAAGAGAAGGAAGAAAAAGAGAGGAGAAGAAGAAGCCATTGTTTTGTGTTTTCGCTTGGTGGCTTATGGGTTAAGTAAGAAGAAGGAGAAGAAGACAAAGTAGTGTTAAGTGGAAAGAAGAGCGACGAATGGCCAAAAAGTGGAGAATCATGTTCGATCTCTGTGACTTTCTTCTTCCTTTAATAAACTATAAGAATTTAATAATAAAACATTTATAAATGTGTCCGTCGTTACGAGGAAACTTACTACTATATGTAAACAATACGTAGAAATGTATTTTTGTATGTCGATCGTCCGCATGATATACGTAGAGAAGATAGAGAGCCATCCAATACTTGTATTTATTGAAACATGCCAATTTTAACAGAATTTGTGCTGTCGATATACAAATACTGCAATCCAATATCTCTATATTATTATTTAAGAATCATTTAAGAAAATAAACTTTATTTTATAAATTGTTATATATTATATCATTATAAATAATAAAAAATAATTGAAATAGAAAATGATAATAATTATCTTTTAAAATTATTGAAAGAGAACATGAAAAGTATTTGTAAAGAATGTATTTATTATCTAGTTTTTTTAATTATTATATATTTTAAAATAATAATCAATCTTTATATATTCAAAAACAAATAATCTATTCGAGATCTTGGAAGATTTTTCACTATAATTTGTATTAATTTATTTGAATATATATTAAACCAAAAGTTAAAATATATTTTACTATTTTTATAAAAAGCCAAACACAAAAAAATTGATTTATAAGAGTTCGTGGACTGACCACAAAACTCATGGTCATTAAGCGGTGTATATTAGAGATAGTGTTTTCAAAATTGTAGTTCTTTGTGGGTTATCCTAAATAATATTTTAGTTCAACACAAAATAAGTTAAATAAGCAGGTTAGCCCGCCATGGAACGAGTTAGGATTCTAATTTTCAAATGCCCACAAAAACGGGTCTAGCAAGTCAAAATATTAGTTTTTAGTTTTAAAGATAGATGATATACTCAATTTACTAAGTAATATGATTTTGTCTTTGAAAGTTAACTATAGTTTGTTATATTTTTATTTGAACATGTGTAAGTTTAAGTTTATATTTTAGTCCACTACAAAATGGGTTAGATAAATATGTTAGTCCGGTTTGACAACTTTATCTATAATCATTAGCTAGACATATTATAAAACTCAGAAAAATAAACAAATATTTTATTAGAACAAATTACCCCGCGCTATAGCGCGAGTTCAATCCTATATAACTTATTATATTTTATTTGAATATATATCGAAACCAAAGTTGAA
Organism: Eutrema heterophyllum; assembly: GCA_002933915.1. NCBI lineage: Eukaryota > Viridiplantae > Streptophyta > Magnoliopsida > Brassicales > Brassicaceae > Eutrema > Eutrema heterophyllum. Next base: position 403,008 of record PKMM01036815.1, read on the forward strand.
AAATATTTTACTAATATTATAAAAAAGTTAGACACAAGAATTTTTTTTTTTTTTTAAGAGTTCGTGGACTAACCACAAAAACCAGATTCACTAAACTATGCATATTCGAGTTATGTTTTCAAGATTATATGTTGTAGGTTATCCCGAATAATATTTTAGTCCACTGTAAAACGGGTTAAATAGATAAATTATTCCGATTTAACAGTTTTATCTATAATCATTAGTTAGACATATTGTAAAATTCAGATAAAAGCAAATTTCAAAATAATTTTTAAAAAAAAATTACCATACGCTATAATTAGCGCGAGTTAAGTCCTAGTACTATCTAATTATAGAATAATACAAAGACAACAAAATATAGAGCTATATAAAATTAGAAATCATAATAGACCTCTTTTTCAAATATTTGGTTTGATGGATTGGCCATGTGATCACTCAATACTTGATATGCTCAAATTAATACCTTATAGGTACTAAAGCAGTTGTTGTAGTATATGTAGGGGTCGAACACAAGAACTCAAGATATCACGCAATAGATTATATAGATTCGAATTAAGCTAAACCAAACAATGTAATTAAATACGAGTGCGTAAATTAAACAAGTTGTAAATCAATTGGAAAGAAGATAGGCTCATGGTATTTCTCAAGAATTCAATGAATGTAGATAAACTAACTAACATGATTCAGATTTAGCGCGATTCTTGAACTCAAATCACTAAAGTATAGCTAACCAACTCTCGTTGCGAAAACTATCTAAGTCTAAATCCTAGAATTCCAAATCTCTTTGCAAATCCTAAAGTCTAAACCAGCTTTTATTTCAAGTTTGATTTGTTCACAAAACAACTAAACTAAATCTCTTTGCGAATAGTTATTTTGCTCACCCTAAGTTCTATCAGGTAATTAATCGCACTCTCGTGCCTAATCAATTATCCTAAGATCTAAGTTCTAGATTCGTCAACCTAGAATCAGCTCTGAGAACAATCTATGGTGAAAAACTAATTCAGATGGTGAATCCTAATTAACTAATTAACCTAACATTCAGAGAAAACCCTTATGAGAACCCTGAACCTAACAGTGGATCTACTCAGACATGGAGATTGAAACAAGCAACATGATTGAATAGATCATCAAATCAAATAAACAGAAGAGAGTAAAACAAGAGGTTCAAAATTGTCTCTCTCAGAAATCTTTCCAAAAACCAGAGTAAAATAAAGCCTAATCAAGTCTTGCCAACAAAAGTGGCTGAAAAAACCTAATTATAGTCCTAAAACATGTTTTGGACTAAGTTGTAAATAATAAAGTCTTCTGGGCAATTTTGCAATTCTTCAACTCTTCATAAAAGTCGTGTTTCCTTCCCCATGGACGCCGGTATCGACCGATACCATGAGTGGTATCGATCGATACTCGGACAATGACGCGCTTCCTTCTTTCATGGTGTCAGTATCGATCGACACCAGGTGGTGTCGGTCGATACAAGGGCTTCAAATCGGGTACTCAGCTACACAAACTTCTGTTTTGCTCCAAAATGCTCCAAAAAGCTCCAATATCTCCAATTATGCTCCAAACGTGCTAAAACCTGCAAAAGACTCTAAAACACTACAAAATAGTAGAAAGACTCTATAAAACAGACTTATATCATGACTTAAAAGGGGTAAAAATCATGATATATCAATACTCAAGTGGCTAACCCATTTACAAATCATGTGATGCATATTCCATTAATGCATATCTTCTCTAACCAATTCACACGTTGCTTTAATTGAATAAATTTTATCTGGGGATTTTTTTAAAAAAGCTGAACAAATTATGAACAATTCTAAAGATAACTCTACAACGGACAATGCTACTCGCCCAACAACGATATGCTATCACGATGAACAGCTCCACTTGCACCACGCTGAAGATTTCTTTATAAGTTTGCCTCCATTAATCTGTAGAAATTGCGTTCTATGGGAATCGAAACCCAAACCTCATGTGTAGAAGCATTAATGAACTATTTGGTCAACCACTGGACTAAGTAAACCTCCACCAAGTACGCAAAGTACTAACATGTGTTTGGGGTAGGAATGGGTTTTTATTTGTCCAACTTCAGACTTGACCAATTAAACTAATCACAAAGTACTAACATGTGTTTTTCATTTAATTACATATATTAAGATCCAAAATATCAAGAGATTTGTAAATACCCTATTTTTGCTTATATGTAATTTCTGCGTTTAGATTGATACGAATTTGAATAGATTAATTAGACATTACATATACCTCTGCGTTATGAATCAATTGACCAAACAAAAGCACGGTGAATACAATAGGTGTGAGTAATCGACCACATCTATAATTTGTTGACCCTTATAAACTATGTGACCTGCATTAACCCAAAAAAAAAAAAAACTATGTGACCTTACACTTTTAAAATTCGCACACAGTGATAAAACATTTAGTTGGCTTTCCTTTCAAACAAGTGACTTATTGAACGTAGCCACACAGAACCGTCTTGATGAATAATCAATAAAAGCCCATTTATGCCATATAAAGTTTTGACAATTCATTATTTTATTTTTTTTGAGAAAAAAGTTTGGACAATTATGAACTCTTGAAACAAGTAAATTGCCACTACGTTCGTTAACATGTACCAAGGTTATTATTTTTTTAGTCTAGTATTTCAATGTTCAAGGTGGTTGGCTAATATTTTTTTTTTTTTTTTGAATCTGCGTAGGTAATGTTTTAGAGTGGTACAACATATATTTGCAAATTATTACTCCACTTTAAAACAGTAAATCTGCGTAGGTAATGTTTTAGAGTGAAGTAATATTTTTTGAAAATTTTGTCCAATTTTGCTCTTGTGTCGTTTTATGCCAAACTTCATAAAACAATGTCAAGCCCTCTTGGATATCGTTGTGCTGGTGTAAATGTGAACGCATGAAATGATTAAAAAGGCTCACAATAGCAAACTTATACACTAAAATGACTTTTCACCCAAACAAAAGATCAATTTTTTTGCTTATGATTTCTTGCCGGAGCATGACTTTGAGTATATACTTCATATGGAATAATGTCGTATCGCTTTCAATATTTCCATATGTAACGGCCTATGTTTCTATACTCATCGGTACACATCAAAATGACAAGTTATTTTGTCCCCTGTTTTCATTTATAGCAAATCTCCTTTTTCATTTTAACCATTTATCCATCTCCGTATGCTGTCGTACGTAACCTATGTTAAAACTCGAAGAAAAGTTTGTTAATACACATATTAGAGTAGCTTTTATAATAAAAGCAAACGGTGAAATGAATTTGTTTGTTTATAAATGAGCTATTTTTTTCTAACTTTATACTAACAAAGACCCATCGATCATAACTGCTTTTTTAATAATGGATTCCAAGTATAATTTCACTTAAAATATGATTCATCAAATAGAAAAAAAAAATTGAAACAGGAAGTAAGGTTTTGAATTGTCACGGGGGCAAAAAATATCTAGTGCATCGAACAAAAGGGACAAAAACAAAATATAATAACAACAAACAATTTTGGGAAACGATTAATGTTTGTCCGTGGAAGTTAGGAAGCACGTGAATTAACCGAGGTACCTGGTGGGACCAGCGGTGGTCGACGTCACCTTCACGGTTGAGTAAAAATATAGATTGTACCTTCGTGTGTGTATATATATAGATAAGATACGATTGAAGTGCTATTATTACGTAGATAGATTATTATATTAAAACAAATAATGGGTCATTTTGACTAGGAATTCTACTATATTTAGAGTGAATTTCATCCTTAGAAGACGGAAATTTTCGCTCATGTCTATTATCCAAGATTCAAAATACTCGAAAAATTGTGATAGAAAGTTTGATTTCGTGTATAAATTATAGTTATGGAAGGTTGAGAAAATGAATTAGGGTTTATGTATTTGTTTACTCTTATGTATTTGTTTACTCGAAAATAACGTACGTTATGGTATTACGTTGAATAACCACGTTCAAATTCTAATCGCAAAATGCACTACATATAGAGTATTTGATGTTCGTTCGGTCACTGGACTCAACAATATTGTAATTAGTTTCAGTTTAGTTTTTTAGTTTAATATCATGGTAATTCCATCTGGTTATTATTTTCATTTTGTTGTTGTTAATTAGATTTACAACAGGAAATAAAAATGGGTTTGTTCGTTTTTAGCCAATGATATACGACAAACCCGTTGGTTCGACAACAATGTGTGTACAACATGCAATGGCCACATTTTGGTGATAAAATCATGTGCGTTTTGTCATTATTGGTTTAGCGACTGCTTTTACCATTTCTAATTTAAATTAAAAAACATTGATTTCAAATGTTTAAATTGTTTGGTTACAGAAACCAGTGTTCGAAGTATGTTAAATCGATAACCATTAAAAGATATGATTTGATTGTTATAGTTTGTCATCATCACTAGCAATTAAAAAAACGAACAAAAATGTGTTACATGTTGCTAACAGTTATCAGTTTATTTTATCACTATCGTTTATTGCTCGCACACCGCACACGTAACAACAAATGAATGGTAACAATATGGACCAAATCGAAACTTAATTTTGGTATAAACTTTTTGAACATTTCAATTAGATTATGACCTTATGGGTGGCTATGAACTATATTTGACCACTCAATTGAACTATATATGAGCTATGGGCCTTAATCAATTGAGACATTAACTTCAATGTATCTTATATATATATCTCATCTCGGCCCAACCCAAGTGGGCAACGTCGGCTCGTAACTGTAAATATATTATTTATTACCAAATACCAAGTCTGAGCTCATCGATAAAGAAGTTGTAAAACACATCTAAAATGCTAATTTGAAACATGTGTTACAACTTACAATATGCAATGGTCAGCCGTTGGCAAAAATACTACCTAAAGAGGTTTCAGATCCGCCTTATGTCACATATTAGAGTCACAATGTGAAGTTTTATAATCCATTTTTGTTTTAGACCGAGATAAAGTAGTTATTCTACAACACTTAGCCCAACAATTTTTTTTAATTGTTCTCGAGAATCTCTAGAAAATTAGAGAAGTTTGGAAAGAGAGGTAGAAAAATCTATAATATTGTATAGATATGTGTGGGTGATTCTATAGCCTTAGAGATAGATATATTGATTACAAAGCATTTGACATTTTGTTCTGCTAAAAGACCAACTCCATTCAGAGAGATTAACTTATTTTCCAAAGGAGATTGATAAAGAAGTAAAGATCATACAGCTAATTGGTAAAGACCGAATCCGCCCAAAAAAATAAAGTTATAAGTGTGAGAATTAATTTAAACACCCTTAAGAAAAAGAGTAAAAATGAATGCTTTCGAAAACTGAAGAAATGTGAAATCGGATAGATAGTTATATATATAATACAAATATCATTTTTTGCGGTCAAATATCTCTAGTTTTTTTTTTGTCATCTCGAATGGAGAGATTAATGAATAGAAAATAAAGCTGTATTTTGTGATTAGTGATGTTTTCTTGTAATGTCTTGGTCGCAGAAAGTTGATAGGACTAGGTTCGTTTGTGTTTTGGATATTATTGACTGTAGGGCATAAAGGGTCGAAGCAACATGTGAAATATGTGATGTGCCAGTATCTTCGTAATTAGGATAATCGAGTTGATGTTAGTTTCTAATTTTCGATATATATATATATAGTCTCGATCTCGAACATCGAACGAACGTCAAGAATTTTAATCGTAGGGTGACTAAATTGACAAAAGTGATAACGAAAGAAAGTGCGAAGGATATGGATAGCAATGAAACATTATTCATGTGAAATGAGTCAAAGCCGCTCCTATTGACCTTTTTCTTGTGATGTTTCCTTTTGACCTTTATTCAACAATATCCGTGAAATATGTGCCGTCAAATCGTTAGGGAAACTTATCCGAAGTGGGACCTATTAAGAAAAAAAGAAGGTTTCATAATGCTTATAGTGGAATGAATTAGCTTTAACATTCATTGCTTGTGTTTTCTATTTTTTGAAACGTTAAAAAATAATATAATTTATACCAAAAGGAAAAACCACTCATTTTCAAAAATAAGATAAAAATAAAACATGGTCGTTGTTTTTCTTTGAAATATATAAACATGGTCCTTTTCAATTCATTCAGTATACTTTCTTTTTTATATTTCCAATTCTAATTTAAAAACAAAAAAAAGGTCCCGATATTAATATAATATTAACACGCTTTACAATAAAGTCCTTATTTGACTTTTTTAATAGAGAAAGAAGAGTAACGTGATGATATTGATATATAACTTGATAGCTCATATCCAAAATTCCAAAATCCACAAACCCTTCTCACTCTCTCTTCTCAAATGGAGGCTGAGAATTTGATGAAGCTCTCTCTTCACCAACGCAGAAACGGCGACGTCGTTTCAAAAACCCTAGACTTATTAGAACTAATCTCTGTCAACAAATCCTCCGATGATCCTCCTCCATGTTACACCTCCCTCAAAGACATCCTCCCTTCCACCACAACCACTGTCGATTCCCCTGCCGTCACCTTCGCAGCATCCGCAGCGGGTCCCACCATATCGATCCGCAATCGCCTTGTAAAGCAAGCCGCTTGCGCCTACCTTCAGCCTTCTACTCCAACTCCTTCCTCTAACCCTTCATTCCTCCGCCGTGTCTCCTCCTCTTTCCTCCGCCTCTTCTCCGCAGTCTTCGATTCTCTCCTCTGCCTCTTCCCATCTCCTAGGAAAATCTTCAGAGCTTAGAATGTTTAGTGAACAGAGATAATTACTCTGTTTTCTTTGTTCATGATTCAATATCCATTTTTTCTTTTATTTTAAACAAATCGTGAATGTTTTTGAGGTTCACGTAATACGTACGCTTCAGTTTGAGCCCTGGAACTTGCGGGCCAAGCTTGGCATGAGTCTTCATGAGCGATGTTCACTCAGTTATACCTTCGTCGGTTTGAGTCAGTAATCTTGTAGGGGAATGATGCCAAGATCTGTCAAATGACAAAAACAATGTTATGTAATTCTAGTATTTTATTTGATGGATGGATGGTCGAGCAATCCAAAAAATGGAGGTCCGCCTATATCCGAATTTATTATAACATATTTTAATATATAAAAAGAAAATATTATTCCTAAATTTCATACTAAAAGTAAATTTAATCTTGTAAGAATATGCATGTGTCATTCAAAGTTTTAATGTTTAATCTTGAAATAGTTATACTCTACATTAAGATACATGCGTTTTATCTAGGTGGGTATTGGATTAGTGGCAACTTATCGGACCATATAAATACAGTATTGTGCGTTTTTGCATCCCTTAGTTCAATTTCCGATTCGGAGAGACGGAAAACGTATGAATTTCAGCATAACTCCTCGATTAACCAAACAAAAATTATTACATGCATGATACATGTTATTCATACTAATTTTGGAAACACATACAATATAACTTTCAGAATTTTATACATTTTTGAATTTTTGGAATTGAAAAAAATGTAAACTATTAAATCTATATAAGATTTATAATATATCAAAGTAGAAAATATTAATTTTATCAATTAGATTCAATTTTAAGTTATATAAGATTTGAAATTTGGTTCTTCTCTCATTTTATTTAGAAATATTGTTTATGGGTAATCTGGATCAATTTTAAAATTTTCTAATTGTGAATTAATAAACGTAATTTCTAGATAACTAAACGAGTGGTTTACTTTAAAATCAAATTATATAGGTCATAATTATGTGGATTATCAATTTTAGAATTTAAATATTTTTTATTTCATCCGCGTATCACGCGAGACCTAATTTAGTATAAAATAAAAACACAAAATTGTTAAAAATAACTAAAGTTTCCAAATAGCAAAATTGCACTATCCTCAAAAGTCAAAACTAATAAAATCTCAGAAAATAACTAGTTTTCATTTGATTTATAATAAGACCTGTTTTTTTTTTTGCTACAAATGTTAATATTCAATAAATGAAAATATTTGGTGTTACAGAGCAGTGGCACCATTGTTCTTGATTCCTTGGAAAAATTAAAATAAAAAGCAAGGAAGCAAAGGAAAAGATACAAACTACTTTATCGAAGCCACAAAGCCATTAAGTTTCTAAATTTGCGCTTGTATCTTCCGGCCGTGATTGTATTTCGGATTAGTCTATTCGTATCTTTGAAGATAATTGCCGCAGGAACCGCTTGTTGATTGTAGGTTAAGTTGTTCCGTTGCTTCCAAACGTTGTAGATAATTGCCTAAGCCACCAATCTCCTCAGGAGTAAGGCAGATCTCCTTGTCGACGTCATAGTAACATGTCTCATAATAAGACCTGTTACTATCCAAGGCCAAGGCCAAGGCCAGAGAAGCCCTCGACTTTCAGTGTCAAGAGTAACAATTTTCTTGAGTCCTATAAGCTTTTATGTCCATATACATGACAAGAAAAGTACTCAGGAATCAAGGAACTAAACGACCAATCGACACATTATTGTAAATTATGATAATCAACGAAACTGAGAATTGAGCTACAAATATTGTACGTGCAATCATTGCGAAATTTCAAGAATGACTCGCACAATATCAATTGTTGCGTTTTTGATAGAGACAGTGTGGACTTGTGGTGTTGATAGAAGAAAATCAAAAAAGCTGACATGCAATAAAACTAGTTGAACATGTTGGGTTTACTCCATAGGTATCAAGAAAGAAAGCAGTACATTTTAGTACCTTACTAGGACACGTATATGTCATCTCTGTAATTGAAATTAATACCCCTTCTCAGTATTAGTCAGCCAAAAGTCAACACTTGCTCAATTCCTTCATTAGTTAAGCAAAAAAGTTACATGTTCTAATTGTAACCACATTTGGAACATGTAGACATTTATTAGAACCTTTCTTATATCTAAATGAAAGTCTAATCTAACTTAAACCACCAAAAGTCTAATCTTAGAAGCTCAGAGTGGTATTATTCAAACTTATGCAAAAGTCATTCGATAAACGACTAAATTATAACGAAACAATTTAGGTCTCCAAATACATAATGCTCTAAGTATAATCCTCAAAAACAATCGATTGCAAACCCTTGCTTAATCCTAAAAACAGAGATGTGGTAGCAATCGACTGTTTTTGAGGATGATACTTAGAGCATTATGTATTTGGAGACCTAAATTGTTTCGTTATAATTTAGTCGTTTATCGAGTGACTTTTGCATAAGTTTGAACAATACCACTCTGAGCTTCTAAGATTAGGTCTCCAAATACTTATTTCAATCCTTCTTATTATTTTGTTCTTCGCCAAATTGTAAATGACATAGGGTCTTGGTTCACTCGTATTGACAGCATGACCTCACCGTGGCGACCAGTGCCTACAATGCTCAACTCATCGCCAATGAAAAAATTCATATGAGAAATGGCAAGACCAGAGTCTTGTTTGACCACTTCCTTTTCTCCGCATCGATCCTCCATAACTCACATGTTCACGCTCGCAACAAGATGAATACGGGAACCCACATCAAAAATCGTAGATGATCCTAAAAAGGCCCCCATTCCAGCTACAATCGATCAGCAATGGCAACCACGCTATGGCCAAACAAAAAAAGTCGGTTTTAAGCAAAGAATTTTCAAAGACTGAGACAAAACGTTAGTATTTGGGATCAATTTTACAAAGACTAAACTTTGCAACACGAGAGATATGTAGCCAAAACTAATTAAATCAATTGCTTATCGGTAGATATAACTAAGATAAGCATGTATAAACAATCAAACAATTAATGATATGATGATAGTTTAGTTAAATATCATCTTAGTGCATGGATCACATAATTTAGATTAATCCACTTTTGTAACACTAACTATTTTCTTAATCACCTAATTATATCAAACTTCCAGTTGAAATGAGAAGATTACAATCTATTTCATCACTAATCACCCTAATCATTAACTTTTGTTGGATAAGTATGCAAAACTCATAAATGTTTTGTTCGACCATTTCATCAAACATTTTCCGCACAAAAAATGCCCAAATTCTAGATTTTAAGTGAACAAGTCCAAACAAGCAAAAATCTCAACTTAACTGAAACATAAATCATCACTAGCTAACCACCAAATAATCATAATCTATCCTAACCCATAATCCAAACAAAAACTAGTTTTTAAACATTACGAAGAGCAAAGAACAAAAAATAAAAGTAATGAAAATAGATAAATAAAAGTGAAAATATAAAATGGTATAAATGTTGACGATCTTGTCCAAAATATCAAGAGAAAAGTTTGTATCTAATCCAACTCTAGAGAAAAAAAAATTCAGGTTAAAAATGTCTAAAGCTGTTTATATACATATGACGTGTGCCAAGTTTTAAATATATAATTATAAGCACAACTCTAATGACTCCTTGTATAAAGAATTAAAGCGGTCAGTAGAGATCGAACCCAAATGAGATAATTTTTGAATCCACCGAATATACAAGAAACTATTCCAAACTAAGTAATTTTGGTGATTGTATTTTTTCCTGTGATTTCTAACAACATGAATGCGGATGAGAAAAAAAATCATGAAATAGAAACTAAACAAAAATCTAAGGAAATAGACTGAAGACACAAACTAAGATGTGAGTTAAGTAATAAGCGGATATGTTAAAGAAGATCGAAGTCAATAATAATGAGAATGGAAAATGAGTAAGGCAATGGATAAGGTATGATCTCACATTTAGTTATTGATCCTAAGATTCTCAAGCGAACTCATTTCCAAGGCAAACACCAGTTATGAATGAATGAGCAAGAACAAAATCATCGTAATAAAAAGCAAATAACCGGAATGAAACGGCAAAAGAAACAAATACGCTTAATCCTTAGCGAAATAGAAATGGACAAACACACGCGAGATATATAAAATCGTGATAATTTTGCTAGTGAAAAACTTATTTATTGAAAGCATTACGCAACCAAGAACAAAGTCAAGCTACACAATTCGTTTATTTGAATTGTACTTAGTACATAACCTATAGATCATTAAATAAAGATTGTAGGCTGCTACAAATACATATAGAAGAACAATTAGTTCTAGAGGAGACAAATAGTTCCATCATAATCCAAAAGAGAGTTTTACATTCTCATTAATTATTCTAGTACATTAATCTAAACAGAAGCAAAGCTTAATTAATCTCCTCTCTTTGTGCTTGCTTGAGAATATCCCTGAAATCAAAACAATTCAAACAAAAGGAGGTTTGTTGCTAGGTTTTGTACATAAACCTGAAAATTCAAAAGAAAAAAGAGAAACAAGACTCAATACCGGTATACATCTCTTTGTTATTCTTCATCGTCAAAGTACTTCTTGTTGCTTTGAACAATGTCCAGGTTTTTCAAATCCCTATCCACCATGTCTTTCTGCAGATCGGACCTCCTTCCGTGCTGGTTCACAAAGGTATGCACAGACTGCATATCCCCAACATTGTTCCTATCCCTGAGCCACGGCTGCACCTGGCCACCGAACTGCTGCTGGATGAGATTCTTGTAGAAGCGCTGAGCAAAATCCTGAGCATACTCATTCTGAATCCCTGTTCCTCTTCCTCTACCTTCCATATCGAATATATGACATGTAGAATAAGGAAATCATATTTGGGAAAGCAATAAGAAAATCAGATTTGGGAAAGCAATTAAACCAAAGATCATTAAACCATAACAAAACTAGAGATTTCATCCCTTCTAATAGAAACCCATGTTATATTGATAAAACTCAGTTGGTAGCTATTTGTCTCCTCTTGAACTAATTGTGTTTTGAAAGATTTGAGTATCTACTTTTGATGAATTTTGCATTGTCTATTTCTACATTAAGATACATGCGTTTTATCTAGGTGGGTATTGGATTAGTGGCAACTTATGGATTATGGGTCAGGATAGCCTATGATGATTAATGTTGATTTATGTTAGATTTTTGCTTGTTTTGACTTGTTCACTTAAAATCTAGAATTTGGGCGTTTTTTGGGCATTTTTGGTGATTAGCTAATGATGTATTTGATTGTTAATACATGCTTATCTTAGTTAAATCCATGATACATGCTTATCTTAGTTATATCTATGATTCAATGCTTTTCTTTTGTTTTACTTCTTGCATTTTACTCTCTTGCTTTTTAGTTTTTAAAATAAACAAAAACCTAAAAATCAATTGATTTAATTAGTGTTAGTCTCGTATCTCTCGTGTTGCAAGTTTTATTCTTTGTGTAATCGATCCCAAAATACTAAGACTTTGTTTCAGTCTTTAAGAATTTTTTTGCTTGTATTGTGAAAATCTTCAAAAAATCGACTTTTTTTTGCCAAAGCATGACTGCCATTGATGACTATAGCTGGAATGGGGACCTTTTCTGGATCATCTAAGATTGTCGATGTGGATCCCATTCATCTTGTTGTTTTATGGAGCGGATAGCTCTATGTGTATGTTCAACCCTTGTTCGTCCATCCCGTGGTGAATGTGGTGTGGAATGATATGACATGTTTCACGCCCGAAGCACTTGTCCCTGCGGTGCGATCGTTGACGTCTACCGCACAAGGAACAATGCCGGTCAATTCTACTGTGAAGTCTAAGTTGTTTTATTTATTGTGGTTTTGTTGTAGATTGCAAATAGGTGTTTGATCCTTTTTGACAATCCTTATTGTGGCAACAAATTTTGGATTTTTTTTGGAAAATTTTGTTGATGCTTTTTTGACTTTAATCGAATAAAATTAATCTAATTTTTTTGATGAGCATTGCTGCTAGTGTTACAGGATGCATATACAAAGGAAAAGTCATTTACCATCAAAGTAAATGAGTAAAAGTTTTGAACCAAAAAGCTTAAATAAGAAACTGGTGGAAAGCTTAACGAGTTCAGGTACAACTAGTGTTCTCCTTTGATGCTAGAAAATTGCAGGTCGAGTATATGGAAGTATAATTCTTTACCGATTGTTTCTCTTCCACTACAAGAAAACACGGATTTCCGACAGAATTCGGACGAAATTAACATCCGTCGGAATTCCGTCGGAAAATAGTACCCGTCGGAAAACCAAAAAAATATTTGTTAAGTAACATCTGTCGGAAATCTGTCGGAAATTTCACACGATTTCCCACGGATTAGTGTAATTTCGCAAATCCGTGGGAAATTTCCGACGGATGTTATTACCCTTTCGAAAAACCAAAAAAAAAAAATTTGTTAAGTAACATCCGTCGAAAATCCGTCTGCAAAATTTCTGACGGATGACCAAAAATGTGGTTTAGGGTATAGGGTTTATGTTTTTTTTTTGTAGAAATTGTAGAGAAACAATTTTATGATGTATATACAATAGTTTCAACTTGTCAAATTTTAAAATAAATGTGTGTTCTAGATTTTATAAAATTTGATGGAAGTGTTAGTATATGTTGGAGTATAAGGTATAGTAGATGTTATGTGAAATGTTTAAGTTTTATGTTGTAAAATTAATAAACTCATAGAAAGTCTTTAACATTGATAAACTAACAATTTTTTTGAATGAAACAAGAAGGTTAGGGATAGTTAAACCATATCACGTAACCCTAAACCCTAAACCCTAAATATACCCTAAATCCGCCGGAAATCCGTCGGAAATTTCCGACGGATATGGGTCCTTCGATACGTGTCGGTTGACGGCCCAATAGAAACACATGCATGGTATATTCCCATATCTGTCGGGAATCCGTCAGAAATTTCCCACGGATTTTAGTTTTTTTGAGACCGCGGGAAAATTGACCGCCTAAATGAATTTTTTTGGGAATCCGACGGAAAATTGACCGCCTAAATGGATCCGTCGGAAATCGATATATATCCTAAATCCGAGACGGTTCTTCTCATTTCTCTCTTATCTCTCTCTCTCTCTCTACCGATCGATTCTCTCAACTCTCTCTCCATCTTCTTCCGATTTCTTCTCAACTCCCTCTCATCTATCTCTAATAAACACAAATTTAAACCCAAATCTTCATTTCTAATGGATCCAAACATGTAAATCTCTCTAATTCCTTTTGTATATTAAATTTCATTGTTATGTATTGTTGTTTATTGAGTATAGGATGATATTTAGTGTAAATTTAGGTTTTAGGTGGTTAGAAAATAGGATTGGAATGAGATTGGTTGTTGTTAGGTTTGTTAAATGTGTTTTTGTGAGATGAAAAACGGTTTAACAATTTTTTCGATTTTTAAAAAACGTTTTTGTAATTTTTTGAACTCCTAAAAACGTTTAAAATTTAGAAACGTTATTTTGGGAATTATCTACCAATTCAAAACGTTTTTCTAATTTTTTTTAAAGCTTAGAAACGTTTTTTTAAAATTATCTAGCTATTAAAAACATTTTAATAATTTTAAAAATTATGAAAGTTTTAGAATTTTAAAAACATTTTTTGAAAATTTTAGAATTTTAATGAAAGTATTGAATATTTTAGAACATTTGAAAATTTTGAAAATTTAGAATTTTTTATGAAATTTTAGAAATTTTTATGAATTTTTGAATTTTCGGAAGTTTTATAAAAAAATTCGTTCTTTTTTTGAAAATTTTGGAATTTTACAATTCAATATACTAACGTTATTATGTTTTTCTCTTAAGAATAACGAGAACTCTCTCCGTTTGGGCTCCAATGGACGCAATCGTTCTCGGGGTACGCCTCATAACGATATGCTTCGTAGTACAAGGACGAAATCGAGAAGCTCAGCCAAACGGTGAAAGACCATGACGCGAAGGTCGAGGAGTTGGAGTACGCACACAACTCAACCTGGGAAGAGCTCACGGATATGAAGAAGATCATGAAAAACGCCTTCCCATCTCTTTCCGAACTAAATTTTATATGTTTTCTGTTTTTTTATCACATTTTATGTTTTATGAATTTTTTTTGTTTAATGAATTTATTAGTTAAGAAATTTTTATATTTATAATTGATTTTCATTAATTAATTAGATTATTATTTAATGTATTTTAAAATTTTGAATTAATAAAATTAAAAAAAAAACGAAATTATTTAGTTCCGTCGGAAATCGTCCGTTGGAAATACATCCGTCGGAAATTACTGACGAATTTCCGACGAGCTGGAACCGACGGCTAAAATCTGTCGAAAATTCGTCGGAAAACGGATGTTTTCTTGTAGTGTTCTTCTGATATAGCGTTTGCTTGAGTTGGTAAACAGAACCATCCAAGTGGTCTTGTGGATAGGGACTGTTGAATCTTTGGTAGCACCATCCAGAGGTAAATTTGGGTCATTCTCTTGATCAACCGGGGAATTCTTTGGTTATTATAATTAGGAAAATGTGGGTCAGTCGTGAGTCGTGACAACTGCACGAACAGTCTTTTTGCTACGGTAAAGAGCTGAAAGTACAGAAAAAAAAAGAGAAATCCAGCAACAACCAAGTATTGTGGTTTTCATTTGAATCAATGATCATAAATGAGTTTTGGTTACCAGAACCGTCTTTTTTTGTTGTTGTCAAAGCACTTAATTATGATTTATATAAGATATTATAAATTGTAAAGCTTAAGCATCTATAGCTGGGATTCTTCTTTGATTTGTTAAAAAAACTCGTCAAAAATGCTATAACTATAGATGGCATCAGATTATATCTTGTAAGATTCAATAGATAAGTACTTCTGGTTTCTGATACCTATTGTGTAACCCAACATGCTAATCATGTTCTACTAGTTTTACTGCATGTTATATAATGTGGGCGGGGGACGACTACCATATTAATCCATTTGGTCACCGTTTATACTAATATAAACTGAAAATGTAGCTCCAAGAAAAACAAAAAAAAACGGGGTTAGTTCGTTAGATAATCTACCATCTAGACATTTTAACTGTGATATATATCTTTAGATGGATGGTGAAGCATAAAAGAACTTGTAATAAATAAAAAGTCATAGACAATAAAACTAACAAACTAAAAAAGATGTCACGTGTAAGCGATTACCTGAATACTAATATCGACATCTATAAGTGCATCACCATTAGTGAAGCCTAAGAGGGTTCTTAAGAATATTTTATGATTAATTTATGATTAATTTAAAGTTTAGAACTTTTTAAAGAGTTCTTAACTTTTTTATCCTCCAATGGTTGAACCTCATTAGGTGTTCTAAAAAAGAATTAAAATTTTTTTTTTAGTATAATTGAATTTGTTTAAATTTATAAACATACTATATTTTATAAAACCAAAATTAAATTGCATTTCATAAAATTTAAAACATACAAAATATAGATATTGAAATCATAATACGTTTAGTTGTAATCTTGAAGGGTGCCAAATTTGTGTCATATATGCTCAACCAAATCAGCTTTTAATTGTTGATGTATTTTTCTATCACGATTGATTTCGAATGCCGATCATATTGCCGAGATTTGTAGGCATATATGTAGAAAACGTCATATCCACTTGTGAAGTTCTGCTTCATTCTCCTTGTTCGAATTCTGATATATCAAACTGAGTGTATCCATCCCGTTCGTTTTCTACTATCATATTGTGTAGTATGATACATGCTCTCATAATCTTTCCTATTTTTATTTTATCCCAAACAAGAGCTGAGTTTTTTACAATGGCAAATCGAGCTTGCAAGACTCCAAAAGCACGTTCGACATCTTTGCGGACAACTTCTTGATATGTTGCAAATAAGGATGCTTTCGGACCTTGAGGAATTGGAATAGATTAGATAAATGTTGCCCATTTAGGATAAATTCCATCGGTGAGATAGTACGTCAAATGATACTCGTGTCCGTTGACAAAGTAATTCACTTTTTGAGCTTTACCTTGTAATATATCATCAAAAACTGGTGAGCGATCAAGAACATTGATATCGTTTAAGGTACCTGGAGGTCCGAAAAACGCGTGCCATATCCAAAGAACCTGGGGGAAATTGTTTTTGCCCCCAAAAAAAATCTTAAGACCGAAACCAATTAAAGCAGACCACATGTGTTTAAGGAGCGGTTTCTTAAACAAGATTTTTAAGCACCGGTTCTTAGTTTATAATTACATTTTCATTTATTTTAAATACCATTAATACCTAATAACCCCTCTAAGAACCTTGGGTTGGAGATGGTCTAAGTACTATGTTTTTTTTTGAGATATTTGCACACGGAATCATTTATTTTAACTTTTCTTAAGATTTTAGCATATTTTTTTTTGTCGTTTTGCGTTGAAATGGCTGTTTTATCTCTCCTTTTACGGTTCCATGTACGATTACATGCACTATTGTGAATGAGTGAAATTTTTATAAATAGGGCTACTTTCCGGATTAAGTTCCGAAAGTGTTAATTTTTTGTTATGAAACTTTAAAAAAGTGAGTGAGTGTAAAACCCACATTTTTTTTTTCGTATGACTATAATTATCAAATGAAGAATTTAAGAAGAAACATAAGCACTCGAATCAATATTGTCTTGAATCTTCTCCTCCATCTCAAACAACGTCCCTGCTCTTATCGCCTATCGAATTCCCCGGCAAGCCCAGTACAGACGTCGACGAGGTCTCATCGGAGGACGAGTACGACGTGTAAAACGATATCGGCGACGACGGAGATTCCTCGACGACGTCGGGACGAGGCTCTCCGGCGACGTCTTTAGAAAATCCTACTGCTAAGTAAAAGAGCAAATCGACAAAGGCGGCGAAGATGTATTTGTGGCTTGTCTTGACGTTGACTTTCAAGAACAAGAAAAGAAGTTTCTCGAGGCTTCTCCAGTCATTATGACGCGCGCGTGCTTCAACCATCTTTTCCATGGACCTCTTGAAATCAGAGTAAGGATCGTTTGATTCCAAAGACAAGAGCATGAAGCCTTCTTCTTCTTCTTCTTCTTCTTCTTCTTCTTCTTCTTCTTCTTCTTCTTCTTCTTCTTCTTCTTCTTCTTCTTTTTCTTCTCTCTTAGTAGGCTCTTCGAGTATAGAGTTTGATTCTCCTCTACGTTCAAATATGAGTCTTTTTGATGATTTTAGTCCTCTAATCACATTCTCTATACACTCTATCTCCGGTGGATTTTCCATGACGTCGTCGGTGGTGGAGGAGTAGGAGAAGCTGCATGAATGTGGCTCGGGTTCGTTGACATTTTTAGGTTTGTTAACGGCGAAGAAAGCTCCGGAAGTTATTGTTTTAGGGTTTTGTTGATGACAAGAAGGCCATGGCCATGAGGAGGAAGAAGATGATGAATTTGAAGAAAATGATGAACATGAAGTGTTCTTGTTTAGAAATGGGAGTTTCATTTTCTTTACCATTTTCTTTTACTTGTCTGATTAAGACTACAGAAGAATATGTATGGCTTTTCTCTTTTCTTTTGGAGTTGGATTCAGAATAAGAGTTGGGGAATTAATGGGTGAGACGGGGAAGGAAGATTTAAGGCTTTTGAAAAAGGGAGGAGAAGGTGCACGAAAGGATGGATGTGTCTTTTTCTAAAGATAGACTTTATTAGATTTATGTTAGATTTGTTGTCTTTTCTTTTTTGTTGTTGTATTTAATTAGTGGCTCAAAAATTTATTGTTCTTTGGTTGGGGATCATTCAATTTTTGTGAGTACATTTCCCGGTTAAGATCTTTTCGTATTTAACTAATTATTAACAATTTTGATAGTTGAATATCCAAAATTTAAGTATATATGAATTTTAAAATATTGCATGAAATTTATTTCCTTAATACATGGATTAATGCTAAAATTATAAATCAATTCATAACTAAACTAAACTTACATGAGATTGAATGATTGATACACATTCTAGTACGCTAATTTGTCATGAAAATGCAAATCACATAAACGATATAAGTACGTGCATATATAGTATAGTAAATTTAAGTATTTTTAATCTTACCTTTAAATTTAATGAATTGGAAATTTTCAATATTTATTTATTAAATAAACAAAAAATAAATATTTTTTTGCTATATAACTTAAAATATAAAACTAATTATCTTGTTGCACTGACCACTCTGATTAAGTACATCTTTTTACAGACAAAATCTTTGTTGATCAGCACTATAACTTTCTTATATAAGTTAGATCATGAAAGTCGATGGATGATCGTACTCTTAATTTCTAAAGATGAGCAAGATTAGGATACATTAAATTTTAAGAAGTGGATCGAAATAATCCCGTATATATGGAACGTAACTACGTACTGAACTAGTGTCTGCAAAAGCCAAAAGCTAACGTCATTGTTTGATTAAACTTTCCTTCAAAGCTTGACAGACAAATTTTATGATAGTGCAGATAAAAACGATCTCCAAAATGAATTAATTCTGCAATATCACCAAAATGAATTAAATTTTTTTTTGTGACAAAGACACCAAATGAATTAATTCTGCAATATCACCAAAATAATTAGTTGAAACTTGATAGCCGAAAATATCCATCATGATCATAATATTATCATTATTTCTTAAAATAGACTACAAAATATTGAAGACGTTGCACTTGCTTAACAATAAAAAAAAGGCGTAATTCGGTAACTGTACCATACAAAAAATTGAACACATTACTAATCAAATTATCCCCAGACCCCACGACTAGTAATCAAATAATCCATTGATAACTATTTTGTTTTTTTTTAATGAATCATGGGAGTTCCGGATTTTCGGCCTTTAATCCCCTCTGGTACTAGGAGTCAGTCTTGAAATTTCTAAGAGACTACTTTTTATTTATTTAAATGCGGAAGTGATTAAAATATAAACAATTAATAACACGACACATGATCCAACCACTAATCATCGGCTGCAAAAAGAGTTTATTAGATAACTTAAGAAGGCACAAACAATATAGACTAGAAACTTCAACACAAGTTCTAATACATCTATCTAATGAACATGATCTAAGGCTAACAAGTAAAAGCAATTTGTCTGTGTCCATGAAGAAAGCAACTATGGCTTTTATGGGAAGACACCACCAACGTCTCTTCATTTAACCTGCAACGTCTCTCCTTTTCTCAAATAAGGAAAGGGATCAAGACAACTTGGAAGAAGAACGTTAAAGAATAGAATATCAAGAGGAAGGAAAGTCAAATGCACACATTATCAAGACTTTCCAAATGAAACAATATGACAAATTGCAATTAATAAGAAAACATAATCACGTCATAATTAATATACGATCCCAAGAATAAAGATTCTACAAACCTTTAGATATTTCGATTTTAAAAAATAACTCTCAGTCCCAATGAGATTTGAATCCTGGGCACAAAAAAACCAACCCATTTGTACTATCACTAGACTACCACTTTTTTTGTACTAAACAATCTTTGTTTGGTAGTAAGATGGTAAACTTTAGTCTCTTCTAAACTGCATTAGTTAAGTAAAATTATTCGAGTTACGTTTCTTTTTATTAAAGGTTAAATGCTGGATCTTTTTGTTAGGTTTTTTAAGTTCATGTTCAACTCCTCATTAGTATGATATTGTCCAATTTGGATCTAAATGGCAAAGCCCACACGGATTTGTTTTTGGGTTTCTTCCCAAAAGGCCTCATACTAATTAGAGTTGGACATTACTCATATATTAGACCATATTTGTCTAAACTTCCGATGTGGGATTTGAATTGATATCCCAACAATCCTCCCCTCAAACCAAGGACCACACAAATCCTTAGACTCCAACCTCCAGCGAAACCTGGCACCCCTCTTGTACCGCCGTAATCACCAACGGAACCCGCCGTCTGACCTTCTGCTTCGTCATGAAGACTTTCGAAACAAGGCACTGGGACCTCTAATCGCGAGGTCACCTTGAGGGCTCTCCCTCCCACAACGTACATGCAGCCCACACCCCACTTCCAGGTCCACCTTTCCTGAACCCGAGCTCTGATACCAATTGTTAGGTTATTCTACTTCTTGAATGCTTTGATTTTAGGATCTATGAAACTTAAACGAACACAAGAAACTTGATCACCGAGTTCATGGCCTATAACCAATACGTCTCGGGTGGGAACCGTCTCGGGTGGGAACCGTCTCCCATAACTTCCACTATCAATCAAAGGTTTACACAACGCTAACCCGCGCTTTACGTGTTTCAAGTACAATGCTAAACAGGACAACAAGAGTAATAAAGATCTAAGGAAAACTTCTCGATAGACGAAGACTCGAACTTCTCTAGAGCTTATGCTTCCTTCTGTCTTGATCTTTCTCTCTTTCTCTCTGTGTTGTACGCTTCCTTGCGGCTCTGTATTTTCTTCTGTGTTAGGGTTCTGCCAAATCTTTTATTGCCTTTATAACAAAGCAGCACCCACTCTTTGCATTCGTACAACACAAGTTGTAATGGGTTCTTGGCATATCTTGGCCCATATGCTGATCCAATCTTAACAGGTCCATATTGGAGCAAACATGCCCAATAAACTCCACCTCTTGCTTCAATAAGCCAGCCCATTCTTTTCCTTTTTTTTTTTTTTTTTTTAATTTGGCCCAAGTCCAAGAAGGACTCCTTCCTTCTCCAACGTGTCCTTTCACGACGTGTTCTTCTTCTCTTTCACGAGGGCGAGACAAAATTCGGCTTCATGCAATTCCGACCGCCGTCTTTGCTTTTTTCGGCGCCTCCTTTGTCGCCGTCCATCTCTGGTGGCCGCTAAAGCTTCAGATTTCTTGCTGAAGCCGTCGAGCCCTAAAACCCCTTCCCCGATCGCAAAATCAGTTCATATGCGATTCCGCCATCTTCTCCTTTCTCGATTCCCCTTTGATTTTCCTTGATAGTGAGTTTCGGATGCAATTTTCCGATTAAACTTTGTATCCTCCGGCATCTCCTTCGGACACCATTCTTCTGAAATTCCTGTTTGCGAAACCCTTGAAATATTTTCATTTCGATTTCAACTTTGCAGCATTTTTCCAGCACTTCACTGCATCTTCTATGCTGCTCCGATGATTCCAGGTAAACCCTTTGTGACCTGTATCATCTCTCTTGCTCTGTCCCTTGTGATTTTCAGAAACCCGTGAAAACTTATGCAACTTCCTTTTTGAATCCTTGCATATGTCCTTTTCAGCTTCTCCGGCAAACCACTGCGCCTCCTCAGCTGTTCCGCTTTCACCAGGTATGTTCCTCTGAAAACAACTCCATTGTCTCTACCAATTCTTGGAGACAACACGAAACTGTAACTTGGTTTCTTTTGGTTTCCTCTCACAGCTGCTTTGATGATCCTCTGCGTCTTTTCCGCTGTTATGATACTAGGTAACCCTCTTTAAAAGCTGATTCATCTTTGTCTACTTGTTAATTCATCTCATGTGCACTGAGTTTCGAATCAACTTCTTCATGAATTATTTGCAGCTTCTCTCTTTGATACTTCTTGTCACCTACTCCACCTGGAACTTGTGACTCCCTTCACACTTCCAGAACTCCTCCTGGTAAATTATTTTCCTTTGAAAAAATACCTACTCTCGACTTAACTTCTAAATTCACTGAAGAACTGACTTGTCTTCCTTTAAATCTTCCAACAGCTCCACCTGGAATTAATACCTCTTCATTGCAATTCCAAGTGCCTACATGTAACGCCTTGAACCCATTAATCAATTCTGTTTTTTCTTTATCGACATAAGAACAAACTAACCCTTTCCTTTGTTCTTTCTACGAGAGTATAATGTCGATACTGGAGTTACCTAGAGCTGAATCCTTATCAGGCGATGTTGAGAAGATCACAACAGACTTGGAGTTTCTAATCAGGTACTGCTTCTGTCAAAAAATCTGATGGATTCATCCTTGTGTGAATCTTAGGTACTATCACATCCATAGCTCTATCTCCAAAAATACCCAAACCCAATATCTTTGAGACTTTACCCAAGTCTTTCTCCTCAAGTTCTTTGTTCAAACTTTCTTCTTCTTCAGCACTCTTCCAATGCTTATGCGATTCTGTCTCAGATTCTTCCTTGCTCTCTTTAGACTCAATTTCTTCAAAACTTTCAGATTCTTCTGATGAAGAAGAGTTTCCACCTTGAGCTGATGAATCCCTTGTCTCAAAACCATATGGAGTAGGTCCTTGAATCAGATTCTCACTGAATGTCACCTTCTTTGACTTCTTCTTTTTAACTTCTACACCAGCTCTAGGCACGTTCACTTCAGCCTTAGAAACTCTGCCTTGAAGATCATACAATCCATCTTGGTATTTTCCAGATATTACCTTCTTCTTGCCTTTGTAGAAACAAACCTTGAAGTCACCTCCTTCATATCTGCAACCAGATTTTTCTAACATCCCATAAGAAATCAGATTCCTACTCACCTATGGCATGTACTTGACATCCTTGAGTATCACTACAGAACCATATGGATTCTGAATTCAAATCTTTCCCATTCCTTTGATGTTACCATGAGTGTTATTAGCCATCAGAACTCTACCACCATCGAACTCCTTGAAGTCAAACAAGACTTCTTTGTCTGGTGTACTGTGGTATGAACAGCCCGAGTCCATAACCCATTCTTTCATTGTATCTTGAGTGCTGACACTTAACACCATAGGTTCCTTATAATCTGTTACAATATTTGCAGAATCTGCATTTTTCTTTCTATGATGGCATTCCCTTTTTCAATGCTCTTCCTCTCCACAGATAAAATAACCTTTGTTGTTTTTCTTTCCTCCTCTGCTTTTAGACCTTCCTCTCCACTAATTTGAGCTTCCATTTCCATTCTCTGACCTCTTTTCTAATCTGCCTCTAGCCTCAACATATAACCATTCTCCCTCTGTTCTTGAAAGCCTTCCACTTTCTAACAACTCTCTCTCCTTAGACTTGGAAGCACTAGCTACTTCCTCTAACTCAATAGCTTTCCTGCTATATTTAAGAGTATCCTTTACAGAATCGTACCTAAAGGGAAGAGAGTTGAGGAGCAGTATTGCTTGAACCTCTTCTGATATCTCGATGTTGAGATTGCTCAAATATGCAATTAGCTTCAAGAAGTCATCTACATTCTGATCAATTGATTTTGAATCTTGCATTCTAAACGAATACACCATAAGCTGAGAATGGACGCGATTAGACAAAGTCTTTGCCATGTAAACCCTGTCAAGAGTAGCCCATACTTGAGCTGCTGTTACGCACTTGTCTAGTTTCCTTAAGATATGATCTCCTACACACATGAAGATAAAATTTAAAGCCTTCTCATCTCGCTCCAATCTTGCAGCTTCATCTTGGCTCTTTTTCTTCATAGCCTATGAATCCTTTTCATCCACCTCTTTGGATGTCTGTTCCGTAAGAACATCTTTCAGCCCTTGAACGGTTAAGTTCGCAAGCATCCTTTTCTTCCACATCCTGAAATCACCAGATCCGTCGAACATGCTCACCTTGACCTCTTGTGTCGTCGTCATTGAGTCTCCAATCAGATCCTTCTAGCACTCGTAATCAAACTTGGATTGCTCTGATACCACTTGTAAGGCTTTTCAAGTCCATGTTCAACTCTTCATTAGTATGATATTATACGCTTTGGGTCCAAATGGCAAAACCCACACGGATTTGTTTTTGGGCTCCTTTCCAAAAGGCCTCATACTAATTAGAGTTGGACATTACTTATATATTAGACAATCTTTGTCTAAACTTTCGATGTGAGATTTAGATTGATATCCCAACATTTTTGATAAATGTTAAGTGTTAATATGACGTAATGTTTAAGATCATTATAGTACGAAGATATAAATATTTTAAATTAAAATGCGAACAACGAATTAAACTATTTACATATTGGCATGCGTACGTATCCCACACTTTAAATATAACACAAATAAATTAAAAGAGAAGAAATAATAATAAATAAATAAATAACTCAACAAACAGTCGAAGGAACCAACTAACTATCAAAGATTTAGAAGATATGACGTCGATGTTATATATAAAAAAAAAAGTTCCGTAGCAGTCGCTTCAACTGAAACATTTCACAAACATTAATAAAGATTATTTATTTCACATCTCTTTCCCCAATCTGATGCAGCTTTAATGCTAGGACCTTAATAGTTAAAGCCATCGCCTTGGCTGGCCCGGCTTGAATACGAACAAATCTAGAAGCAAATTGGATTGATCTGGTTCAAGAAAATTTTAGCTTAGAAATTGTGGATTTGAGTCCAACCATAAATAATTTAATGTTGGTACGAATCAGGTTTAAAAGTTGTAAATAAATACCGCGAGAAAAATATGAAAACCAAATAATAATGAGAAGAGACAAAAGTCTGCTTACCTTCACGTATTTCCTCGTGTGGCTGACCCACAAACATAGTGTTATCCCGAATCTTATAAAGCAGTTGGAAAAGATATATAGTCATTTTTTACTAGTTTACAATTTGCATGCATATAAAATTTTCAGCAGAAGAAAACATATGTAATTGCGTTGATTAATAAATTTTCTTGGACCAAAAATTTGATGGGTCATGTGTTGATACTAAAAACATCAATCAACACTAACGTTGAGATATTACTTGGTCTTTGTCAATCCCATGCATGCATATATGGATGTTAATATGAGCTCAAACTCATATAGGGTTAGTCCGGCCCTATGTACAAAATTTAAGCTTTAAACCATGTATTTTGGTGGAAGCCTCTTTAGTACAATGGTTGACTAAAATATTCATTAATGTTTTTACACTAGGAGGTCTAGGTTTCGATTCCTGTAAGACGCAATTTCTACAGATTTATAGAGGCAAGTTTATAAGAAAATCTTCAGCGTGGTGCAAGTGGAACCATTCCTCGTGATGGCGTGTGGTGCAAGTGGTGATGTTCATCGTGATCGCAGATCATTGTGAAGCGGGTAGCGTTGTCCGTTGTAAAATTGTCTTTGTAGTAGTTCTCATAATTTGTTTAGTGTTAAAAAAAAACCATATATTTTGTAACTGGATTAAAAACGGGCCGATTATAATTAAACCATTGAGTTTACGGGGCTAATTTTTTTTTATATATTAAATGGATTATCCATTAATCCAATAACTTTTAATAAAAACCTAAAAACACCAAAATCAAATGTGTAAACCAACATCAATTTTTCCCGTCAAAAATGTGATTCCGCATTTTCCGCTAAAAACGTGATTTCATATGTTCCCGTCAAAAACGTGATTCTGAATTTTTCCACCAAAAACATGATTCCGTGTTTTCCCGCCAAAAACATGATTCCGCGTTTTTCACCAAAAACATGATTCCGCGTTTTCCCGCCAAAAATGTGATTCTGCGTTTTTCCGCCAAAAACATGATTCCGCATTTTTATGATAAAAACGTGATTCCGCATTTTCCCGCCAATTTTTGAAATTGTTTGTTTTTAATATATTATATTTGAAAGAGTAGATATAAATTAGAATTAACTTTTACATAAATATTTGATTAAAAAATAATATATCAATCTAAAACATACGAACTGGACTAACCCTAGTTTAGCCCATTTTTGTATAGATTAAAGGGGTAAAAACGGATTAGGGCTTACATAAGGCGGAACTTATAAAATACAGGGTCGGGCCGGATCAAAACCCTTTATTTAACATCCCTATATGGTCCACAAACAAAAATGCCTCTCCCTCTCTCCGAACCCAAATTTATAGTGGTCTAAAGCGAATTATAATATATTATATAAGTATCCGCATATATGCGGATTTGTAATTTAATATTTTACTAGTATTCCACCCGTACTACGTACGAGGTAACAAATAATTAGATTAAGTTTACCAAAAAAAAAAATTAATAATAATTAGATTAAGTTAATATATAAATTTATAATTGTCTAATTTTCTTGCAATATTTTGAATGATCAGATTTTTTTTTAAAAAATGGATGCATAATTGAGACTAATTTTTCCTGCTTCCAAGTATTGGAGTTTTTATTGGTAAGGATCGGTGTTTTGATTTTCACAATAATTTGATTGTTCTTTAAAAATAAAAATGGTAAAGATGATCATTTTTACATATTGTTAACAGGAGAAAAGAGATCCGCTCAAACTAAGCACTGTAAACTGACATCCTATACCGTGAGACCAAAAACCTGATAAAACTACTTGCGCCACTTTATTCCAAGTATTAAGTACTCTCATTTATCTATTTGAATCAAACTTTTAGATATCATAACTTTAAATGGAATTGTGTGTACCTTTTCATTTATAAGGATAACTTCTATGCCGAGAATATATAATTTCATATTTATCTTTGGGATAAAAATTCCAATTACAGGGTAACAGAGCTCTGATTTTCCGTTATTTTCGAAGAATTAAGATGGTTAATAGGAGTATACTCTAGTGGCATCTTCAACCTGAATCACGCAGAAAGAATCAGAGTATTAATATGAGAAGAAAAAAAAACGTGCTAAATCTGAATAGAAAGTAATCATAAACCTGTCTCAAATCTTTTTCTTTTATAGGTGATGACTATGACAAACATCCAAAAACGAAAACCAGAACAGAGATCAGAAAAAAAAAAAAAAAAAAAAAGAGAATATGAANAAAAAAAAAAAAAAAAAAAAAAAAAAAAAAAAAAAAAAAAGAGAATATGAAGAACAAAAGATGAATCGATGGAGAAGAAGATAGAGAGAAAGAGAGAGATGTGAATAAATAGAGGAAGTTGGAACTGAGAAGAGATCGTGAAGTAGTGGGAGAAAATTTATGGATTTTTAATCTTTTTATTTAGGGATTTTTATATCTACTTTTATGACCTTTTACGTGAATTTTTAAAAAAATTTTGTTGCTTTGCCACATGTCAAATTGTAATTAGTGAAGTGACTTGTGCTTTGGTAGATAAATGATAATCCGTGAAAAAAAAATCAAAGAAGAAAAAATGGAAAACAAAATTAGATCACCCGTGAAATATCTATATATATAAAGCAAAATGTTTAATTTCCTTAATCTAAACATAACTACTATTTTTCCCTTTTATATTTTAGGATTATGAATCGATTATAAAATTTCCTTTTATTATTAGTATGTGTTAAATAATAATTGGAAAATTATTTAAACACATGTCAACATATAATTAGAAATTTATCAAACACATGTCAAAATATGATCTTGCGAATTACTAACTTTGAAACATTCTGCTTTATATATATAGATAGATATAGTCTTTTATTTTATTCTGATATGTGTTTTCTTTTATAATTTGAACTAATCATTATAAGAAATATTCTAGTTTGTTTTAACAAAATAGGATTTTAAAATATCATAAACAAAATATGATTTTAAAATACTTAAAGTAATTGTGTTTTTATAAAGTTACTAGGTAGTAATCCGCGTCTTGCGCGGAGTGAAATATCTATAGATTTTTTGTAATATCCGAGTTTGAAATGAAAATATGGACCATAAGAATTTAAAATTATGAATCTAATACAAAGGTCTTTAAACCATTTGAGACACAATAATATAATAGATATTGTTTAAATTTGATGGGATATTTGTGTCAAAATCAAATAATATGAAAAAGATAATCGAAAAACTCTAAAAATAAATAAAATCATAAAATACAATGGTAGTATAAAACTTATTTCGTCCTTGTAGTATTTTTCCAAAATTTAATATATTATCTTAATATACAATTGATTTTAAAAGTTTATGAAAGTGTTTTACGTACACACTAAGAAGTGGAATAATAAAAAAAATTCAAAAATTGTGAATCAAACATCTCGAAATTGGATTCACTGCAAACAAAGATATAATATTGGTGTAAAATATACTGTTAAATAGAAATAAAACCATTGTTTATAACATTGTAGAGATAGAAATGTAAAATATAATGTTATATATAGTGCATTTCACTATTAAATAAATTAACTCTAATAATTTTGAAAAGAAAACTACATGTGAATAAGATTTAGCATAAATAATAGGAATGATAAAACAAAATTAAACAAATAACTAACTTTGAGTCGATTAGATACATCACGATCGTTAGTACAAACAACAATATAGTATTGTTTTGCAAAGTCTTATGATATTCACCTTTATTTTTCTCATATTCTTCAAAAGTTTCAAATCTGAGATTGAGTTTAAAAAAAAATGAGAAACAAATATTATAATTATAACAGTGTAGAGATATAATTGTAAAATATAATGTTATATATAGTGTATTTCACTATTAGAATTAATTAACTCTAACAGTTATGAAAAGAAAACTACATGTGAATAATATTTAGCATAAATAATAGGAATGATAAAACAAAATAAAACAAATAACTAACTTTGAACCATCTCATCGTTAGTACAAACAACAATATAATATTGTTTTGCAAAGTCTTATGATATTCACCTTTATTTTCTCATATTCTTCAAAAGTTCCAAATCAAAAATTGAGTTAAAAAATAAATATGAGAAACAAAGATTATAATTAGATCAGAAATGCTACTTTAAAAAAATGATGAGTAAAATGTTTATAGAAGACATTTCTTCTTATATAGATTTTAATCGTAGGGTTTCCAAATAATTTTATATAGATTTTCAAAAATTTGAAAAATTGTTAAATAATCAACAATAAACAGAAAAAATGCAAAATATGTTTGATAACTATATTAGATAACAACCAAATTCCATCAGCATTATATTTGCAAATTTTTGTAACTGAAATTTTTGTCTTATCATTTTTTAACGTAAGTTTCATCTAATTTGAATATAATTAAATGATGATTTGATGATATTTATAGTGCCAAAACTTAAAATGAATTCCAATTTCAAAGCACATAAATATGTTTTGTTTATTTTTTATTGCAATGTTTCTTTGGAGTGATGATATGAAATTATTTTTGCAGAATTTTATATTCATTGGTAAATGAAGAAATGAAAATACGATTTTGCATTATGAAATAGGTACGTGATTAAAATGATATTGATATAGATTTTTGTTTGTTGTCGTGAAGGTTCTTTTAAATGGTTAAACTACGATGATTTTCCCAAAAGTATAAGAAAATACAGAATAATCGATAAAAAAATTGAATGTGTAGTTTTAGTTAAATATCTTTGTCAATTATAAATAAATAGTTTTGGTAAATATGAAATTTTTAAGAATAATATTTTTCAATCTAAAAAATCGAAAACAAAAATTTATTTTAGAAATGAAATGACTTATAAAATAATATCGATTTAATAATGTATATAAAATCTCATAATGAAACTTATATGATTATGCATATTAATCAAGTAAAACATAAGTTTAATGTGAATGACATGAATGCAGTTATTCTAGTAAGTGAAATCTTTTTACAAAAATATCTTGAAAGGCTATATGATAATGCATATTAATCAAGTGAAACATAAGTTTAATGTGAATGACATGAATGTAATTATTCTATTAAGTGGAATCTTTTTTCAAAAATATCATGAGATGCTCTATGGTAATGACACATCATCATGGCACAATTATAAATCACATGTCAAGCCAAAGTTTTTTTTTATCAGTCTTTCTCAATTAATATATAGGGGATTATTCTATCTATACTAACAGTATGTAACACAAAGTAATTTATTTTACGTGCATATTAATAAGGTCAAGCGGAAGCCAAATGCGGCTTGATTAGCGGTATTTGTATAAAATGTAGTTGTATACCTATTATTAATGCCAAGCAAAAGCCAAATCCATTAATAAGGTCTAGTATAGTTGTATAAAAATGTGGCCCTTGAATTTTTAAAAATTGGTCTTCATTTGTAAACTCTTAAATCATGCTCATGCTTTGTATTAATTGTACTCAAAACAATGTCCCATTAATTAAACAGGGATCGAATAGAGCAATAAAAGAGATACGTTTAGAGAAGAAAAAATAAATGGGAGCAAATACGGATTACCAAAGAAAAATTCAAAGTAAATCTCCCGATATTATTTTGAATGATGCGCACATCAAAATAGATTAATTTTATATTGATAAAGGTACCGTAGCTATACCAGCATGAGTCATATACGCTCAAGAATATACTAATTGATCACATAACATAAGATGAAATCTCCAAAGAAAATCGCACTGGTGCGCATCAATCACTCTACGCAGCTCTTACACACTTCTAACCAAGGAAAAAGGTCAAGTGAATGTTTACTTCTTCTCTCACGACTTATCGAGTACATATCATTTATCTATTTAGTCGACTTCACGATACATTTGGATGCTTCTCTTGCCGTGATGAAGCGTGTGTACCTCAACCATCTCCACCATGAATCACTTGAAATTAGAGAAAAGTTGGATTGATTACACGGACAATTGCAAGAATCCTTGTTCCTAATCTCTTCAAGTATAGATTTCGATTCTCCTTTTCGTTCAAAGATGAGTCTTTCTGATGGTTTTATCCCTTTGATCACATTCTCTATGGATTCGATCTCCGGCAGCTCTTCTATGGTGTCAACGGTGGTTGAGGTGGAGGAGATTGAGGAGTAGAAGATGATGGAAGGAAGTGGCTTCTCTTCCTCCTCCTCTTCGACGTCATTAGGGTTGTTTGCGATATCGATGGCTCTGAAAGATATGGTTCTAGGGTTTTGGTGACAAGAAGGCCACGCCCATGATGAAAAATTTGAATTTGAAGAAAATGAAGATGAAAAGTTCTTGTTTAGAAATGGGATTTTCATTTTGTTGTTTGTTCTCTTCTTGGTTATTTTGGATTGGAGTCAAAACGAGAAACTACTTAGGGGAAGTATAAGTGTTTAGGATTAGGCTGGGGGATATATTCTGAAACTGCATATTTATTGTTTTACCTAAACGAATGATTTTGATTCAAAGTGAGCAAGGGCTAGATTTCTGAAAATTCTGGATATATTAACAAAGAAGATATGTGGTAGAGAAATTAGAGTATTTTGGGTCTTTGAATACTTCGTTTATCCGCGGATATCTACATCCAACATCAATTTCTTTTAAAATAGATTATTTAGTAAAGAAACACAAAATAATAGAAACTAAGCCAAATCCAAAACATTTATATTTGTGACTATTCTAAAATATATATATATATAAAATAATTATAATATATATTTCGTATCGGATACGAACACTTATCTTGAATTTTCACTATGGATCATATAAGACCATATCCTTAATTATGTCATCTGTGCCTAGCTTCATGTTGCTATACGTATCCGAACCTTAGCTTCCGGTATCCGAAAATTCATAACGGTTCGAGACGGATTTTTTTTTCTGACAAATAAAAAGATATTGCCATAAAATATAGGATTAGAAATTAGTGCTTTTAGTGTCTGTAATATAAAAATAAAAATAAAGTTTAACAAATTTACCGTGTTAGATTGCTTTTATATATATATATATATATATATATAAAAGTTCTTTTAGTCAAATGGTTGATCATTAATGTTTCTACACTAGGAGGTCCGAGTTTCGATTTCCAGATGACACAATTTCTGCAGATTAATGGAATCAAGTTTATAAAAAAAATTTCAGCGTGACTGTTCGTCGTAAAATTGTCTTTGTAATAGTTTTCGTAATTTGTTAAGTATTAAAAAAAAAATTTGTTTATATATCCAGAATAACATTTAAAATGTTAAATTTGATCGTAAATAGTTGGGTATGCGTATCTGAATATATGCATTAACCATTATAATAGCTTGGCCCCTTCGTCGGTTTAAATTTTGGTAAACATAATAATAACCGTGTGACGTGTCTATCACACTTTTTCTTTTTGTTTTGGTGTTCTTTTAAAGCTTGTCGATAGACCAGTACTAACATATGGATGCACCACTAACATATGGACGCACCAATAGATCTCCGAATTTAATTTAACGATCCGTGCATCCGTATAAGATAAAGTTTTTATAATATACAAAATGTGAAATAAGACTTTATTTAAATGTTATTGATTCAAATTTATAATTTTAGGCTTTTAGTGAAAAAAACAAAATTTGTTTTTAGCGATGCGCCGGATTTTGTGTTGAAAAACAAATTGTGCTATTTAATCTAAAAAAAAAAGAATTTGGTCTAAAAGATATATAATGTTAATATATGTTGTATTGTTGGTAGAATAGAAGTGTTTGTTAGTCAGATATCGAGATTAACGTAATCATACTCTCTGGTGATATTATATTAATATATACATGTAGAATGTAACTTTTTTATTTTTTAACATCATTTCCATTAAAAGGTAAGGTCTTTAAGGATTCTTTGGCTAGATTGTCGGCTAACCCAATGTCCGTACGAGGGATGTGTTTAAATGAGACGGTAGAAAAAAGATAAGATAGTGTTTTGATATCATGGAGAGTTCCATATATCTCCTTGAGTTGAGTTCCGGAGTTGATTGCTTGGATGAGATCCATAGAGTCGGATTTCATACAGAGATTTTGAATTCCACGTTTCGATGCTTCCTCCATGGCTGTGCGCAGGGCCAACGCCTCTGCAATCAACGGTGAGCCAACAAATCGTTCTGTTCCACTCTCTTGTCCAAAGATGTTGAATTGATCTTTAAAAAACCAGCTGAAACCTGCAATTTTATCGTCTCCCTTTCAGGCTGCATCCGATTGGCCAATGATCGTATTTCGTGGGAGAGTTTATTTGCTACACAAATTATGTAGAATGTAACTAATCTCGGTATTTATTTGCTACCCATTTTTTTTTTCTAATTCTTAATTATTTGTTACGATATATCTTATTTATTACGGATGATAACAAAAAATATCAAAAAGAAAAATAGAGGAAGAAGTTTAAAACACAAAAATCTTTGTCGACAAATTTTTTAAAAGGAAAAAAATCAAAGAGGGAAGTGTCTCACAGAATTAAAGAGATTATTATTTCATTCTTAGATATAAGATGGAAACAAAAGATTTCAAATGAAATTAACCGAATTCAGTAGTTGCTTCAATCAATAACATATGATATGGATTTGGCAACTCATATTTTGGCCAAATTTTTTCTCTGTTGTTCTGCGAACTCTTCACGGCAATTCGAACAAACAAAAAGTGGAGACAAAATGTATGAATCATCAGTTCCACAACATTTTTGTATGCCAAACTTCACATACATCACATGTCTAAGATTTAGTGTTTCTATGTCAAATGTTTGAGGGAGGTGCCAAATCTAGAATGATGACACGGAACATCAACAAGTACTATGATGAACAATTTACACGGAACATCAACAAGTACTATGATGAACAATTTACAAAAGATTTTGGACCTCTCGTAGTCTCCTCTCTAACTATTTTACTCTTCATAGCAACTCATGAATCGTAGTTGTAAACAAATATTTTTCGATCGATGTGCACCATCAATGGAAAAGTGTGCTGATTTTGATTTTGATTTTGACGAAATTATACCCAAAAAAATTAGCACTTCGTTTAAAGCTCCTGTCATATCATTCATTCACCGTAAAACATTGGCTTTAGTTGAATGAATGAATCACAGAAACAAAAATTAGGGTCACGAAGCTGATCAAATTATGTAACTAAATCTTCCCTTCTTCTAATCGGACCGATCCATCTCAAGTCTTTACGATACTTTCTTGTTGATAATAGCACTAGTAAATTACATAACAAACAACCATTAAAATCTAGCCGATTTCATAAAAGGATTGAGACAAAATGTTTGAATAAACCAAGTAAATTCAAAAGATTGAACACATGGATTGGGGAAGACGCTGTTTTTGATAATTTGCACACAGGGATAAACTTCAGATGATCAATCGAACAACATCATCATCATCACCATCCACATAGACCATTTTTTATCATAAATTTAAAAAAGCTTGAGAACGACAATGGAGAACCCCAGATACAAACTTTAGTATTAGAAGGGGCAAAGATTCCCGAAGCTACTAGAAGCAAGTGCCTTCTGGAGGTTGAACAAGCTTACGGTTATGCGATGCAGCCATTTCCTTCTTCAGCTGTGTCAGTATATCCTCCATTGTGTACTCCCTTTGCCAATTTGCAAGAAGCCCGAATTTCTTAGGTTCCACCTATATGCATACATAAGTTATAGAGCATTTAAAGGAACAAGTCAGAGGATGGCAGGATCGTGATTTTTAAACGTACCACTCCCGTTTCATGGTTGACACAAGTCATGTTGACACGTGAATGGAACCGGACAGTTGGAGGTTTCTCCGGGTAATCTTTGTCACAGAAGAGCTTCAATTGATAGATTCTACCTTCATGAACAGTCTGCGCATAGGAGGACATAAAATTTGATACCTATAAGTACAAGCAAATGAAAAAAATGGCCTTAACTGCTAAAAAACTTAAGAGATTGGATGTCGATAAGATTGATGCCTAGAACAGACTGCTTTTGATTTTCTGTATTCCAGCTATGGAGGAAGGGGAAAATCTTCACTAGTTATTATGATGCAAAGAACATTGATCAATGCTTCTTAAAACAAACACACACATAATGAATTTGCATATATGAAGACGAATGAGAATTCTAGCAGAAAAAGAAAAAGATATAACTACGTTGTGAGGACCGATGATAGTGCCAGTCCAAGAGCGCATGTAGATGTCATCTCCATCGTCCATTCCATAGCTCACAGTTCCATCTCCGATACCTTTCTCCCCCCGTTCAAGCTCCTCCAGCAACCGGAAATTCCTTGGAACTATATCGTAATAACAAGCATAAGAATCAATTCAGATCACTAAATTTCAGTAGAGGAAACAAGGAAAACGCCAATCAGTTTTCCCCTGTTAAGTTCTGCAGAAGTGAATTAAACAGCAGAATTGCATAAAAAATAATCTTTCTAGCAGAAAACATCAGATTAATCATTATCCACAAACTTCAACAAGATAGCATTTAGAATCTCCCAACAAAGTTCAAGAAGAAGAAGAAGCTCTAGAGACAGGAAGATGAAGACTTCTGATGTTCTAAGGTCCTGGAAGCAATCGAACACGAAAATCATAACACTAGACACAATCAGAGATTTTGGAATCTGTAGTCTGGTTATAGAATGACGAATCGATTTTAACCATTATCTTGAAATGTTCTACGGAATAAAACCCATCTCAAGAATTGGGACATCAGCAAATCATTCTCAGCGATTTGTTAAATTTTGACGATCAATCTACCTACGAACATATATGATAAGTTTTAGACAGAGATCAGCATAAATATACAAAAACGATCAAATTATCGAACAAGGCAAAAGAACAGAGAACTAATAGATCGATGAAACCTATGAGAAATTCTCGACACCCATCGATCAAAACGAGTAAATCCCAATACGAATTCCAAAAACCCTAGAAAAAATCAAACGAATAAAACCCAAAACGGATTCCAAAACCCTAGAAAAAAAAACAAACGAGAAGAGAAGCGAGAGAATCGAAATTAATTACCGACAACACTCGATCCTCCAGAGCCAAGAGTCATATTTGATCAAGTTATTCGATCCGATTTAATTTTGAGATCTGATCGTGCACAGAGAGAGGAGACGAGCTAAGGAAAAATCGAGAGAGAATCTTGGTGAAAAGACAGAAAGCTAAATGTGAGGGGCAAAATGGGTACTTTTGGTGGAGACGGAGAAGAGTTACAATTTTCAACTGTACTACCGACAAATTTATTTTCTATCATATAATTCCTTAACTTTCAATAATTACATAAGCACCCCCTTTAGATATTCAAATTTTCTTTTGAGTCAGATTTTTAATTTTTTTCAATATCCCACTATTTTTCTTTTTCACTTTACAATTAGATTTTAATCATGCGTCCGCACGAGAATTTTTTTTACATAATTCTAACACGTTCATTCATATTAATCCAAAAAAAATCGCAATTATAAAAACACAATTCTAACATACCCGTTCATATTACCGTATAATATAAATATTTACTAATTTCAAATATTTAAAATTTTAGGCTGATTGATTATAATAAAAATATACAATAACAAATCATTTATCATCTCCGTCATTATAATTCTAAATTAATATCCGGTTTATTATTTTTGGAAAGATATAATAACACTGGTTTTGTGATTTTTTATAATTAATCTAACCTATATTTAAGGAAATTCAAACTAATCTAAATTAAAATTTGAATTTTCGAAATTATTTTTAAATATAAATTAAAATATAACATTTATTAATATTGTACTAAATTGATTTGTTTGGCAACTGGAATAGTAGTTATCTACAAAAAGAATAACCTAATACGAAGAAATCCTTGTTTGAACACAAAAAATATCTCTGTTTTAATAGTATAAATTTTTTTAATACAGGAGATATGAACCCATCAGTGCGATCAAATTTCTTGGGGTCACAATTTTTTTAATACAGGGCTAGAACATATAGACTTTTTTATTGGGGTCACAATATTTTGTCTAAATATATAAAATTCATTTGTTTTTTTAATGATTATACGATTATATATAAGTTT
Source organism: Eutrema heterophyllum (assembly GCA_002933915.1). Classification (NCBI taxonomy): domain Eukaryota; kingdom Viridiplantae; phylum Streptophyta; class Magnoliopsida; order Brassicales; family Brassicaceae; genus Eutrema; species Eutrema heterophyllum. The sequence goes on from PKMM01036815.1 coordinate 440,134, forward strand.
TTGTTGCCAAAATATTTTGTTACCGTTTAAATTATTCATATATTAAATTTTGATTTTTTTTCTTTTCGATAACTAGGAGGTTCTGGACCAGCCTTTAATATTTTTCTCGTCTCAGTTACCACTCGATCCTATGATTTTTTGGATTACACCAGAGCACCTTTACAGCAAAAATATTTTGATTATATGTTGTGGTTTAGTATAGATTTTTCCAATTCAACCAACAATTTTAGCTATTTTAACAATTTTTTGTTGTTGTTAATAGTAGATACAAACACCAATTTCAGATGAAACGGAACCTATCGTTTGCGTTTAACATTTACGTTTGCGTTGCGTTTACACTTTGCAAAAAAAAAAAAAAAAATTAAAAATGTGAAACTTTTTTTTTGGTTCTCATACAAAGCTAAATGCAAGCAAAGTTTGTGTTTGAAACAATCCTGACCTAACTCAGTTTAAACCATTTACTAATATTAGCTTTAGAGCAATTTTCATTTTTATCCATATGTTATTATTCCAGCTATACATTGGCACAAAAAAAATTAATATATATATATATATAATCTTAAAAAGTAAAGTTACTAAACATAGCAGAAAAATAGAAAATGTAAATTGATCTTAAAAGCCAAAATTAAATTAAAAAAAATTGGAAAATTTTATAACCGATTCTTCATTTTAAAAGGTTAAATTATTAAACAAAAAAAGAAAAAAAGAAAATTGATATTTATCTCAAAAGAAAAAAGTTAATAAAATAAAAATAAATAAAAAATCCTTCTGGTTTTGTATGGAAAAATAACTATATGAGTGTTTAAATAATACCAAAAAAAAAATCTTATTCGTATAAGAATATGAAAAATTAAATGTTTGAAAATATGTTTAAAATTTAATTAAAAACCAAATAATAGAATAGAAAATAGGAGAATCAAAATGAATAAATAATTGTTAAGTTTCTCTATAGGTGGTTTCTCGTTAGCGGTCTCAAACTTATATAATTTATTTTTACAAGATGTCTAATTTTGTTTTCCATTTTTTCGTTTATAGTTTCTTTTTCACGGGTTATAAAATATCTTATTATATAAAGCTTAATATTTCAAAATTGCTAATTCACCTGATCGCGACACGTATCAAGTAAATCGATCATATTCTAAGTGTAAAAACAATTTCCAAAAAACATTTACTAAATTTATAATCGATTTCTAATCATAAAAAGTAGAGTTAGTAAACAAAAAGGAAAAATAGTTGTAAATTTATTCTAAAAGTCAAAGTTATTAAAAAAAGGAAAAATCAAAAATTGATGATAGAAAAATTTAAAATCGATTAATAACCTATTAATAAGAAAAACGAAAACTTAAAAATTCGGAAAAATTAATAACCAATTCATAATCCTAAAAGGTAAAGTTACTAAAAAAGAAAAATATAAATTTTAAATTTATCCTAAAAGGCAAAGTTTATAAAAATTTGTCTTAGTTTTTTTTTCATTTAGATTAAGAAAATTAAACAATGAATTACAAATCTTAGAAGAAAAATAGTAAAATTAAATTTATCCTAAAAGGCAAAGTTAATAAAGAAAAGAAAAAAAAATCCGTAGTTTTTTTTTTCATTTAGATTAAGGAAATTAAACAATGGATTACAAATCTTAAGAGAAAAATAGTTCTAATTTATCACATCTATATAAACAATTTGGTAGTATGTTAATTACATACCAAAAAATCAAAAATCCAATAATTGTTTCCAAAGATTTACTCCACCAAATTCTTTTTTCAAGGTATATATTTTTTTCATCGGAAATTTCGTTTCTAAATATGTATATTATTTATTTTCACGGGTAATTAATTTTTTTTTTTTTTAATTTTTTCACGGATTATAAAATATTAAATTGTAAACCCGCATATATGCGGGTCGTAATCTAGTATATATATATATATATCTTTATTTATTAAGTATCTCTTATTTTAATTTGCAACTAATTAAATTAATGTAAATGTAAAATCCTTTCAAGAATAATATGCAAAATCTGTTGGACAATTTTTGTGATGTTTCTATTTCGTCACATTTTCTTTAGTATATACAAATATGAATTGAAAAAATAATTACCAAACTATAAATGTATAAATTTTAGTATTTCTTAGTAGAAAAATGCCATAAGATACCATAAAAAATTTCAAAATTTTCACAAAATTTTATGTTTAGAAAGAGATTCTAAAGTTGATGAAGAGTCCTTAAACCATTTAGTATCCTTCCTAAACTTTCATAAAACCTTAAACATTTCTAAAGTTTGTAGTATTTTTAAATTTTAGATTTTTAGGTTTTGATGGTAACTTATAAAAGAAAGATACAATGTTAATTTTTTGTGAACTTTGATTAAACGGAAATACATTCATTTTTAACCTTAATTATTTGGAACCGGGCTGAATGACGACGAAACCAAAGCGATACCATTAGTCGCATACTACCTTTTTTTGTTTTTCGTCTAAATTTTCATTCATAGTAAAATACAAGGAAGAATACAGGGTGAGATACAAAGTAGAATACAGGGTGAAATACAAGGTGAAATACAAGGTAGAATATTAAGCCGGCAGGTTCCGAACCTCCGGAGACAAGGCTCCAACACTGGGGAAACTTTAAGAACTTACAAAAACAAACAAAACCGATCTACTATTAGCCGGAAAGACAAACAACGATTACCGAACAATTAGATTTGCTTTTTATAGTACTTTTATTCGAGCCGTGTATAATGTTTGTATGCCTTTAAAACTGTATTTAATGTTTTTTAAATGATTTTTTCGTTTGAATTTGGCCTTTGTGTTAATTTAAAAAAAAAATACTAGTATATCATACAACCAGATCACATATAAACGCAGTTATTGAAACGCGAAAACATTGCGTTTAAAACAATCGAGTCCTGACTTCCATCAAAATCAGTCCTCCTCTTTCATGTCTTTTGCTCTTGAAATATTAAAACATGAAAATGGATAGCTTAAACAAAATGAAACAGGACGGCTACAAACAGAAATGATCTGTCTGTCAATTTAACATTTTTTTTATAAAAGAAAAGGTTAATACTTAATTTGATTTTTATATATAGGACTTTACAATACAGAAAAATTCACCACGCAGAGAGAAATTCCCAATACTAAAAAGTCCAATTGGAAATCATAATAGCTTAGAACAAATTCTCTAAAACTTGATCAAATCGATGCATTTACACTTAGGGCAACGTTGCCTTTCTTGTATGACTAAAGCATACATTAAACATCTTCGACATCCCACCACCACCAGCGACGGCGATTCCTCAACCCACGAGGACGCAACCTCCTCCTTCATTTCCTCCGTCGTCGACAAGCACGAGCTGATCGATGATGACGAGTCGCTCGGTGACGATCCTCCTCTAAACCTCCGATTAACAACCACTGACTCCGCCGTCCTTGCCGGTGGCTCGACTCTGAGTCTCTTACCGTTCTTGTTTCTCATCTTCGAAACTTCGGACTCGTCGAGAGGGTCTCTGTATATATATATTTTTTCCTTTGTGTTGTTTTAGGTGAGGGGTTTAATGGTACTGTGGCTTCTTAAAAAAATGTATGTGTGTATATATATATAGGGATGAAGAGGAGCTAATTATGATGACGAATTAATAATTGTTGAATAAAGTAATTATGTTGTGGAGAGAGAAGAATACGTTGTTTATTAGTAATTAATTTATTAATTGGAAGTAGGAGATAGTAAAGTACAGTAGAGACAAATATATGAAACAAAAGGCAATTCAGTACACAATGCATAAGTGCATTTAAACCAGCGCAGCAAACCATTTATTGCTTAAATGTAGAGGGGAAGAGTGAAATGTTACAATTAAAAATATATATAATGATTTTGATTAGTAAACAAATAAATGTCGTTTATAAATTCATTTTTATTTCACAAACTGTGTTTTGCATCTTTTTTTTTTGTCAACCTGTGTTTTGTATCTTTAAAGCAGATTTTAAAATGAAGTTCAAGTTTTATCCTTTTACAGTAGTTTATTAATTAGAAAAATAAAATTATATAGTATATGTTAATAAATGGTACAATAGAAAATTTCATGATTTTTCTAATATGCGTGGAAAATTATAAACGGCAGTTATAACAAATCGTAGTAAATAGTTAAGATTATTTTTAAATAAATAATGTGATTAAAGTCGTTTAAAGTTATTTTAGAAATGGTCTTTAGTAGGTCCGGTTCATTCGAAAAAATGGTTAAATGATATAGTTGTTATTAGTGACAAATTTTTTGACTAGTTATATATAAAAACAATGGGTAGCATTGAATAATAATGAATTAACCGAAAAAACTTTTAAAAGTTATATGAAGATAATTACTTTATGAAACGTTTCTCTCAGACGACGGTTTCAAATGACAGCTACAAATGTGTGTTTGAATTGATAACCATATGGACGTTTCGAAAATAGCAATTAAACTCAATTACTTTGAATTACTTTCCATAGTTCGAGAATAAATTAGTGCTTTTAGTCGTAATAATTTATGATAATTTAGAAAAACAAAAATAACAATATATGTAACTAGTAATGGTAGTTTAGTTAGTTATTCAAAGATGTAAAACATTAAGATGTCTAAACTTGTATAATTCAACAATTGATGTATTACATATGGTATTAAAAAAAAGGTTCATTGAACATAAGCTTTCTATTTATATAAAAAGTAAATTTTTTTACCACTAGATAGTTGTTCTGAGCTGTTCGCAGATTTAGAATATTGTGAAAGACGATTAAATTTAAGATTGCGGTTAACTTACAATACAACTTTAATTTTAACATAAAAACAAACAATGTTACTCATCAAAAGACAAAACAGTTAATAATATACTAAATATTTTTTATTTTTAATTAATCAATTTAATTTTTTATATATATCACAATTAATCCCTTTAAGATAAATAAATTATCTATATATCTATCATAATTTCAAATATTTTAAACATTCTTTCTCACTTCTCAAATAATATATACAGGATTATATAAAATTATTTTTCAACTTTGATACATCTAATAATCAATTTCTATAACAAATACACAAATTTTAAACGACAGTTTTTAACATCAACTACAAACGTTTGTTTGATTGATATTTTTGTTTTATTAATAATCAAATAGATACTTTGAAGGCACTAATCAGACCAAAATAATTTTCATAGTTCAAAGATAAATATATGCTCTTGTTAGTAATAATATATTGATAGAAGATAGTTTAGTAAAAATTTAGAAAAATTAAATATATCAATATAACTAGTGATGGTAGTTTAATTAGTTCATAGATGTGAAACATAAAGATGTTTATAATTTTTAGCAGTGTTATAAAAATCACTCTAGTCGGCGACTAGGCGGCCGATTAGGTTCTCGGGAAGACATAACCACCACGATTATTAGGTAGTCGGTGGAGTAAATCAAGAGTTGGCCAAATCAGTATTAGTCAGCGATTAATCGGGTGAATCTAAAAAATTGCAACTAATCGGCCGGTTAATGACTGGTTTATTTTCTTTAATTTTTTGTTGGTTCTCTCATTTTTCGTAATACAATACGACTGTGTTTAATTATTCATTTTAAATTGCATTATTCATCGTTTTATTAGGGTTAGATAATTCATTCGAGAAATCACTAGTTACTGCAAATAATATGATATATATACATTAAAAAGAATAAACTTCATTGTGCATACTGCATAGCATAATTTTTATCTATTTACCATCCTATGTAATTATAATAGTTAGGCAATATATTTACCTAAATAAAAGAAGAATAACGTTAAAATGATTATTCCGCTAGTCTTACATATTGAACTGATTATTTTCTCCAATGATCTTAAGAAGCAACCTTATGATGATTATATATAAAAAAACTTGCACAACAAATACTATTACATTATGAATTGGAAACATTTGTATGGGTTATGACCTATAAGTTCGAACATAAGCAGATGGAATGCTCTGAGTTAGTAAAGATAACGACTGCACCTGAAGATTTACCAATTTTCTCGATACATTTAAATGAGTTTGTGAAATTTAAAGTTTTATTCTCTTTTTATCTTTTCCTATATTTTTTTGTAATTTAACATTAAGTCGGATAATTTAGCACATAATGCTAGATAAAATCCGCATAATATCAGCTATGTAAATTTTGTATCTCTAGTTTGAAATTATGAATCGTTTTAATTAAATTATATATGTTGACAAATACTATTTTGAATTTTGACCCATATTATTTATACTTTATGTTACGAAAAATTGACCGTGCACCAGGACACATAAATATATTCTCATTAATTTTATTTCAGCCAAAAATAAAATAAGGTTGAAATTGTTTTAAAATAGTACAGTAACATAAATTTAAAAACAAGTAATCTTAGGAACTAATAGCAGCGCAATCTTTTTGGTCCAATATTAGTTGACAAAAAATAGTATTTTTACATTAGGTTTGAAGTTTGGTTAATAATGAATACAATTTGTCGCATATTAATGGAGAAAACAATACAAAAGATTTCCTTGGAGGTAAAATAATTTATCACTATATCTTTTAATAATTTTTTTTATCATGGTTCTCTATGGTAAAGATTAATTTTTTTTATCGCATGAACGTAATGCAAATAAATATATTTATCCACTACTTTGCAGCGACTCACTCATAGTCGTCACATGTTCGATAAATTATCATTCATCTTGGTTCGCTTAGCTTTCTAAACAACGATTTATCACATTTAGGGCGAGCATAACGAAAGACGTCATAAACATATCATCACCTGGCACCTAATATGAGTTATTCAGAAATCAGTTCGTAATAGAGTGGTTTGATCACTTTGGCATCATGCTATTCAACCACTCGAATTACTACTTCAACGTTCGTTTCAAGTTTGAGGAATGCATTAAATAGATATGATCGTTTCATTTGATTCTTTTAATTCTACATTCTTAATGAATTTTGTACATAAACATTTTTTGTTGATAAAAAAAAATAACATTTATGGAACAAAATTAATGATCTAATGAAAATGTAAACATACATGAATGTTCTAAAATAAAACGAAGGACTGACAAAAAAAAAATACTAATACCAAAGTAACTAGTTTGGTTTAATAATAAGTAAATAGTTAGTTTTAATACAAGAGGCCAGTACCTCAACGAGAAACACAGGGATACTGTATATATATAGCTGTTAATAACTTAGGAATCTCGTGTATTAAATGCTTGATAATTAAGAAGATAATCAAATTATTTTAAATGATTTATAGACTGAACATTTTAATGGCAAGTATGGCACATGTCTTGATTAATAAGCTCAAAATGGGATGATTTGTAAAAGAGTCCTATTTATTTTATTTTTGAATTTGCTTCACAACAACTATTATAAACAAATATAAAAACTGGAAATATGTTTTTTTTTTTCTGTCAACGGAAATATGTTGTTTTAGATTTCTTTATCATATTTGCTCCAAAAAAAAAAGGATATCTTTATCATATAATTAGATAACAAAATGTCAAATACTACCATTGACCTCCATAAAATCTAATACCTCAGCATCATTTATTTCCCATGTGAAGCTATTTAATGAAATTTAATGGTAGCTTTTAAACGATACTACTAGTTTTCTAGTTATCTTAATCCCATATTCCCATTCTTTGCGAATCTGAAGAGTGAAGGAAATAACTTCTTTCTTTAGTTATGTTTCAAGTCATTCATTAGATCTTTATTGATCAAATTAACTAATTAATTAAGTTATTAAGAAGGTGGAGTTTGATTCCAATAGTGAAATTAAGCTACGCTTGAGTATAAAATAATAAAGTTGCATACTTGCAATGTAAATTATTTTTTAACAAACATGAAACTCATAGTATTTCTAATATCGTCTTTGATCTCGTATGTGGTTGTAGAAAGTGTAAATAAGGGCAATTGTTCAAAATAGCACAATTTTAAACTTTTGTTTCAAACTTAGTACTACTGTTTAAAATTGATAATAATAGCACTAATTTAATATTAAGATTATCCAAAATCTTGTTATAATGGGAAAAAACTAAACCTTAAATAGGAAATAGTGAATCCAAACATAGGAGCTGCTTTGTATGAGTTTTTACTTTAGACTTTTACTTAAAAATTATACTCTAAAAACTTTTGCTTTTAAAATAAAAACTGTGACTTTAAAAAAAATAAAAGTCTCACCAACGTAGCTTATAAAAAAAAGAAGTTTACAGAGTAAAAAAAGAGAAGTAGACAGTTGAGGCTTTAGACTTTAGAGAGAAAAAAGAAGTAAAAGCATGTTTGAATTTTTTTTGACTTTAAAGACTTTAAAAAATAACAAAGTCCTTATAGCCAAACACCAAGCAGCCCCATAATGTTTTAATTTTATTTTGAATTTATTTTGGGTAAACATGTATTTTTACATAATTATTTGTGTTATTTTTGGAATTTTAACTGTTGGTGTTAGGGCTGGGCATTCGGGTCCTCGGGTCGGATCGGGTAGGGTTTTTCGGGTTTCGGGTCCATTCGGGTCTTGGGAATTAGACCCATTCGGGTCTCGGGAAAATTTCGGTTCGGTTCAGGTCGGGTCTTTTCGGGTTCGGGTCGGGTCCTTGATTTTAAATTAGACCCGAAAAGGACCCGAAATAAATTTCGGGTATGGTTTTACCCGAAAACCCGAAAAAATATGAAAAAAATCCGAAAAAATATGAAAAAACCGAAAACCCGGAAAAAAACGAAAATTCGAAAAAAAACCCGAAAACCCGAAAAAACCCGAATAAAAAACCCGAAAAAATCCGAAAAACCCGAAAAAAATCTCGAACATAAAATGTTTTCGGGTTTATCGGGTACCCGAACGGGTCTCGGGTAAAACCCGACCCGAACCGAAACCCGAATCAAATTTGAAATGGAACCGTTCGGGTTACTTCGAAGAACCGAATCGTGTTTTTCGGGTCGGGTCGGTTCGGATCCGGTCGGGTCGGGATTTATGCCCATGCCTAGTTGGTGTGCTAGATTTGGAAAAAAAAAAAAAATTGTCCTATTTTAGGATATTTATCTAGAAACAAATGGTTTATGGCATCCAAATCAAAAATACAAGCCTTTCTTCCAATTTGTTCATTTCAAGACTGGTCGGTTGTAGTCAGAACCGTTTCTATATGAATGAACTTAATTCAATCATGTGAAGGTTGAAATGAAAACTGCATTTGTGTAATCAGATAAGTTTGAAAGTGTTATATATTTTTTAATATCCTTGCATTAATAACGAATAAAACCTATACATGTATTGCTTTCATTGATTCTGCAAGAGGACCGATGTCTATAATTGTCTTGTTCTGGTTTGGGGATTCCTTGTACCACTGTCCAAACGCTCCTTTTGGACTTTTTATTCCTCTATATACGGAAATTTAAATAAATATATACCGCATTATCCGTCAATTAAAGCCATCGCTTGTCGTAGATCATCTCTTCTTCGTCAACTTGTTTTAGGCTTTTCAAAATATAATGTTTTTTTTTTTTTTTTTGCGATGACATCGACGTTAACAAATGGATATGCAACGTCAACTATAATAAATCAAGATAGCTTCTATATGTTAATTTTAATAATAACAGCAATACTAACAATTTGCAGCTTAGTTGGGTTGGACTTTGGAGGAGTTCTAGATCTTATGCCATATAACTTGGGGGGGTTTATTGTGGTAAAGGTTATACTAAAACTTGGATATTTTCATGGTTTCAATTAGTCTATTTTCGGGTACTATTTGATAGATGTGTACGTAGGTTCATCCATTTATGTCATGAAAAACACAAAATTGTGAGAATTTATATAATTTATAATTGAAGAGAAGGTGTATAGTTTGATTTTTTAAGTTATGATCTCGACTACTTTTAAAATTATTTCCATGATGCAGTCGCCATTGATACAAGTCTCACCATTAACTTGATTATTTCAAATGCAATATATATCTGCATTTGCTTTAAAATTTTTAATATGTGGAAAAAAACTAAACAAACATTTTCATACTTCCAAAATTAGTTAGCACCATTTTTGTATATTTTTTTTTGTAAAATGCTATCACAAACTCCAAAAAAATTCGTCTGTGTTTGGGTTTATTGGACTTTAATCAAAACATAACATTTTTTTGTTTTATTAAAAAGTACACTATAATATATTAGTGTTGTAGCTGGAAATACAACGGTCAAAATTTGTAAATAGGAATAAACGGAAGATTTTGACTTATCTTTAAAAAAAGAAGAACCGAATGACTATCGAGCAATAAAGAGAAAGTTTGTTGCTCGACGATATCAAACATGATTCGGAAGTGATTTAGATAAGGTTTTTTGTGGGGTAAACTGACTTTAATATTTCAATACTCAAAAGTGTTTTTACAAAAACAAGAACTAAGAAATGACAAGTGTTCGAGTATAGAGCTAATTGCGGTAAGAAGTGGTGTAGAGAGGTGGATTCGAGGTCCCTTGCTAATTGCTCTTGTCCTTGTTTTATACTTCGAGATTGTGTTTAACGTTACCGTTTACTCCGTCTGATTCGCCATGAATGGTCTTTAAAGTCGAGGCTCCAGCCGTTACCGCCAGACGCCTTAATTCATCGGTTTGAACGAGTTTTTGGTCTCGTCGGGGTTGAATAACAGTTCTGAATTTAATTCCTTTTGACTGTAGACTTTCACTCCGGTGGACCTTTCAGTTTGGCCCGTCACCTCGTCTATTCCTTTGAGCCCATCTGGTTACTTTGAGCTCGTTTGCCTTCTTTGACTTTATCAGGTCTTTTTTTACCTTTAGTTTATTGGACCCATTTTTACTGGACCGGAATTTTAACCTCCACAATTAGCATAAAACAAATACAAACGTAAACAAACAATCGACATCAACATTACTTTCTTTATATAAACTCCAGCTGAAACACAATCTTTAAACTTTCAAATCTAAAACCCAAAAATCCATACACCCATTGAAAATTCTTAATACTATAAAACTTACTTGTGCTTCTTTAATTTAAAGCAAAAATTTATTTCTTGGACTTACATACAATTATATATAATTTTATTAGCAAAAATGAAGATATACGACCAAGTGTCATTAGCTAAACCGAAAAAATATCTTAGGCAAAGCCTAGAAGTCACATGATTGAGTGACACTTATGACGAAACTAATATTATATGTGGTGGTTTCAGACCTTAAGGGATTACGAGTTTCCGGCCATAATCTTCTGGTAATAAAAAAAAAATGTAGATATACCTACTAACATCCAATCCAATCTGAATTGAAGGTAGTTATACAAAGTATTAAGACTCTAAGCAACGGACAGTTTGGCCGAGTGGTCTAAGGCGCCAGATTTAGGCTCTGGTCCGAAAGGGCGTGGGTTCAAACCCCACAGCTGTCAATTTTTTTTTTTTTGTTGCTCGGCTCAATTAATTGGGGTTTTGTGCCAGCTCACCGGAGAATCGCAGGAAGTGTGTTCGATGGCGAGAACTCTGACGAACCGATTGGAATCTCGTTTTTTGATTCGTTTCCTTGAATCTCCGACTCTGTTCGCCTCCTGCTTCACGAGTTCAAAATCCCTTCAAACCCTAGCCTACGAAGAAGTCCGATCCTCCGGAGATCGGAAGAATGAATTTACAGCTATCATCCTTCATGGCCTCCTCGGCTCCGGCCGCAACTGGCGATCGTTTTCTCGCTCCCTCGCATCGTCTCTCTCCGTCTCCTCTCCCTCTGGTACGCCTCTCTCGCTCTCTCTATCTCTGATCGGTATCTTCAGATTTCCTTTGATTTATCGATTCTTTTCTTGTTTGTTTATACAGATTGGAAGATGATACTGGTTGATCTGAGGAACCACGGGAGATCGACGGAGGTGGAAGGGATTATTCCGCCTCATGATCTTGTGAATTCCGCCAAGGATTTAGCTGATTTGGTGAAGGCAAGTAGCTGGAATTGGCCTGACGTTGTCATTGGTCACTCACTGGGAGGCAAAGTGGCCTTGCAGTTCATGGAGAGTTGTGCTCGTGGTGATTATGGTGAATCCGCTTCTCCTCCTAAACAGGTACTAGACGGCCATTTCTGATTGAGAATTGGAAGAAATTGACTTTAATCTGCTTGATACTGGATTTTTCGATTTATGTGTGAGTCAATCAAAATGATCACTTCTGATAGAAATTTTGGTCTGTTCATTGTTTTCTTGTCAATTCTAATGATTTATGCAAGTTAAATGAGCTCATTGTTGTGTTGTAAGTGCCCAATTTGTGCCTTTCTCTGAGAATGATGAAGCAAAGCCGGTTTGGTGTCTCTCTCTTTGATGCAGAACAGCTATGGGTACTAGACTCTGTCCCTGGGGAAGTCAAGGCGGAAAAAAGTGATGGCGAAGTAGAGAAAGTTTTGCAGACGTTGCAGAGTTTACCTTCACCAATACCTTCCCGCAAGTAAAGTCTTAAGTCTCCTTTCCGTGGTTCATGGTGTCTTTCTGCCCTCTAGACTGTTGGTTGAAGCCTAGTTGTTCCATTTACGGTTAATGTTCATAAGCATTTTTCGTAATTGATATCCACACGAAAGTAGATATATAATGCTAACTTTTGATTTGAAAATCTCTGGTGAACGTTAGTAAATGTGGTGTATAGCATCTCTCTGATTTAGTTGTTGCGTATTCGAGGGCGTTTTTGTTTTGTTTTTGCATGTATCAGTAAAGTAAACACGCATATGCATATACATAAGTGGGAATAAAGAGTATGCTTCTATGATCGCTTCTAGCTGATTATGTTACACATCAATGAGGCCCCTTTCCGCTTGCGGGGTATATAAATCCAAGCTCGTGCCACTCAAACATTGTTTTGTGATTATAGGTGGCTCGTGGATCATATGGTCGAGCTTGGGTTTTCAAGATCGTTATCTGAGTGGATTGGCAGCAATCTCAAGAGATCCGGAGACTCAGAGACATGGGCCTTTAACCTTGACGGAGCTGTCCAAATGTTCAAGTCTTACAGGTTTATTGTCTCTCATAAGATCCAATGATGACTACAATTATGTAATGACCTTCCTCACGATTTTACTTTAATCCATATGAATTCTCACTTATCCCATTGCAGAGAGACTTCGTACTGGTCTTTGCTAGAGAATCCGCCAAAAGAGACGGAGATTTCTTTCGTGATCGCAGAAAAGAGTGACCGATGGGACCACCATACAACCACGCGGCTTGAAACAATTGCCAAGCGAAGACAGAATGTCTCAGAAGGGAAGGTTGCAACTCATCTTCTCCGTAACTCTGGCCACTGGGTCCACACAGACAATCCAAAGGGACTCCTAGAGATTGTTAGCCCCAACTTCTTGTCCACACACAAATAGATGATGCGTTAATTGCATCAGTCCTTTGATTGTTTCGTCTAAATAGCGAATTCAATCGCAACCAATTACTTACAGGGGCTATTGTTTACGGTTTTGCGCATTTGCGTTCCCTGTGTTAGTGTTTGTTTTTTTGTTCGCGTTTGCATTCCCTTCAACAATGTACAAACGTTTCGGAGGATCTAATAATGTTCTGCCAAAATATTATTAGACTTGTTATACCTCCTATTAGCTTTAAGCACAAGATTTGAGTGATGCTCTGCCAAAATTAGGGGGAGACAGGGAATGCTACGACATCAGCAAAGACGAGATAAAATGCTCAAAACTTTTTTTTTTTGGTTTGCAATCGGACCGGGAAAACGATCGGCTTAATTCAACTTAATGGGCCTTAATATTTGGGGCCTGAACATATTGGGTCTCAATTATCCTACTCGGCCAAAAAATCACTAACCCTAACGGAAATTTTGACTATTAAAGCCAATTCTGGTTCGTCTCTCTCGCTAGCTAACGGCAGAACAGAAAGAAACCCTAGCTTCCTTTGTCCGTTCGAAACCATGGTAAGCTCTGTTGTTTATTTTCTTGGATTTTGTGATTATAAAAACTTTATAGTCTCCCGCTCGTTTAACTAGATCGGAGAATACAGTTTCAGTTTCTTAATCTTATAGTTTTAGTATTACTTAGAGGGGCAGTACATGTATAAATCTGAAAATCCGATTGAGTGGTAGTATGAAATGAGAAAATGTTTTTCTGAAGCAATACTTTTCTTCGGATTTCGATCTGAGATCATATGAAGTTTCGGAAGATTGGGTCTCCAATTTAGCATTGAATTGTCAAATTTGACTAGTGTTTAAGATATTGCAAAACGCATAATGCAAGTTTTGGTGAAACTGTAGTCGAGGAGAAAGACCAGAGAGCCAAAGGAAGAGAATGTGACTCTTGGACCTGCTGTTCGTGAAGGAGAGCAAGTCTTTGGTGTTGTCCACATCTTTGCTTCATTCAACGACACATTCATCGTGAGTGACCACATCTTTGCTGACCGTCGTTTTTTTAAAAAAATTTCGACCAAAGTAAAATTTCCATATACATTGCTGAATTTTGTATGTCTGCATTTTCAGCATGTGACTGATTTGTCTGGACGTGAAACACTTGTTCGCATCACTGGTAAGAATCTATCGCAACTCTGTCTAATCTTTTGGTAGATTTATCTGTCTATGCTTAGAATCAGTTGTTTCTGATAAAATGGTCGTGGTAGTCTCTAGTGAGCATGAGGTAAATTGTTTTAGTTTCTTCACTTTTGATAACTTTGATGAGTTTCTTTTCAATAGAAATTTGCTTTAGTTGACTTCGTATATAGCCGCTAAATAGAACAGCGTTTAGATTCAGTAGTGTATGATATTAAGTTCCTCTCCAATGGTGTCTTTAGTCTCTGTTATTTTGATCTTTTTAACCTGTGAGGAATCCCTTTATTATACTTTTTATGGAAATTGCATTTGTTTCTTGAATACACAATTGGCTTCTAAATTGCTGATTTGATTTCATCTTTTATAGGTGGGATGAAGGTGAAAGCCGACAGAGATGAGTCCTCACCTTATGCTGCTATGCTTGCTGCACAAGATGTCGCTCAGCGATGCAAGGTAAGAGCCAAGAATGTGCATTAACAAAGCTGGCGATTTTGTAAGTCTTTTGTTTTGCAATTGTAATTGATTTGTGCAATTACAGGAACTCGGAATCACAGCCATGCATGTGAAGCTCCGTGCCACTGGTGGTAACAAGACCAAGACCCCTGGTCCTGGTGCTCAGTCTGCCTTAAGAGCCCTTGCCCGTTCTGGGATGAAAATTGGTCGCATTGGTATAAGCTAATCTTCATCTATAATGATTTTTTTAATTGCGTCTTTGAATGAACAAATCTCTCACATTGTTATTGTGTTTAACTCAGAGGATGTGACTCCAATCCCAACTGACAGTACCCGCAGAAAGAGTGGAAGAAGAGGAAGGAGGCTTTGAGTGTTTTGGTCTCGCTGGATCCCTTTTATGGACTCATCTCTATATTTTAGCTCTCTCTCTCTCTCTGTGTTTCATTTTGTTTTTTGTTAGATTGAAGAGAGTTTTGGAGTACTATGCTTGTTGTAGTCTCAACTCTGAACAGATTTATATATTCCTGCTATATGACCATAAGACATTCAAAATTTGGTTTTGTCATTTTTTTCTCATCAAAATTGTCATCTAAAATGATTTTTATTGTGTCATGGAATAAACAGATCTCTCACATTGTTCTTGGATTTTGGTTGTTCTATGTGCAACGTTTTGAGATACCAAATCGTGGATTTTGGATTCTTATTATAAATAATTTGTATATTTAGTTTGTAACTATAGTAACACGAGACGAATTTCGAATTTTAATTGGCTCTGTTAAGAGTGTGCATACTATAACAATCAAGTTTGGGAACTGTGAAACTATCTTGTCTTTCAATCCCAATGTGCTATTCTATTGTGGACTGTATCTTCTATCCGAACTCTGCCGTACGGAGAAATGGCAGATTCTCTCTACTCTAATTTGAATGAAAATCGAAGTCTTATACAAGAAGGTGATAAAACTCAAGATTATTTCTCTTGAGTCATGTAAGCGAGTTTGAAACTTGGAAGGATATAATCTTAAGTTTGAAGTTCGAACCGATCGGATCAGGGGTATATAAAAAAAAAAAAAAGAACTCATTTCTTGAGTGATAAATGACATGGACTTTTTAAGTCAAGGGACTCGATGCCATGAGAATCATACACTATTCACCACAAACTTTGATTACCTTCCTCCAAGTGCAATCTTAAGTTTTTCTCTTGCATTAGTTTAGGTAGCAATTTTTTTTTTGTCATTTCTATCAAATTTGAAAAATTGGGATTTACTTTTGTTACAGGCCTTTTTACCACAAACGGGCCCAGCCCAATTTAACTGCAAAACCCTAGTCCCGCGCGTTGAGATATAAAAACCTGCCTCCTTATCTAGTGTTACGGGATAGAAGAAGACGAACTCAAAAAGATGCAGATCTTCGTGAAAACCCTAACCGGCAAGACCATTACCCTCGAGGTCGAGTCCTCCGATACCATCGACAATGTCAAGGCTAAGATCCAAGACAAAGAAGGTACCGTCCCTTCTCAATCTGGATTCTCCTCTTCGGAATTTTTTTCTTCATATTGTTTAGTTTTTGTGAAATCAGATCTCTTATACGTCACTTTTCTCCTGTAGGAATCCCTCCGGACCAGCAGCGATTGATCTTCGCTGGAAAACAGCTCGAAGATGGCCGTACTTTGGCTGATTACAACATCCAGAAAGGTACAGATTCGTCAAATCTTTGTGTTGTTTATTTCGATTTATTCATTCACTTGACTTCTCTGAATACATCAAATCAAATTCAATTGTTATCATCTGTTATCAGAATCCACGCTTCATCTTGTGTTGAGGCTCAGAGGAGGTATCATTGAGCCTTCTTTGATGATGTTGGCTCGTAAGTACAACCAAGACAAGATGATTTGCCGCAAGTAAGCTTCTCACGTCCATGATAGTTTTGTTGATTATTGTTTCCATTTTGTCTCTGTTCTTGATTACTTCAAAGCACGAAATGTTTGGTGGAATCTAGTTTATTCTGTGATAGGGTTAAGTGTTTGTGGGAATTAACTTAGCTTCTCAAGCCATTTACAATGCGTGCGAGGTTATAAATGTTCCCAATATCAACATTCCATTCTCCAAACTTTGTCAGCTGGTCAAATTACTCAATCTTTCCAGATGATTTTCTTGAATGGTACATTTGTTAAATGATAGATAGATCAATGTGAATTCTTATTGCTTATGCAGTTTTGGAGGTAGTTGTGTTGGTTGTTATATAGTCTGATTTTGATGTCCTAATTTTATACAAAGTTTTTTAGTTGAAGTGATTATTCTAATGTAATTCCACATCTGTGATTAGGTGTTATGCTCGTCTTCATCCAAGGGCTGTGAACTGCAGGAAGAAGAAGTGTGGCCATACCAACCAGGTTCGTTTTTGTTAGTTTTGCTTCTTTTTTGTGATCTATTTGATTTATCTGAATAACATTTTGTTTGACATCTTATTTGCAGTTGAGGCCTAAGAAGAAGATCAAGTAGACTCGTTTCAACAATTTGATCTTGCTTGCCTCTTTTATTTGGTTTTCCCCCTGATAAAGTTGTTTTGCTTCATTGAATTTTATGTTAAAAGATTATATCAGTAAAAGTATTTGGTTTTCTATTTATGCTGAATCAGTTTTGGTTTTTTTTATTCCATTATGCATATGCTCGTTCGATATACTTATTCATTCTCGACGTTGACGTAACCACTACGGCAACGAATATTTTTTGCAGTTATTTTGCGATGAACCAAAATATATGTAACTTTCCTCTCCTTTTGAATCTTTGATTCAGTAAGAAAACTCATTTTTCTTATTGAGAAATTTATATAATATTGAATAAAATAGCAAACTAGTGAAAGTTGTTTCGAAACTATACTTTGGTTCTTTCTTAATGTAAGATACTTTAATTTTCTTACCACGAATAGTCATAGTTTGTTGCAATATACATTTTATAATTTTAATATTTAAAAGTAATATTTTAATTATTTTTTATTGGCTAAATGTTTCCAAATTAGAATCTTTTATTCCTCTCTGATCACTGATGTTTCATTACTTTGTATAATTTTTTTTTTAAGAATTATGATTTACTTGAGATTCTAGTCCATCTAAGCAATGGACTATGTACAAATTGAATTGATAGAAAAGAAATACTGTATATTGTCACAGGCTCTCTCTCTCTCTCTTAAAAAAATTAATGAAATTTATTAATCAAAGAAAAGAATTAAAAGAGTAATCATTTTGCTCCTTGGTTCATCTTCGAAGGCTTCTTCATGTTCCATGCATCGAGTCTCTCTACGGTCACAGGCTGTGACCCATTGTTGAAGACAAACAAATGAGCTTTGTCTCCTACTGCCTTTGTCGGATACACTCGAGATGTTATCACTGTCTTTCCTTTTGCACCAAAGCTCTCCACGACGGAGTGATCAATCTGCATTTATTATAATTAGTGCCAAATCCTATTAGTTATGTCATCTTCTATACAAAAAAAAAATGTTCAGAAACAGAATGAATTCAATTTGTGACGTACCAAACTCCTTAGAGAGATCTTTCCGCCGGCGAGATCGACATCAACAAAACCAGCAAACGACGGTTTGTACATCTTCTCCTTGGCGTCAGATCCAGTGTCTCTTTTGAGAGTTGAACTGTTGCAATATATAAGATAAATGTTAGAAACGTACGCCACATGAACAACAAGATGGTTTTATAGCGTAAAAACGATTTTTGTGTTTATATATTATGATTTTTGTGGTGTTCATGTAGTTTCAAGATGGAAATCTCATAAATATCAACTTTGATAATAGTTGTTAAAAAAAATTAACCAAAAGCATATAATATAATATTTGAGTTAGGGAAACATACGGCTTGGCGTCAGAGCACATGAGGACCTTAGGCTTGTTGGTTGTGGCATCTTTGAAGACTCTAAAGAAGACAGGAGTGTATTCTTCTAGGTCAGATGTAGCCAGGGTGATTAGACCAAAAGGTCCAACCCCGCCTGTCATATTTGAACCCTTCAAGTTACACAAATCTAGTGGTTTTGTTGCGAAGCTCGCGTCAAATTTTTCGGCTTTCTCTAGACTTCCAATGTTGAATGTCACATCAACATCCACCTGTATTTACGTTCAAATTTTATATCTCAAACACTAAACCCTAAAATCTTGATAACTTTATATATTATGAAAACGTAATATATAATAATTACCTGAGCCGGGGTGATTCCTTGGACCTCAAAGCGTTGGCCCATCTCCATTTTCTTGTTGTTCATTTGGACATTCTTTCCTCTCAACGACTCAATCTCTTCAATAGGCCAAAACACGAGTTGCTTACCGCTCGAGTCAAGCAAGACTGTTCTTGGGATAAGCTGAACTCCGGCCCAACCCTTCAAGGTATCATCTTCAACGGTGTCGGATTCATTGGCCCAACCCCAAAGAATTCTTCTGTTCTTCATGTCATCAAAGAATGTCTTTGACGCATAGAAGTTACCATAGTCGAATCTCAAACCATCCCAACCGTCAGGAGTGTTACCGTCCGGTTTGTAACGATCCTTCTTGGTATCATACTTTCCAAGAGTGTAGTACTCGTACCGGGTCAAGTCCAAGCTAACCTTCAACACATGCTTAGTGTTTGGACCATCGTAACTGAAGTCCACCCCGGTTTTCTTATCGATGGATACAGGGAAAAAATCGGGACATTCCCACATACCGGTTTTTTTTTTGGAGTGGATGGGACGTTTGGTTTTGACCCATTTCTTGAAGTCACGACTTTTGTACATATAAGCAATTCCTCTACGCTTTTTTTTTGAGCCCACAAGCATTCTCCAATATCCATCTTTTTTGTTAAACCAAGCCGTGGTCGGGTCACGGAAAGCGGATCCATTCTCGCCATGATCGGGTCTTACGATTGGGTTATCGTCCGGTTTGATCCATTTCTTAAGGTTAGGGTCAGAAAGGTCTTGGGGAATGGCATAGTTTTGGATTTGAGTCTGGTTCTCGGTGATACCGGTGTAGAGGATAACCGGTCCTTTTCCAGGTACGTGGGTAGCTGAACCGGACCATGTACCGTTGATATCAAACCATTTAGAGGGGTAAATGGCCGGTTCAAGTGCTTCCCAATTGATCAAGTCCTTAGAAACCGAATGGGCCCACACAATGTTACCCCAAACCGCACCTTTGGGATTGTATTGGTAGAAGAGATGGTAGACTCCCTTGTAGACCATTGGGCCTGTTTCATTTTTGAATATCGTTTCATTTAATTATAATGATCTTTTTAATTAACTTCTAAAAATAAAAACTACTTGTGATGGTCTTACCATTTGGATCTGTTGGAGTCGAGAATGCCATGAGGAAGATAGATTGCAAAACAACAAACAAAAGGAAATATTGGTTAGCAATATATTTTGGTTGATATATAGGATCATAAAACTCCTAATCAACAAGTAAAAAGAACCACTTTCTTATGGTTTTCTTCCCTGAAAATGGTATTACGACCAAATAGATATGAACTTTGAATAAGATGTCAAAATGTACCGTTGATCCAATGGCGTGGAGGTTGAAAATGAAAGCCAGTTCTGTGAACAGGACTAACTATTTCCAACGATGTCGATTTAGATTGCAATTTCTTAAAAACTTTGTGAAATGCATCGACGCCATTGGTATTATTATTGCTTATATTGATTAATACAAACAATAGTAACACAGAAAGAGTCTTTGAAGCACTCATTGGTGCAAGAAAACTCTATGACCACAACAATTTTTTTTTTTGGTATGTAGAAATTTATTACACCTTTACAAAGAGAGAGAACTCTATGATGAAAAAAATTAGTTTTTGATGCAATGTTACTTTATATAGAAGAAAGAGAGGGAAAATATATTACTTTGAAAATACTCTGGATCCGGAAAACAATCTTAATCTCATACTAAAATTAGAAGTATAATGTGGCTTTGCAATTTTACAAATGTTGTCTTTTTATCCTTTTTATGTTATCCCAAATTAAAAGTCAAATACTGTGGTCAATAGTTTTGATCTTTTTTAGTAGGTTTTTGTCAAAACTATAATGGCTTGGTAAAAGGGAAAAAAAAGAAGACTAAAGATAAAATAAAAGTAATATGCGAAGAAACTAGTACTAGATTAACTTATTGGAGCTAGAGGATTCGATGGCAATACCATGGTGTCAAGATTCAACTAAACTTGTTACAAGAAGAAACAAGTTGAAGTTACCAATAGTCTCCACATGAACAAGAACCTTCCTTGAAGCAATGGAACCGGTTTGCATCTCTTACTATAACATCTCGCCTTGTAACCAGTGATGCAAACTTGAAAAAACTATGGCAGTCGCCACAAACCCTGAGATTCTTTGTGATTCTTAAGAGACTACCCTCGGGTGTCGCAATCAAACCAAACGCTAGCGCTAGCTTTTCGCTATGTAAATATAACATCCCGACCTTAACCTCTTCACCGACATCGTGCAACACAAAATTAGTATCCGGGACATAGCCCGCCTTCTCAAGCTTCTCAGTCAAATTCCTTAGAGCGTCATAAATCTCCTTAGACTTGGGATGAGTCCTATCACCAACCTTAAACCTATGGGTTCTGTTATTAGCTTCAATCCAAGTATAACCGGGGACCTTCTTTAATCCCCTTTGGTTCATCAAGTTCCTGATTTTAGCAACCTCCTCCCATTTACCGTCGTTTGCATAAATATTAGAGAGTAGAATGTAGTGACCTGGGTTATGTGGCTGTAGTTCAAGCAAGGAGATAGCCGCTTTCTCTGCCATTTCTACATTCTTATGAATTCTGCAGGCACCGAGAAAAGAACCCCATAAAGTTTCATCTTTTTCAATCGACATGGTTTCAATCATCTCACTAGCCTCATTGAGTCTACCAGCTCGACCCAAGAGATCGATCATACAAGTATAGTGTTTCACGTTTGGCCTAGTGCCGTACTTTGGCATCAAATCAAATATCTCGAGGCCCTCTTCGACAAATCCTGCGTGGCTGCAAGCATTAAGCAGGGATACGAAAGTGATTTCATTGGGAGATAACCTTCTATCTAGCATCACATGAAACAACTCAAGAGCCTTTGTTGCTTTCCCGTGATACCCGTACGCAGCAATCATCGCGCTCCACGAAATAACATTTCTCTCCTTCATCGAATCAAACATTTCTCTCGCAGCATCAATGTTTCCACACTTTGCATGCATATCAATCAGAGCTGTTCCCAGAATCACACCAAGAGGAAAATTCATCAAGCGGATATAATCATGAAGGATCACCGCCTTGCGCAAAGCCCCGAGCTTAGCACAGGCGTTAACAATGGTGACGATGGCAGCTCTATCAGGAACAATTCCTTCATTCCTCATCCGTTCAAATAAGACCCACGATTCATCAGGCATTCCTGAATCCGCATACGCACCAATCATCACCGTCCAAGTCACAAGGTCTCTCTTAGGCATTTCGTCGAACAGTTTACAGGCATCATCGATCATACCACATTTCGCATACATATCCACAAGCGCTGCACAAACATAACAGTCCAAATCCATACCAGACCTCAACGCTACTTCGTGAATCAATCTACCGACGACAACATCTTTCTTCTCTCTGCAAGCCCTAATCACTATTGGCAATGTGTAATTATCAAGATTCAAACTTAAACGAACAATCTGTCTAAAAACTCGCAAACAGTTGAAGAAATCGCCAGTTTTGGCAAACCCACCAACCATCACGCTCCAAGACACAGAATCCTTAACGCTCACTTCTTCGAACAATGCCTCTGCATCAGCTATCGCTCTGAACTGCGCGTAAATGTAAAGCAGCTTGTTTGCGACGGGGAGCTCCTGTAAAAAGCCATTGACGATCACTTGGGCATGGATTCTTCCAACATCAATGATGTTTTTGCAGCTAAGAATCGCGGAGATGTAATCCCCAGTGTCTCGAGAAGATTCGGATAAGCTCCGGGAATCAGTGAGAGAAACCGAGGAGGATTGTTCGTGGAAATCATCGGAAACTGTATAAGCGGCCGAACAAGTGGAAAATCGCACCTTGTTAATGGTGGCGTTGCTCGACAACAGAAGAAATCTACCTCTGAGATTCCTCAACATGATCGAACAACGAGAACTTTTATTCTTCTGATATTTGAAATTCTATCTACTACTAGTAATGTGAAACTAATACATTACATACATAGATATTGCGCAATATTTAGGAGTTAGGACAGATCAAACATTTGTTGTATATTGTGCTATATAAGTATTTGTTTACTAATATAAAAAAAAATTATGAAAACAAGATTGTACATTCAACCAAAACATATTAATTACTATAAAAACAAAAATATAGCAAACACAATCTAACTAGACTAATAGTCAAGCAGCCATTCACATTTCCGTTAATCCAATTTTCAACAAAAGTCTTGGATGTGCTCGTTTGGATTATTTACTATCCAAGTTAAGCCTTCATAATCTACATGTTTATTGTGACAGGAAAAAAAAAAATCTACATGGTGTTTAGGATTGATGTAATTAGCTTATACGATCAAGATTAAGAGTTGGTGGTAGTATACAAATTTACCTTCACCAAAGAAGTCAAATTAACAAGGGATAACAATGTGACCGTGTACGTGTAATATATATATATATATATACAGTTTCCTTCCTATTATCTAACCGGATAAGAATAAACGAAACGGACCGATCCATTTTGACGTGTACTTAGGCAGGGTGGTTTTACAGAAATCCAATTAATTGAGCTAAAATATAGGTTACGTATTACGGCCTAAAGTGAGAGCAATGACCGAAATGTGCAAAAACAAGACCGAAATGTAAATTCCGAATTGCAAAATCATTACTAATTTGAAACGCTTAACCGGTAAATGTACGTCACTGTATCTTCCCCATATTAGCCAACAACCTGACAATATGACCAATAGAAAATCAAAACAAAATCTTTGAATCTCCACAAAAAAGCGAAAACAATCTCTCTGCTATTATTCTTTCTCTTCTACAATGAGTGAGCCGAATCCGAATCAGGTACCCGAATCCGTGACCCGACCCGTTGGAGGCACCGAGTACAGCTGGTGCAGAGCGATCACCGGCGGCACTGGCATCGCCGTCATAGCTCTCTTACTCTCCCGAACCCCAAAACTCGAAAATCTCCAAAATACCCTCGCCAAACTCCAGATTTACCATCCTATCCTCCGCTCCAGCCTCCGTTTCGACGCATCCTCAAACTCCTTCTCCTTCGTAACGTCCGCCGATTCACGCGTCCAAATCCAGCCCTTCGATTCCGCATCTACGGCTCAGATCATCCGAGATAGCGACGATCCCTGCGCCGAACCGCACAGGATCATCCTAGAACACGAGCTGAACAAGAACACGTGGATCGATCCACACCGTTGGACTAACGGCGAGGCCGGCGTGTTTTTCGTCAGCCTTTACGATCTGAGCGACGGCGAGGAAAGGATACTGACGTTTCGGCTGAACACGGGGGCGTGCGATCGGACTTCGGCGGTTACGCTTCTGAGGGAGTTTATGAGAGAGACGACGGCGGCGGCCGATGGATGCGGTGGTGGCAACGGTCCCGTGGCGGCGGGGTTGGGTAAGGCGATAGAGGAGCTGATTCCGAGTGGGAAAGGGAATAAACCGTTCTGGGCGCGTGGGATGGACGTGCTGGGTTACTCGCTGAACGCATTCCGGTTCTCGAATTTGAATTTCGTGGACGCGGAGGATTCGAATCGGCGGTCGCAAGTGGTGAGGCTGAAACTGGAAAGAGATCATACTCTCAAACTTGTGGCTGTAAGTGTCTCTCTACTATTATTATTGGGTGCTTACTATTATTGCGTATTAATGATATTTTTTAATGGGAAAATTCAAATTTGTGTAGATTATAGTATATTTCAAGATTTTCCGGCTGATTATGTGTTCATGTTCATTTACATACAGAAAGAGATATGTATATATATAGGGAGCAAGAGCAAAGAAAACATGAATTGCGATCATATATAATTGCAAATAGTTAATGTTCGACAATGAGATAGTTAGATGACATGACAGATCACATATGCGGACATTCAATTTGTAACACAAACATTAAGAAAAAGAAGATATTTGGTAACAGATTTTGGTTTGTGCTGAAGATTTGAAACATTCGATCATGTTTGCAGGGATCCAAGGCAAGAGGGATAAAGCTATGGGCAGCATTAGCCGCGGCGGGGCTAATCGCTGCGTATTCATCGAAGAATCTACCGCAAAACCAAGGAGAGAAATACGCCATGGTGACTCTTTCTGACTGTCGTTCCATTCTTGAACCTCCTCTTACTCCTAATGACTTTGGTAAGCCCTCATTTTTGGGACTACAATACCAAATTTATAATATATGATTGAGGTATCTGTGTTCTTAGATCTTCTCAGCAAATTTTCCATGAGGCAACAGTACGATGCGGTTCAAGATTGCGATTTAAATCTAGGTTTCAATTGTTTGTTTTGCATGATATAATAGAGGGTGTTTAGGTAGGTTTTGTTAATGTTTTGTTTTGTGTGTTTTCAGGTTTCTACCACTCAGGGATCCTTCACACACACGACATAACCGGAGAGGAAAAGCTCTGGGACTTGGCCAAGAGATGCTACGACTCATTCACATCCGCAAAGAACTCCAACAAGCAGTTCACGGACATGTCGGATCTCAATTTCTTAATGTGCAAGGCCATAGAGAATCCTAACCTCACGCCTTCCTCCTCTCTAAGAACCGCTTTCATCTCCATATTTGAAGATCCCGTGACAGACGAGTATCCGGAACCTGCATTGGTTTCGGTCGGGGTGCGGGATTACATCGGGTGCGCATCTATCCATGGGGTTGGACCATCGGTTGCGGTTTTCGATTCGCTTAGGGACGGTAAATTGGACTGTGCGTTTGTGTATCCTTCGCCGTTGCATTCGAGAGAGCAAATGGATGGGCTGATTCAACATATGAAAGCTATTCTTTTGGAAGGATCAGCTTCTTCCTTTTGATTTGTGTGTTTTGACAATCCAAACCCTCTCTTACGCCCAGAGGCATCTACGAAGAAAAATAAGTTTACTTCGTATCCTCCTCATAAGTCTTTGCAAACACATGCGTTTACCATATTACAGTACTGTATTTAGGGGATTGAGTGGAAAAACCGAAACGAAATAACCAAAATATATCCTTGAATAAACCGGATGGTTATCGGTTGAAGACTCTAGTAAACTACATTGCGGCACATAACTAACAAATATGTTCCCCTCAATCGATTTTCTATATGCAGACAGATGTAATTTCAAGTTAATGAATATTCAGATGTTAAAAAATTGGTCTTTTTAATAAAAAAAATCAGAAAAATAAGGTGAAACGACTGATGAGAAAATGGAAAAAAGTTGCGCTATTTTATTTTAGTGGAATCAACGAATATGGCGGATAATTGTTTAAGAAGAGCGCTTAAAAAAAGGCAAGATCCATAGTAACACAACAAACTCCAAACTATTTTTAGAGCACAAGAGTTTTGCCACAAAATCCAAACTTAATTACTTGCCTCGTTTGATAGCTATCGTCATTTTGTTTTTGGGTTCAAAGCATTCTTTTAAGAAAAAACAAATCAAACAAAAGTTCTAGGTTTAAGTGTGAAAAATGGCAACGGATGGGACGGATACGATAGCTTTTCCAGAAAGCGACGCAGAAGCTGAATCAAATCCTGGCCAGAACAAGAGTTTCGAAGTAGATCCTGTTTCTTCAGAGATCGCTTCTGATAAGGTATTATCTTTTATAGGTTTTATATAATTAGGTATATATAGGACCAAACATAAAAAAAAGATCCTTATTGGGATAGTTATTGGAGGAGTTGATTTTGCATGTGTTTCAGTTCACCAAATATTAGAATTTTATAAGCTCTGTCACTTTTTCTTGTATTTATATTCTTTTATGTGTTTGGGGTTTAAATTTTGGAAAGGTACAACGAAACTTGGAAAAGAAGGAAACCACAAAAGCAAAGAAAGATGCCGCACAAACGCTGAAAAAGACGATCATAATATCAGCGGTGATCGTGGCCGTAGCGGGAGCCGCCTTCGCTATCACCAAAAAATTGAAAGAGAAATGAGATTTTATTACACACAAGCTGATTCTCAATTTTCTTCTTTAATTATGTTACCTTTATTTTTTCACCAAATTAAGAAAAAAAATATCTATATAACTATATTTCTCTTCATATTTATTATTGTGATATGTAATTTAAATTTTAATAATGCAATCGAATATTAATGATCTAGCTTCTTTGAAACGATCACAAAACTATTTTTTATTACACATTATAAAGTAGCTAAGATATCAGTTGTATTTGCATATGAACTTATTTGAGCGTTAATTAATAGTATATATACTATGTTTTAGTATATGTCATTTATCTGTTTTATATTTATTGGATCACCAGTGATGCCTATAACCGTTAACCCCGTAGAAATAGTTCTAATATTAAATAATGTGACTTTTAAATCGAATTTGTATATTTTACCAACAAGATTTTCTGATAGGAATAGAATAATTGCTTGATCTGTTGAATCATTGAACATTTTTTTCCTGTTTTTTAATTTAATTTCAAAAGATATAATATTTATTTTTAAATTTCAAAAGATATTATAAGTATTTTAAGGAAAGTTATAAAATATTTAGTAAATTATAATTTTAACATGCTTACGTGGCATTTAACCAAATCAGTTGGACATATGTTCAAAATCTTTGTTACATCTTTGTTAAATGTTGTTAATGAAACTGTATTTGAATCATCTTCCATAATGATTTCAAACCTACACCTATGTTGTATATATTTTAAAGTGGAATTAATGATAAATATTATATTGTTTTATTTTAGAAAGTTATATACAAGCATAATTTTGTTTTTGGGATAACATATGCAAGCATAATTTTACCTTAAGATGCCAACTATGTCTTTGTACGCTCATTTTGGGCCATAACAGGCCGATCCAATAGCCAAATACCCCCATTCATGGAGAATAGGTGGAGTCGAACTCGACACCGGTAAAATAACAGCATAGGTGTAGTAACCACTGGCCCACTTGCTCATTATTTCTTCTAACTTTTGTACACTTGATTCTGACTTTGTACACTTGTTGCATATTAGTTCTAATTTTTCTTTAGTTAAATAAAATTTAGTATTTCAGAAATTTTGACGACCTTCTTCTCTATATTTGTGGTATTGATGTTATTGTTTAGGAGTTTTGGTGATGACATGTTTTTCCAAAAAAAATAATTAGTAATAATATATTAGTTTTGCCTTGTTTTGAAATCTTCTATAATACCAAGATTATCATCCTCATATATCTTTGATGCAGAAATGGTGTTTAAGTAAAGAAAACATATTGATGATTATGAATTTTACATAAATTTAATTATTTATTAATTTTAAAATAATAATATAAAATGTAATATTGCAGATTATGTAGGTTTACCTGAATATGTCTTTGGATTCAAACTTGTTATTATGAGGACAACACTTCTTGTTTCCTTCCTTCTTATCATTCTTTTATAAGTAGACACCATGCTGTCCTAGATAGTAACGCGTACTTTGCTTCCCCTATTTCATAAACTTTGTTTTCCATAATTCGACAAAATACCAACGTGAAAATATCCTAAATTATCTAAAATATGAACTAAGCTATTTTATTTTTTGTCCACATATTTTTCTGGTCTTGCTAAGCGTATATTATGCTATAGGTATATGGTAAATTTATTTAATATGAATAACTCACCAAAGTAATCCAAAACACAATATAATTCAAAATTTAGAAAAGTGAAATTTGAGTTATCTAAAATCTATTCATACAACTCGATATATGCGTACAACATTTGACTCAAAATAGTAATTTCGTTTCAAACGGATGATAGGTTGTACTCTCGAATTTATGAACGATTTGATGACAAGTGCTATCTTGCTTATTTATAATAGGTAGCAACCGCGTTCAAAAATGCGGGCGATTTTAAATCGCCCATCTCACCACTCGGTAGTTGCACTCCACCGCGATTAAGACCAAATCGGTTAACTTAATTGGTTCACCAATTAATCGACCACCTAAACTGATTATTCGGTTTAATACCAATTTTTTAATTGAACAATAAGACTAATATTAAATACTATTTGACAAGTGTTTGCGCTTACTGAAAACTCACTTGTGAATTGCTTCATCAAGAAGGTGTGACTATGGATAGATTGTTTTAGATATCTCCCTTCCTTAAGCTAGCTGATGTGGGATCTAGAAATGTAGCTTTTTTCAGGTATTTAGGAGTGGGCACAAATCGGATATCTGGAAATTTCAATGTATCCAGATCAAAAAAATTATTATTTAGATTTGGATCTGGATCTGCCAATATCCGTAGAATCCAAATCCGATCCGGATCCACCCAAAATGGGTAAAAATTAATAAAATAATATTAGTAAATTATTAAAAAATAATTAAAGAATTGAAAATATTATATAAAAAATAAATTTAAATAAAAAGTATGATATAAAAATATATTTATATCTGAAGAAAATTATATATAAAAGCGGATCGAATCGGATTTAGGTATCCTAATCCTAAACTTTAATTATCCGCATTCAGATTCGAGAACTCCAGATATCCTATTTTCAGATCAAATTGAACCGGATCTTGGATATTTTGCCTTCCCCTACTGACGCTAGCAAGTGGAGCTTTTTCATTTTTTTTGTATTTTTTTGTTTGTTATTTTATTTTTGACTTTTTCATACCGAGCCAAATTTATATCCAATAATTCTTTTGAAAAATATGCAAAAATAAATAGAAAACATATCATATTTACTTTNAGGGTTAATATGTCAAAAAACATTAATTTTTCAAAAACTAATCTTCAATTAATTGTCAATTTTTTTTTCTAGAGGCTAAGCCCACCTCGACCATCTGACTACTAACAAAATTTTGAACATTAAGTAACATTAATGCATGTCTGAAAGATTGTGTCTTTTGCTATTTTTTTTGGAATGAAACCTCATGTCTTTTAAATTCACCTCTTCGTTAGAATGAAGCAACTTATGCATGTATCTTTTTATTTATTATATATACGTTAGAATCAATTTATCACTACAATTTTAATTTCTGTTTTCTAAATATTGGATCCGCGCGAAATCGCGCATGAACTTATTTTTAATAAATATTTTATTTATTTCTGACATTTATTTACAAATCGCCTCTTCTCTTTCATATTAGTTACATGATGCACTACATGTTAGTTCTAATCTACTTATGTTCCAGTCATAAATGTTGTCGTCAATCAAACCATATATAGTACACAATCATGTCACATAAACCAAAAGTTACAGCCATTTTCTATCAAACCAAAGAATGCTAACAATCTATCTGGATTCAATCGATTATACAACACCATCATGTCATATAAACCAACAATACAGCCTCTCTGTTCTCAGTTTCACCAATGTCATTTGTAAAATCGAAAGAAGAATTTAAGAGGATGGAACATACGTAGCTAGAGTATCTTCTGGCCAGATCTATGAAATAAGAAGCCTTTCATCTCCATGGAAGCAATTTTCGATCAGAAGGAAGAAACAGAATCAATCCCCGTTGAAAAACAGATCCAGGTTTGTTCAGAGTTTAAACAAAGAGCAATATACAACATAGATAATCGTCAAGAATAAAAGCAACAGAAATTTGAAAGGTCGGTACCTAATAACTAATTCTTAATACATTTGCAACTTTTAAATATTCATACATAATATCTCTACTGAAAGTAACAAGAAAAATACATATTCAAATATAATTTTTTACAAAACTAAGAAGGTAGCTCAAAACGGCAACAAAGGCACTTGTGATACATGACTGCAAGGTAACTTCAAAAAAGTGTGGTGAGTAACTAATTTTTCTTGACAAAACACACACATCTTGTTTTCCTATTCTTCATTATTTCCCATAAATGTTACCCTCTCCAATGAATTAATTCCATCTTGAGTTGCAGGCTTTGGTATGACATTCCATGAATCAAAAGAATCGTAAATTACTTGATGCCCAAAATATCCACATACGTGACATCATGATGGATATGTAAAGTTAATGACAGTGTCACGATCTTTAAAGGGGAGTAGACATTGGACTCAGTCACCTCAAATGCATTAAGGATAAAATTCGTTAGAATTATATTTGCCTCTTCAATCTCAATTCTTGATCCACCATAGAATGATAAAAAGCATCATCCACCATAGAATGATAATAAGCATCCTTATCTATGGATTCTTCTTCCGAAATAAAATCAGAAGCATTAAAAATAAACGACTTTAATACTGGTATTGTAGCCAAGATGTTGTAGAACTTGACAATTATGATAATCATGACGCCGCACTGATCACAGATCACCTAAAGGTTCATCAACGGTTACTATAAGAGGAAGTAGTCTCATTCACCATACTAACTATAATATTATAATCTGTAAACACGGAAGATGATATTAGACTCGTGTCAACGTTGAACTCAATCCTACCACCAACACCAACGAAAACAACACCCCCCAGACTTAAGAGAGAGTAAAACAACTAATAAACCTATCCTCGAGATCAAAACCCTTTTCAGAAATGGAATGGTGAAACTCTAAAACGAACAATGAAATCTTGAAATAAACACTGAACATTATAATTGCATCTACCAAATAAGACAAACTTGAATAAATAAGAGTTTATGATCTATGAAGATGCAGTATTGTTCAGAGTAAAACACAATCTTCAATTGTTAGATCAGACGAGTTAAACGTTTCGAAAAAAAAACTTACAACTTATATACATGAGTAACATGATGACTTGAAGTTGTGATGGTTGAGAACGAAGAATCATGATCCTTCGTGTAAAAGTCGCAAAGCTTCGGTGTGTTTCATAAAGAGAGAGCATAAAAAGCGCTGTTTAACCCCATGATTTTTTTGTTTAAAAAAATTAAAGTGGATAAATACATTATTGCGCAAGAAAAATGCATAATTAAATTGATACGGCCCAATTAAACTAATTTTGATAATCTTAACGATAAATCTGAACAATTAGGGGATCCTTTTCGATTTTTTTTGGTTCGATCTTGCAATAGATTTATTCATTTATCAAAATTGATCATCCCGGCAGTCGGTCATCATCACGGCGAATACCCAGCTGTCGGGTCAATCGGCTACAACACCCCGCTGTTGGTCATCAACGAAATTTATACCCGGTCGTAAAATTCTTTAACGGCATGTATACCCAGCCGTCGGGTCAAATGAGATGGAAAATACACATAATCATATCTCCACCACAACATAATCACGTGAGTATGTATATATCATCATCAACATAATTTTGGTAAAACTCACGGTTAAATAAAAACTGGTGAAACAATTCACCTCCACCAGTAAAGAAAAGCCAGGCACGATCGTGTGCTTCATAATACTTGCGCTCCAAGAAACTAGCAACATGCTAACCTATACGCAAACAACATGATCAATCAATGACCAATTCAACAAAACAATCCATCAAAAGGTTCACGTAAACCGTGGAGAGTCAGTCACAAACAATATGTCTCGCGCGGACAAAACAAAGAACGCGAGAAAGAAAGACACGCAACAAGGAGAAAGAAGATCTTGGTCAAACAAACAATTAGAAGAAAACAAAAACCGATGGCCAAGACAAAACCCAAACAAATCCAACTCTCTCTTAGAAAAAATAACTCTCGTTAAGTGAAAAGATGTTTTCTTTTTTTTTTATGCGGAAGATAATGGAACCCTAATCCATAGGAGTTGGATCAAGCTTTGATACCATGATAAATTGATGAGAGTAAGAATACAAAGGTGTTTAAGATACTCTCATAAGAATAAAGTTATAGACTACATCAACTTATATAACGGTAAAAGTAATCTAGATTTCCTAAATTAACATAAATATAAATGTAAATAATAAGTAAATTTTCAAACTAAGATATTTGCGTATATATAAATCTCTAGATCTTTTTGGTGATTTTCATAATCTCGATCGCTTGATTTGGGCCGATCTCGTCGATTTTCCTATACTTTATCGTTAAAATTATCAAAATTAGAGTAATTGGTAGATGCAATTATATGTTCAATGTTTAGAAACGATACAACAAGATTGGTGTAAGAGATAAATCGAAGAAAGGGGGGGGGAGATTCATCATGAGAGAGAGAGATCTGTAGAAAGCCTCTATCTATTCCTCATAAGGAATAGATAGAAGGTACGTAGTTTCTCGGACGTCTATCTTATAGGATACAACTATCGACTTTGTTTAGTACACAATTCCTAACAAATTGTGATATGATTCTGGATGAGCAGCTTGAACCGGAGCTGGGAGCTTTGCTTGAACCAGTTGGAATGCTCCGAAAGGGATCTAGATCGGATGCTAACCGATCCAAATATTGCTTAAGGATAGGAGCTAAGGCCAAACGATTCAAAAAGGTCTTAGGGAAGTTATTCCATCAAGTCGGATTTATCAAGGTCACTTGGGCTCGGTCGAAGAAGTTGTTACCATCCTCACCGGATTTGGAAACAAGGCCCAAGTAAATCAACAAATGGCTAAGTGGTTTAATTGAGCTCTTTTCCTCTTCTTTGGTTTTGTCCCATTGGGTTTTCCAAAGAAAGATTTTTAATGAGGCAATTGGATCACTTCCAATAAAACTCATTTGTTGATCTAAAGCCCAAAACAAGCCCACGAAATTGTCAAGTCAAAAGGACAATCAAACTTCTTTATTTTTCTTTTCATTTTCGAGGATGATTAATGCTTTGCATGCAAGCCTTGTGTCATTTTCGAGGCTTATTTAATGCTGTGCATGCAAGCCTCTTGTTTCCTCTATAAATACTTTGTAATCCTCATTTGAGAAAGGCATCTAGTTTATGAATCAAAAATCTCTTTTCTCTCTAGATCAAAACCCTCTCGTTTGTGAGTCATATCAAACGAAATCCTTGTATATTTTTGGTGAGTCATATCCGAAAATATTCAAGAGGAATATCAAGGGCCTTCCGCAACCCTTGTGAGACCAATCGATCCCCATCCTTTGAAGCGACTCGTCGTTTGCAAAGTTATCCCGTTCTTGCCCAAACCGTGAAGTGTGTTCCTTGGGTCGAATCGTATCAAATTGTATTTTGTGTTTCTCAAAAACTGCTTAGAGAGATAAAAGGGTATGTTGATCAAAGAGGTGTTTTTATCAAAAGATACCTCTGTTCGTAGATACCTTTCCTGAACAATATGTATGTTCGTAGACACCTTTTCGAAACAACATGTATGTTCATGGGAGAATGATTTATTCATGCTTCAACAATGTCAAATGGTCAAATGGTACCGATTAGTGCATGAACAATTTTGAT
The DNA here is from genome assembly GCA_002933915.1 of Eutrema heterophyllum. Classification (NCBI taxonomy): domain Eukaryota; kingdom Viridiplantae; phylum Streptophyta; class Magnoliopsida; order Brassicales; family Brassicaceae; genus Eutrema; species Eutrema heterophyllum. Next base: position 474,467 of record PKMM01036815.1, read on the forward strand.
GTGCTCAAACATACTTGAACTATTGAAATTTTGAATATCCATACCCGAATTCACTTTTTTGGCCGATACATACATTGACTCATATCCCGTTAGTTAACATGTTAAACTTTTAACAGAAAATCTGAGTTGGCACTACAAATCAAAACGACGTCGTTTTGATGGGTTTAGGATTAAAAAAAAAGCATCTTTTGGGACTCGAACCGATGACCACAAAATTAAAAGGTTCGTGTTCTACCAACTAAGATGAACATACTTTGTAAATAAAGATAACCAATATAGTTTATATAGACGTTATACAATTTTATGTCATCTTCACAAATTTTGTTGTTACCAATGGAGGAGAAGAGGATGAATCTGTCGTTGGACCAGCAGATGCTCTGACGGCGGAACGCGGCGGTGGCTAGGCGTTTACCGGTTTAGAGAAGGACCAAGGATTTTTGATTAGAATTATATAAAAAATGCGAGCTTGGGTACGATTAACAATGGCGGAGATAAATTTGGGGATTGCACATCCCTGTAATTGAAGGGAAATTAAAGGAAAAACAATGCAGCAGAAACTTCAGGAGCACCACATATCTCAAAATCAAGAGACGAAACCCAATTATCCAAATTTGATCAAACCCAAGCATGAGAAAAACAATTAAGTAACGAAAAGGGTGAATTGAGAAATCACGGATAACGAAGGGCTGTTTGGGAGCTTCGGGATCGGAAAATCAGGATAGGAAGAGGAAGAAAGAGCCGATCGAAGGTGAGAAGGAGAAGAGACGGAGGAATTGGGTGGAGAAGAAGAGAAGGTCGTCGAAGCGAAGATCGGAGAAGTGAAACCCCGATGCCTTCTCCATCGCGTAGTTTATCAACAAAGAATCCTCCGGCATTGAATTCCGATCAATCGGTGGTTGCAGAATTTGTTTTTTGTTATTTTCTAATGATAGAAAATTAACTTCTATATAAACTATATTTGATGTCTTAATCACAAAGTTCGTTTAGCTCAGTTGGTTGAGCATGAGCCATTTAACTCTATGGTCATTGGTTCAAGTCTTAGAAGGTGCATTTTTTTATCCTAGACCCAATAAAACGACGTCGTTTTGATTTATAGTGCCAACTCAGATCTCCGTTAACGGGTTGACTAACGAGAATCAGATCAATACATGTTTCAGTAAAAAAAAAGTGAGTTCGGGTATGAATATTCAATAGTTCGGATATGTTTGAGCACAACAAGATTGTTCAAACACTAATCGGTACCATTTGACATTGTTGAGGCATGAATAAGCCATTCTCCATCTTTACATTCCAATGCTTGTGTTTTCTATATTTTTAAACGTTAACAAATAATATAATTATACCATAAGGAAAAAACAGTCATTTTAAAAAATAAAACATGGTCGTTGTTTTTCTTTGAAAAATATAAAGTAGTCTAGATTGGAGTACGGATGGGCGTTCGGGTCTGGTATTTTGGGTTTCGGGTATTTCGGGTTTAGGGATTTAGATACCGATCGGGTATTTTAAAAATTTGGATCGGGTTCGGTTTGGGTTTGGGGTCGGATCGGGTATTTTTTTTAAGATCCAAAATTTTTCGGATATGTTCGGATCCGGATCGGAAAGTATCCACAATACCCGAAAAAACCCGAAGAACCCGAAATCCGAGACAAAACACAAAAACATGAATATTCATTTTGAATCAAACCAATATACTTTCAAACCAAAAGTATCCAAAATACCCGAAAATCCAGAAAAAACAAAATAGGTGTATTCGATATATCCATAATATCGAAAATATACATAAAATACCTGAAATACCCAAAAAATAATTAATATATTTGGGTTTGTAATTTTGGGTATTTGAGTTATATCAAGTATAAATAAATTAATATATTTGGGTATATAATTACACTTCGGATATTTCGGGTATCCATTCGGTTCTCGGTTCGGTACTGGTTCGGATTCGATTTTTCGGGTATAGAAATTTAGGATCCGATCGGATATTTTAAAAATTTGGATCGGATTCGGTTCAGTTATTTTTGGTTCGGTACCAATTCGGATTTTCGGATCCGGATTTTTTTCCCTGCCCTAGATGGGAGCGTAAGCTGCCCAACCATCCAGCACTGCTACGACATCTCTCTTTTTCAATTCATTCAGTATACTTTCTTTTTTATATTTCCAATTCTAATTTAAAGACAAAAAAAAAAAAAAGATTCCGATATTAATATAATATTAACACGCTTTGCAATATAGTCCATATTTGACTTTTTAATAGAGAAAGAAAAGTAACGTGATGATGATCATGATATTGATATATAACTTGATAGCTTCGTATCCAAAATCCACAAAAACCTTCTCACTCTCTCTTCTCAAATGAAGGCTGAGAATTTGATGAAGCTCTCTCTTCACCAACGCAAAAACGGCGTCGTTTCACAAACCCTAGACTCATTAGAACTAATCTCAGTCAACAAATCCTCCGATGACCTCTTCCATGTTACACCTTCCTTAAAGACATCCTCCCTTCCACCACAACCACAGTTGTTCCCCCGCCGTCTCCTTCGCAGCATCTGAAGCGGGTCCCACCATATCGATCCGCAATCGCCTTGTAAAGCAAGCCGCTTGCGCCTACCTTCAGCTTTCTACTCCAACTCCTTCCTCTAACCCTTCATTCCTCCGCCGTGTCTCCTCCTCTTCTCCGCATTCTTCGGTTCAGAGCTTATAATGTTCAGTGAACAGAGATAATTACTCTGTTTTCTTTTTTCATGATTCAATATCCATTTTTTCTTTTATTTTAAACAAATCGTGAAGGTTTTTGAGGTTCACGTAGTACGTAGTTACGTACGCTTCAGTTTGAGCCCTGGAGCTTGCGGGCCAAGCTTGGCACGAGTCTTCATGAACGATGTTTACTCAGTGACCTTGGCCGGTTTGAGTCGGTTCTTGTAGGGAAATGATGCCAAGACCTGTCAAATGGAAAAGAAAAAAAAAACAAATTTATGTAATTCCTGTCTTTCATTAGATGGATGGATGGATGGTCAGGCAATCCAAAAAAGGAGGTCCGCTTATATCCGAATATACTATAACATGTTTTAATATAATAAAAACAAATATCATTATCTTATAAGAATATGTGTCATTAAGAGTTTTAAAGTTTTATCTTGAAATTACTCTAGTCTTGAAGAGCATTCGGTAATAAAAGAATCAATATAGATAATATATGAATATAAGTGGGGTTCTCTAGCTTTTATTCGACCCAATGTGTTGCAAGCCCACACCAGTTACACAGCATGATGCTATATACGTTTTCCGTCAAGAAACGTATGAAAAAATCATAGGATTTGCGATATATATAAAAAGTAATAATCATAACCATGCAAGAAAAAAGCTAACGATTAATGTGTGGGTTCAATATGATTTCTTGATGTAATAGGCTGATTTAGTTACTATGGGCGAGGTCCAAAAACACTAAGGCCCGCTAAGTTTTTTTTTTTTTCTTTTTCTTATGCATGTATATTAAAAGCTTTTGGTCAAAAAAAAAGATAAAAGCAAAATACTTTATCGAAATAGCAGTGTACATGTATATTTGGTCTAAAGCAGAGTCGACATGAGTTTTAGAAGGCCGCTAATTTTTTTTTTTTTTTACGATATTAAGTTGAATTCATGACATTTTGAAAGAAATTTTTTAAAATTTTACCACTAGACTAAATATTTTTTTTTTGAAGTTTAAGACCAAAATTTTTTTAATAAAAAAGAAGACCGCAAGCATAGACTTGTTCTACTTGGGTTCATGGGCGGCTCTGCTCTAAGTTGATCACTAGAAATAGGATTTAAGATTTTTCTTGCTTTGCACTACCCTAGCTCCAACGATGCATAAACCCTTGTCCCCTTGTCTAATTCAGATAATCCTGAATAAAATGATCTCCTTACCTCAGAGGCTTCCTCATAATTCCTATTTGAGCAATAAGAAAGGTATACTGAAACGGGAACTTTGAAAAAAGCTCTTATGATCTCTCCCTCAATCAATTACGCATTAGTTGGGGCCAATCTAGGGCCGTAGCGTGGCACAAGCAGGCCAAGCTGTGGCTGCGGCCCTCAGAGGATATAAAAACTTTTTCGGCCCTCAGTTACAGAAGATTATCCTTAGCCTAGTGGTATGCGATTGTTCTCCACCCTGCTCGGACCCGGTTTCGAAACTCAGAACCTGCGAGTTTTTTTTTGTTTTTTCGACAGTAAGTTAAAAGTTAAAACCCTCTTTTGTAAACAGAGGATTAAGCGATAAAAAAACAAACCTAATAGAAAAAAACGTGAAAGCTTCATCTTCTGGTTCTTCTCCGTCGATTATTCTTCAAATCGCCGGCTTCTGCAATTCAAAATCGGCTGGCGTCATCGACTCATCAGTTGTTTCTGTATCTTCTTCTCCGATCGTGAGTTAATAACTTTGTCATTCCTTAGATTTTTTTTTAGTTTTCACTAATCGATCGGCTTTGTAACTCTGTTAATAACTTTCCTTTAGATTTCTTTTCATGTAGGCAATCGACTGTTGTGATTCTTGACAATATTGCAATTTGCGTTGAATCTGTTTCTTAGGTGCAGAGATGAGTTCGAAACGGATAAAAATAGTTCCCGGCGGCGCATCAAAGATAAGGAAAAAGAAAGAGCAAGAAGCAGAGACAAAAAGATTGTCTGGTTCGATATTGCAGTTTGTAAAGATAACTCCTAAGATTGATGACGTTGGAGATGAGAATGAGAAGGAGAATGGAGATGGAGATGAGATTGAAAAGGAGAATGAGAATGGAGATGAGATTGAGAAGGAGAATGAGAATGAGAATGAGAATGAGAATGAGAAGGAGAATGAGAATGGAGATGGGATTGAGAAGGGGAAGGAGAATGAGAATGAGAATGGAGATGAGAAGGAGAATGAGAATGGTGATGAGATTGAGAAGGAGCAGGAGATTGAGAACGAGAATGAGAAAGAAGAAGGGAGAACATTTGATGTTAGGGAATATTCAATAGGTGGAGATATCAATGATCCGGGAAGTTGGCCAAAAATTGATGATAGATTAAGAGCTTTTCTTATTGAACAGGGTCCAACGACAAGGCTTCAGATTAATTATAATTTTCCAAGGGATTACATTGGCAGATGTTTTTCTCACTCGTATTATACAAGAGAAATAAAGAATGGAGAGAAGCAAGATAGGCGATGGTTAGTTTACTCAAAAGCAAAAGATAAGATCTTTTGTTTTTGTTGTAAATTATTCACACAAGAAAAAAATGCTAATCAGTTGGCAACTAATGGATACGATGATTGGAGAAATGTTTCTAAAATGCTCAGGGAACATGAAAAAAGTCATAAGCATATCATATGCATGACTAACTGGATGGAGCTAGAAGTGAGACTACAGAAGAAGCAGACTATTGATAAGCATCTTCAGGAAGAGATTAACAGAGAGAAGAAATACTGGAGAGATGTGTTGCTGAGGATAATTGCATTGGTAAAGGGTCTTGCTAGAAAGAATATAGCATTTCGTGGAAGTACTGATAAAATTCGTCATCCTAATAATGGGAATTTTCTGGGCATGGTTGAGGTATTTGGAGATTTTGATCTAGTGATGACAGAGCACATTAGACGTATTGAAAAAAAAGAAATGCGACATCATTACTTGAGTCCCCAAATTCAGAATGAGTTGATAGAGATGCTTGGGAGTGAGGTCAAACGTATGGTTTTAAAGAAGATCCAATCCGCAAAGTATTTTTCAGTTATTCTTGATACCACTCCTGATATCACTCATAAGGATCAAATGTCCCTAGTTATCCGATGTGTGGATATTTCTGAGACTTCACCAAAGATAGATGAATTTTTATTGACATTCTTGGAAGTCAAAGACAAAACTGGGGAAGGGCTATTTGACACACTTCAAGATGTATTGCGTGATCTTGGTTTGAGTATTGATGACTGCAGAGGGCAAGGTTATGATAATGGGTCAAACATAAAGGGAAACATAAAGGAGTACAAAAGAGATTGCTTGAGATTAATCCACGAGCAGTTTATACGCCATGTGGTTGTCATAGTTTGAACCTTGCACTTACAGATATCGCTTCCTCCTCTCCGATAGTAGTATCATTTTTTGGAATTGTTCATCGAATCTACTGTTTGTTTGTATCTTCAACAAATAATTCTGAAGTTTTCAGAGACATCGTGAATGGTTTTACAGTTAAACCGTTATCACAAACTCGTTGGGAGAGTCGTGTCAAAAGCGTCGAAGCAATAAGATTTCAAGCTGCTAAGATTCATGAAGCTTTGGTCTACTTGGTAGACCACAACGATAATCCAAGAACAAGAAGTGAAGCTAATTGTCTTGCAACGAGTGACACCCACGGAATTGGAAACTTTGAATTTTTGTTTGGCATGATTATTTGGTATGAACTTTTGTTTGTTGTCAACAAAGTAAGCAAGATCCTGCAGGCGAAAGATATGGATATTGATATTGCTCTTGCTCAACTCAAAGGACTTGTTTCTTTTTTCAAAGAGTATAGAGAAACTGGTTTTCAAGCAGCAAAAACAGAGGCTGAACGGATTGCTATTGAGATGAAAATTGCTCATGTGTTCTCTGTGAAAGCAAAACGTTTAGGTAAAAGGAAACGGTATCATGACGAAGAGCATGGAATAGTTAAAGAAGAGATGATATTAACAGCTGAAGAAAATTTCAGGATAAACTATTTCATCATAATTGTGGATCAGTCTTTGGTTTCTCTTGAAACAAGGTTTGATCAACTTCAAGGCTATGAAAAGACTTTTGGATTCTTATTTGACTTGAAGAAGCTGAAGTTAGCAAATGATGAAAAGTTGAAGGCTTCTTGTGCCAACCTTGAAGTATTTCTCAAGCATGGTAACCATTCTGATCTTGATGGTAATGATCTATTTTTGGAGCTAAAACTTTTAAGAGGAGTTTTACCAAAAGATATTGAAAAGGTTGTCGAGATATTGGAAATTCTTAAAAAGATGGAAAGTTGTTATCCAAATACATGGATTGCATATCGTATAAAGATGACGATTCCTGTTTCAGTTGCGTTTGCAGAAAGAAGCTTCTCCAAGTTAAAGCTCATAAAGTCTTATCTAAGGTCGACTATGTCCCAAGACAGATTGAATGGATTGTCAATGTTGTCGATTGAAAGGGAATTGGCTAAAAAACTTGACTTTACAGATTTGATGAATGAGTTTGCAGGTAGAAGCGCGAGAAGAATAATCTTTCAAGAGTAGTTTAATGTTTTTTGTGCTTTAAAACAATATTGTTTAAGACATCTTTTGTTTGGTTAAGTTACTTTTCAATTACGATTTTATAGAGACCGGCCCTTTTTTTTCTAGCTTGCGGTCCTCTAATTTCACGCAACGACTCTGGGCCAATCGATCACAAATTTCTCTCAGTAATCAATCAGCGACTGAGTAAGCCAATGAACAAGCAAAAAAAGTTTAGGACTATACTTGGCGGGCAGATGGACAGAACTAATCTAGATGAACGAGGAAAAAAAAACTATAATACAGCCTAATGAACCAAATCAATATTGCAAAGTATCATAATAAATTTGTGCTTGTTTTGCTCTTCAAATGACCACTCTTGTATACAAACGGTAGACCAAAAAACGGGTATCAATAGGGAGTTTCCATTTTAAAAACGTCTATAAATATAATCTAAACATACCAGCACCCATAGCTGGAGTCATGTCTTTGGCTATATACATCAAATTTCTCTTTTTTCTTTGAAACACCATTCATCTCCAAGCTAAATTATGAATCTGATACTGCCTACCCTTTGACAAGTTTTAAACAAAGCATTGAATCATAGATATAACTAAGATAAGCATGTATAAACAATCAAACAATGATATGATGATAGTTTAGTTTAGATTAATCCACTTTCGTAACACTAACTATTTTCTTAATCACCTAATTATATCAAACTTCCAGTTGAAATGAGAAGATTACAATCTATTTCATCACTAATCACCCTAATCATTAACTTTTGTTGGATAGGTATGTAAAACTCATAAATATTTTGTTCGACCATTTCATCAAACATTTTCCGCACAAAAAATGCCCAATTCTAGATTTTAAGTGAACAAGTCCAAACAAGCAAAAATCTCAACTTAACTGAAACATCTAACATAAAGCAACATAAATCATCACTAGCTAACCACCAAATAATCATAATCTATCCTAACCCATAATCCAAACAAAAACTAGTTTTTAAACATTACGAAGAACAAAGAACAAGACATAAAAGGTGGAGTTGGAGAGCACCGTCAAGTTGAGCCACCGTGATCAAAGGTGGTTTGAGTCGTTGCTTCAGCACGCTCTCAATGAGTACACAATGCCTCTTCAGCACGCTCCCAATGAGTACGAGATGCTTCCAGTCCGTATTGAGTGGAACACCGAGAACATCCGGCTTCCCCGTGAAGATAGAATCCCCACCGTGACGATCCCGGCAAGGATCAAGGCCACGCTTGTGACCTACGGCTACCGAGGTAAACTTATGGCGAGTTTTCTATTTTTTTCTTTCTGGCGAGTTTTCTATTTTTTTTTCTTTCTGGCGAGTTTTCATTTCCATTGAGACTTAGGTCATTTGCTTCACGATTTTATAGGTCAGATTTCGATCAACGTATACGCCGCGCGGAGTATTAATATGAATATGCAGCGTAGAGCAGATCTGACTCAGGGCGCGGTTCAAGCAGAAATCCCTATTGGCTTCTACTTCCGATATGGGGACAACGAGGTAGTTGCACCTGGTGACCTTTGGAACGCCGCAGATAGATTGTTTAACAGGGCAATGAATGCGTGGCAGAATGCCCACGAGCCTCCGCAAACGGTGTTTCTGATGGCGAAGATGCAACAAAAGTATTGGCAAAAAAATAATTCACAAAAAGACATGCATAAGCAATAAGTATCTGGAACCTGCAATTGTTTCGGCCGGGGTGCGGGATTACATCGGGTGCGCATCTATCCATGGGGTTGGACCATCGGTTGCGGTCTTCGATTCGCTTAGGGACGCCGTTGGATTCGAGAGAGCAAATGGATGGGCTGATTCAACATATGAAAGCTATTCTTTTGAAAGGATCAACTTCTTCCTTTTGATTTGTGTGTTTTGACAATCCAAACTCTCTCTTACGTCCAGAGGCATCTATGAAGAAAAATAGGGTTATGGAATGGCTGAAAGATCCATAGCAAACACAACAAACTCCAAACTATTTTTAGAGCACAAGAGTTTTGCCACAAAATCCAAACTTAATTACTTGCCTCGTTTGCTAGCTATCGTCATTTTGTTTTTGGGTTCAAAGCATTTTTTTAAGAAAAAACAAATCAAACAAAAGTTCTAGGTTTAAGTGTGAAAAATGGCAACGGATGGGACGGATACGATAGCTTTTCCAGAAGGCGACGCAGAAGCTGAATTAAATCCTGGCCTAAACATAAGTTTCGAAGTAGATCATGTTTCTTCAGAGATCGCTTCTGATAAGGTATTATCTATCTTTTATAGTTTTTTTTATAACTTAGTATATATATATAGGATCAAACCTCGTATAATTGATTTAGGAGAATCTGGCACGGCTCCGAATTGGCGTGACTTAACAAAACTATGAGATATATTACGTACATCGATATAAGCATATTAATTTTGCCATATTTTTGACGAATCTTAATCTTCCAAACATTATGTCTGACTCGGATTAAGAGAAAAGATTGTAAGGAATCGAACATTGGAAATAAGATGAAATTTAAAATAATCCGTAAATGAAATGATGAGTTGATCGACTCATTACTATTAGTCTTGGTTAGAAACGTACAAGTAGTCAAGTACACGAACTTTGAAAAACATAAAAGCCTGATCGATCTGATCCGAAAAAACAAAAAAAAACAAAAAGCATGCAGACTTTAGCATACCGTAAAACAGATCCGTATTGGTATAGTTATTGGAGGAATTGATTTTGCATGAGTTTCAATTCACCAATATTATAAAATCGATACGTGAGTTTGTATTTATATACTTTTTTTTAATATGTTTTGGGGTTTGAAATTTGGAAAGGTACAACAAAACTTGAAAAGGAAGGAAACCGCAAAAGCAAAGAGAGACGCCGCACAAACGCTGAAAAAGACGATCATAATACCAGCGGTAATCGTGGCCGCAGCGGGAGCCGCCTTCGCTATCACCAAAAAAATGAAAGAGAAATAATTTTTATACACAACTTCATTCTCAATTTTCCCCTTTAATTAAGAAAAATATATCTATATAACTATATTTACCTATTGTGATATGTAATTTTCAAATTAAATAATGCAATCGAATATTAATGATCTAGCTTCTTTGAAACGATCACAAAACTATGTTTTGGGTACTGCGTTTAATGAATGTTACAATGTTTAAAAAATTAGAATTCATGATTTAATCATCTTTAAAATGTGTTAAAAACCTAAATACAAACACCGTTTTGTTTTGTGAATTGTGAAATCAACAGTCCAAGAAAAAAATTGTGAAGCCCAATGGGTATAATACATATATAGGCCCATATTGCATTAAAAAAAAACCTCACATTTTTGGCGCCATCTGAAGCTTTTAACTCCCGCCCAAATATCTCTCCATTACTCTCTCAAAGCCAAATAAACCTCAGAGGTCAAAGACCAAATCATTAGCAACTTTCGACGAGCGATTGATCCATCTTCTTAAATCAGGTAAATTTTCACAAAACAATTGTTTTCTCCATGGCCGATTATAAGTAGAAATCGCTTTCCTTCGATCGAATCTAATCAGAGATTCTCAAATCATTTTTCCCACTTTTTCGATTGATAAAATTGTTATTTATTTGTTCCTTTTCCGATTTCATCCTCTGATATATTGAATATGAAAATTTACATTATATAGTTTTGGTTACAAAGTGAAACTGATGAGAAACATGGGAAGATGGAAAAAGTTGCACTTTATGGTATCACATACCACCGACGGAAGAATTGAATTTAAGTATTCTTTCTTTTCTTCTTTAGAATTAAGGTTTTAGTATTTTTCCTTATAGTTCCTAAATAAGGCACTTTTCCTTATTAGTTAATTTACGGTTTGTTCTATCTTAGCCTATATAAAGGTCTCCTATGATGAATAAAGATTTATCTTCCAACAATTAACCTTAATCTTAATCTTAAGAGAGGCTAGGGTTAAAGGAAGTTTACTTTCAATCTTTCTCTTTCGTTTAACATCATAGCGACAGGTCCAGTAACTCGAGCTAGAGCTAAGCTTCAGGCTCGTATCAGATAGTTGGTATCTGGTTATGAGAAGTTGAAATTTGTCTCTTTTGTTTTGGTAAAAGTTGAAATATGTCTTCTTCCTTAAAAACTTAAGCTTTCAAATTTCAGTTGATTTGGTCTCAAATTTCGATTTTGCTTTTGGGTTTTTCAGATTTCCCTTAGGTGGTAGTGGTACAATGCAGATTTCTATCAAGACGTTAAAGGGAAAGAGCATAAACGTAGAGGTTGAAGATAGCTCCAACACTATCGACCTCAAGATCCATGGGGAGCCGATGCGTGAATTGGTTTTGCGACTGGGTCCAGGTCCGAGTCGAGGTGCAGCAGCCATGACTATTTTTGTAAAGACTCTATCAGGCAGGACCATCACCCTCGAGGAGGTTAAGGGGTCTGATACCATTGAAGAAGTCAAGGCAAAGTATGAGGAGATTGATGGCACTCCAGTGCATCAGCAGAGGATAATATTTAGTGGCAAAGAGCTCGAGAACAGTCGCACTGTAGCTGAGTACCACATCACGCATGATTCGACCCTTCACATTTGCGGTAGCTAAATTGTCTATTTTGTGTTTTTCCAACGTTTATTCTATCTATATCGTTTCTAAAGACTTGGTGTTCGATTTCCAAACTCTAAAAGTTGATGTTTAATTCATTCTCTTACGTGACGAGGAGAATAATTTAAGAAACACAACAACTATTTCTACTTAATACCCAAAGAACACGACTCATCAGAAAGAAAACGAGAAGACATCTCATCCAAAAATCATTTCTACTTATCAAATTTCTCTGTTTTGTAAAATTTGTTATCTCTATTCAGGGCGGCGCTGGTCATTACTTCGAAGTGGCCTAATTAAAGCTAAACAAATTATTCTTGCCCTAATAGTTTTAAGGTTAATTCGATTTCGACTCCTATATTTTTTTTTTGTCAGCGACTCCTATAATTAATCTCATAATAGTCTCAGTTATTACAAAAATTTCGCCCATGTAAACAAAATGGCCAAAGCATGTTTGAAGAATTAATAGCAGAATAGTTAACCAAGTCTAAATGGAGCAAAGCATGTCCAGTAACTAAGAGATTACACAAACACCTAAAAAAAAAACCGACAATTAGGGGGTTTGCAGTAGCCTTGAGCATAAAAACCGAACCGAAAACCCTATTCGGAACCGAACCGAATACCCGAATGGCGAATGCCCAGGGCTAGTTTGCAGATACGACGGCAGCATGACTCACATCAGATGCAAATAGAGAGCCGTTACGTTTCGCCGTCTGAGAAATGTTGTCGTCATGTTTTGAAATTTGGAGTTTCTGTTTATCGAAACTTGAGAGGAGAAGAAAGGTAAAAAATTACGTTTTTAATTCTTTACCAAAAAACCGAAAGATTTTCTAACTGAACCAGAGACCGAACTAAAATTGGAGACCTGCCTATCGGTTTGCAGCTCAAACCCGAATCAAAACAGAGAACCGAAAGTTTGGTTCGGTTCCATTCAGTTTGGACCGAATGTCCAGACTTACAATAAAATATTAGCCCCGAATTCTTGCTTAGAGACGTTCGGTTGAACTGAATTTCGGTTATACGCTGCGCCAACAAAGTAGATCGATCAAGGCCTGACCGATCTGATCTGAAAAAACAAAATAAAGTCTTCATGGTTGTTTTTTTTTGAAAAAAAGTCATTCAAACTTTTTCTTGTACCCAAACTGATACGTGAGTTTGTATTTGTATATTTTTTTTTTTTTTATGTTTGGGGTTTAAAATTTGGAAAGGTACAACAAAACTTGACAAGGAAGGAAACCGCAAAAGCAAAATAAAGTCTTTATGGTATTTTTTTCAAAAAAAATCATTCAAACTTTAACTTGTACCCAAATCGATACGTGAGTTTGTATTTATATATATATATATATATATTTTTTTTTATGTTTTGGGGTTTGAAATTTGGAAAGGTACAACAAAATTTGGAAAGGAAGGAAACCGCAAAAGCAAAGAGCGACGCCGCACAAACGCTGAAAAAGACGATCATAATATCAGCGGTGATCGTGGCCGTAGCGGGAGCCGCCTTCGCTATCACAAAAATTGAAAGAGAAATGGTTTTTATACACAAGTTCATTCTCAATTTTCCTCTTTAATTATGGAACTTTTATTTTTTTCACCAAATTAAGAAAAATATATATCTATATTTACCTATTGTGATATGTAATTTTCAAATTAAATAATGCAATCGAATATTAATGATCTAGCTTCTTTGAAACGATCACAAAACTATGTTTTGGATACTGCGTTTAATGAATGTTACAATGTTTTAAAAAATCAGAATTCATGATTTAATCATCTTTAAAATGTGTTAAAAACCTAAATACAAACACCATACCGAACATAATAATTGTTTTGTTTTGTGAATTGTGAAATCAATTGTCAAGCCCAATGGGTATAATACACATATAGGCCCATATTGCATTAAAAAAAAAACCTCACATTTTTGGCGCCATCTGAAGCTTTTAACTCCCGCCCAAATTTCTCTCTCCATTACTCTCTCAAAGCCAAATAAACTCAGAGGTCAAAGACCAAATCATTTTTAAAATCAATCGCTTTATAAATTTCACAAGCTAACTCAAATCTTTTTGACGTAGATTCAAATGGATACTTCAAGTCCTTCAGCTTTTGTGAACGGAGCTATCTTGAGGCGATACATTGGCCAGAAAGTCAGAACTGTGGTTCAAGTGATCGGTTCCGACATGGGATCTGTGGTCGGAAAATCTACTGATGATCTTCAGATCTTTGTTAGAGGATCGCCTCCCATTTCTCCTACTACTTTCCTCGAGGTCATTGGAATTGCAGAAAGTGAAAACTCCATTCGTGCTGAGACATGGACCAATTTTGGGAACAGCTTTGGTAATGCACTGATTCCTTTTTTTTTTTTTTTTTTTGAGTTTATAAAGTTTGCTGAAATGGTTCAATGCAATCATTGAAAACTCAATTGCTAGAATCATGAAAAATAGATATATTCAGTTTTGGGGGCTTTACATCTCTGGATTGTTCTATGAAAAAGATTATTATCTCAGAAAATGCTTCGAATTTCATTTTAATGTCTTGAGATTTGCTTGTTATTTTCTTGTTTTGTTTTGTAGATCCGCTCAACTACAACGAGCTATGTAAGCTAGCAAATGGGGAATTCAAGCATTTGTTCATCTAACGATGATGATCATTTGAAGCGATTCTATTAAAAACATTCTGTAGATGTTTATGATATGCATTATGTATTTGATCTCCCTCCACTTTCTGCTAGAAAGATCTGCGTTGCTTGTCTATTTTAAGAATTTCTTTAGTCTATTCTAAGCTTCATTTTGCTGTGTGTTTTTTATTTATAAATTACAATGAAATTTCTTGACAGGCCATACAGAATTTAATATGAATTAGCTCAAAAGAACTTACTGTTTTTTTTTCTCTTAATCCTTCTGTTGAGAAGAAAAGTTTCTACCACCAAAAAAATGGTGTTGCCGGTTATGTAATGTCTTTGTGAAAATTAACAAGCAAATTTTTGGGGAATCGAATACAAGTCTCAGTTCTGCTTTAAGGCTTTTGTATGCAACCAAAATCCCGATGTAAGCCAGCGCTGTGACTGTAATACCTGCGACTGAGTGCTGGAAGGCCCCAAACCAGTACCAAGATACTCGACACCTTTCAAGCGAAAAGAGTTTACCTGGTCGCTTTTGCTACAGACTCCTTTTGAACAAACCGAGGTTGCGTTTCCCTTTTGGACAGGTGTTTTATCAGCCAGAAAGTTCCATAGGAATCTAGAAACATCACCGACGTAACCAAGGTAAGGTTTGGAGGAAGGTTCTCCGAGGATGACGCCAGCATAGTTGCCTGTGCAAGTGTTTTTTGGTGAAATATAATCTTTCACCAAGTTGCATGATAAGCCCGGTTCACAAGTTAAAAGACAGGCTAGAAGCTCTTCAACGAAAGAAGCATTGACATGGATAGATCTCAGAGCTGAGTTGCTTGTATCTTTGCTGTCACTTGCAAGGATGTAAAGCGTAGGGCCACAACAGAAGCAGCAGCTACTACAGATGAGGCATTGATATTTGCTGCAATATAAATACCAGAAAGGATTCAGAAAAGTGCAAAATGGGTTTCAGAGCGAAGAGAAGATAAAGACAGGGTGTGACTCTTCTTACACAGATCATCAAGGTGACTATGGTAGAACTTATTCACAAACTTGGTATCAAAGTCTTCAAGAACAACATCTGAAGTCTGAGGGTTCTGCAACAATGAAATATGGTGTTATACCTTTTTCACTCTAGGCCATCTGATTCAGAACCACATAACATTAAGCAATAAGTAATACTTTTCCTGTCATATTCAATGACTTTTGCAACAAATTTATAATGAGAGTGAAAGTGAAGTATATTTGAAGAGTTACTTTCTCTTTCAAATTCCGAATACAAATCTGAATTGTCTTTCCATATATATACCTTTTTCATGAATGCCATCAAGGATGATGGAGGTATTCCAGGGTTTGTAGTATCAGCTGAAAGAATCTTGATGTTCTTTGATGCAAGTGAATCCTGAGCTATCTTTAAAGCATCTAATGTCATGTTTTTAACAGAAGAAACCTAAAGCAGAACACCATAAAGTGGAGGTTAAGTCGCCTACAGCAGATTCACATGATCTAGTGAATTACGTTGGAGTTTTAGAGTATAAGGAATTTACCACCCTAGTTTTATGAGCAAACAAGGTATTATAAATTGAAACGAAACATTATAAATTGTTAAAAACGGAAAAAAAAAAATTGTGTTGAGAAATTGGTCTCACAATCAATCTCTTATACTTGTTGCGTTTGCGTTTCAATTGTTATCACTATTAACAACACTATGGAACAACCGCTACCGTACGTACTTGTAAGAAGTTTATCAAAACCATTAGGTTTCAATATTATTTCAACGTTGTTCTTGCAATATTACTACTAGTATTGCTCTGTTTTCAGTTGCGAGCGGTTGAATCCTCCTCGCTGCTATCAAGCCTACGCCTCTTGGCCTCACCATCGAGCACAGCCGTCATGTGAACACTGCCTACACTATCCTGCGTTTCCACCACTTTCATTTCCTTGTCTTGATGCACATAAGACTTGAGTCCATCTAAGGTCGAGATGTAGGAACCTGAAACAATACCAAAAGTGTTATCAAATTATCATTGTCCGTAAATTAGAGTCAGAGAGAATGAATCACACTTTTTGTTACCTTTGGGAAAAGAGCCGTAGTATTTTCCACATCTGTTCTTCACCATTTCAGAATCCATAGCAAGAACAAGACTGCCTTGCTTATCCCTTCCCCAATAGAACGGGAGATGAGCATCAGGATCCTACCATCAAATCACAAACCCTGAAGTTCACTATCCTCCTCAAATATGCAAATGGCAAAAATATATCAAGAAATGAGATAGGACACTTACTGTTGCAGCGAAGAGGGTCTTCTTGAGGTTGTCAAAGAGTACCATAGTAAATTTCCCGCGGGCTGCTTTGAGTACACTAAACCAGTAGAACTGTCGGGCAAATTTCTCAGTTTCTGTTTCTGGCATATTATTGTGAAGACGTTGAGTTCCATAGGCCTCAATCGGAATTGATGGCTGGTCAACCTCTTTGAGCTTAAATTGTGCCTCCAGATCAGACATGTTCTCAATGCGGCCACGCAGGAAACAGTAAATGTCATCCTTCAAGACAGAAACGCTGCCCACACAAAAGGAAAAGAAACTGAGTTGAGTTTCCGTTTTGACATTCACGAAGATGCTATAATTATATACTTTTTACCTTTTCTGTGGATGTTAGAATCTCAACGATTGAATCACACACAATGATTTTCACTCATATATTTCCTTGTTTGGTCACTCTGTAAACTAGATTTGTATATACAATAATGGAAGACCTAATTATTAAGAGGAATCGATATCCTAAGCGAAAGATGTATATCATAAATAGAGAGATTTCACGAACTTGTTTCAGCAAGATACTAAAATCAATTAAACGATTAGTTTCATGTGGTTTTTGACGACATTCCACCAGGTGCTAATTAGATCTATCTATCATAAATAGCGATCTCAAGAAGATACTAAAACCAGTTTCACGATCAAAAGCTGCCATGGATAAGCTACTAAAAGAAAACCGAATCGAAAGTTGCAGAGAAACGAACCTCGCGATGAATCCATTCTTCTGATCAGTTGTAGAAACAAGAAAACAGTAAGGTCGCAGATCTGTGAAGTAGGAATTCGGCACTTTGTAAGTCGCCAACCAGTCGCCAAGAGCAGAAAACGATTCCGTCTGATCAATCATCTGCAATTCATCATCCCTATCCTCCAGCAATCGGATATGCCCGACGGTTTTATCGAAAATAAAGAGCATTTTTCGAGAGAGAAGCAGAGAGATTTCTTGAACAACGATTGAACAATTGAAGAAGAGAAAGAGCAGAGAAAAAAGAACCGGGAAACAGAAGTATATAGAAGAAGCTTATTTTGAGCCCTTCGATTGTAATACACGTGTCCTGTATCGAGAGACTGGCAGTTACCGATCGCTTGCTCCTCCGATAAATTCTTCCCTTTTTACCCTTTAGAGAGAGATGACAGCTGTTGTATCTTTGTGCATTTTGAATTTAATTTAGGGGGTGTTATTGGATTAAGAGTTGTATGTGTTTTAATGTATTTGTATTTGAAAATGTTTTAACGGATTTTGATGAATACAATAGAATGTACGTGGGGTTTTTTGTATTTCATTGTAGTGTATTTGTTTTCATTGGTATGGATTTCTTTGTATTTTAAAATCATAGAGATTTAAAAAAAAAAAAAAAAAAAAAAACAGTAACTAGCTCCCCACCAGCAAAACTATATATGAACTTCATTATCCAACAAATCTCTGCATCATAAAGGTCAAGAAAGACACCTCTGGTTGTCTCTTCTCTGGCTTTGGCAGAAGCTAGCTCATCGTTCTTCTTCTTCCTAGTTTAAACTCCTCAGCACACCTTGACTATTGCACGTGCTCCACACGCACATATCCTCTTCCTAATGATTATGTTCCCAATCTAAACTCAACCCCAAACACATAACTAAGTCACACTCCATGTTAGCTAGCTATCCATGAGATTACGTTAATCACAAACACAAGAAATTCAAAGACAAGTAAGAGAAGTCAAAATCAAATCATCACAAGAAATTATTGTGGATTGATTGAAACTGATGCAAATAGCAAAACCAAAATGTAGCAAAAGAAGGACGCAATATATAAACTGGCATTCATCATACTCTTTTACCTTCTTAACTCAGAAAGAAAAAAAAGAGACTTCTATTATATGAACAAATACACAGTCACACATTTCAACAGTTAAACAGGTAGCTCAACAAAAACTAATTTACCCATAGCAAAGAATCAAAATCCGTTATAACTCTCTCTTTTAAATAGTCATGAATCCTAATAGCTCACCGTTCTTCTTCTTCCTCAATTTGAATTCCTCACCACACCTTGACTGTTACATGTGCCCCACAAGCACATATCATCTTTCTTATGATTCTGTTCCCAACACATAATTAAAGCCAAGAGATTAAATTCAAACACAGACACTAAGAAAAGACTTTCACTGACAACGATAATCTATAATAAGCGAAAATCGGAAGCCGTGCGACCTAGAGTTCAAGAGAAATTGATTGAATTGGGTAAAAGTTAGAGCATCAAAATTATGGCTTTTTGCTTATTTTATTAGATGGGAGAAAAATCTATGATCTGAGGAATTGGAATTTTCGCAGGGGGTTTATAACAGATTACATCTTAGCTTAGGACGAAGACGAGCGGAGGGCACGAGATGTGCTGGGCCACAAGGGAATCGCCGGAGTTGTCTGGTCGATGAGTTCAAAAGGTTAATCGAACCTGGTACGGGGATGCAGACCAAACCGTCACATGTCAGCGACGGTCGTGTGGCGTCATCGCAGTGTAAATAGACCATCACGATCGTGTTTTGTTAGTTTTGATTGACTTTGTAATTGCAGTTATATATATTGGACTACTTTGTTCATGAAGAATACATGACCTCTACGTAAGTTCATGGCATCTTGACCAAACATATTTGTATTTACCAAAATATGACCATTTCCATTATCTCATTTACTTTGGTCTTTCTAACTACTGTTTTTCGATTTTGATGTTATTTTTTTCCAGGTGGGACATAATTGCAGAGAGGTTGGGCTTCATGCTGGTGTTTGGAGATCTCCTGTGGATTCCTTTCACTTTTAGCATTCAGGCATGTAACTATGAGCTTAAACAGAATCAGGACATACTTAAATTCATCTTATAGACAGTATCTTCTTAGCATGTAACAGTTGTTCTAAAAAAAAAAAATCGTTGTTGAATGCTTGATCACTCTGTGACTGGATTGTCTTCTCTTTGGTACAGGGCTGGTGGCTTTTGCACAACAAAGTAGACCTAACAGGTCCTCCTATTGTAGCCAATTGCTTTTTGTTCTTGATAGGGTAGTTCTGAGTCATCTTCTACTTTTAAATCCTTGTGCTAATGGTAGATATGGATCTCCGTCTTCTTCTACCATCTCTCACTCCCTCATCGCAATCTGTGAGCTGTCTCTCTGTAGCTTTGATTCAAGTGTCGCAATTTGTTCTTGCGATTTTTAGTCCTCTTTTGATCGATTCGTCTTCTGGGTTTCTCAATTAAATTCCGAGATTTTAGGTTTATGTGCTGGTGTTTTACTTCGTTTACTTGGCCGTTGCTGGAGAAATTCTCCCAGGGAAAGTTATTCACGCCCTTTATCAGATGGCTCCCAGCTTCGTTACCGATGCAATGGTTATAAGTTGATGAGATATTTATTTGTGAGCTCGAAAGCTTCATTTTTCATTCCTTTTGTTAACAGTTTCAGGTCTATTCACATTAACATTGTTGGTCGCTATTTTGGGAATCTATGCCAAATTCGGCCTTGTATCGCCTCTTGTAAGTGTAATTACCAAAACCAGCGTTAAGATTGCAATCTCCATGATTTCTCTTAAGATTCTCAGGTGATATTGGTATTGTTCCTCAGACCTAAGGCCTCACGTCACAGGAAATCTCTGGTACTGGCATAATACATTGGTAGATTCATTTCTTCTGATCTGGTATAATATAGAGTATCGATTTGAACAATATAGAACCTCGTAGATTGTTGAGTAATTTCTCCTAGAACGGTTGTAGCTTCCTCTCTAACAGCAGTGACTTTAGCTTTCCAACTTTTCTATTGAAACTACTAGTTCTGGTTTGTGTCTTTCACTTGCTTCTTCCAATCAAACGCTTTGATTTTGTTCTCATCTTGTTTATTTGAATGTGATAGGTGGTTTGGAATACAAACTGAATCCTCAGTTTATGGACACATCGAATAGGGCCGGGTTTAATAAAATACGTTATGCATGTTTATGATGATGTGAATTATTCCTTCCTTGGTGTAGGATTTTCCTTGTCAGAGCCGGGATGATGGAATGGCTGCTTCCTAATCTCTCTATACTGGCAACAAGTGTACAGGATGGTTCCTTGAGTCAGCCTATGATTCTTTACCGGATTTTCTGTGGGATCGGTACATTTGGGTTGACTTGCAACTCCTGCTCAGCAAAGTAGAATTAACACACTTCTTGCTTTTGTAGCCACTTGCCTTGTGTTCCTGAGTCATTGGGCTATTAACAGTCTTAGAAACTAAACTAAGAAACCCACCAGCAGTTTTTGTTTTTTTTGGCAGGTACATGGTTTTTCGAGGGGTTAACAAACAAAATTATATCTTCAAGAAGAACCCTGTAAGCACCTATATGGGGTAAGCCTCCAGTGGTTGTTGGTTGAAAGTTGCTTGCTTCAGGTTATTGGTATCATCTTTTTATCCTTGTCTAGCTTCTTTGCTTTGCCTCGCCGTCTCTGGCTTTGATAGTTCATCATATTCCGACATGATACATTTCCATAACTTACAGGGGAATTGTAATTACCTTGGCGAGTTGGTGCTTGCTCTCTCCTTCAACTTGCCCTGTGGAATAAGGTAACTTCTTCTGCTTGAGTTCACATATTCTTTTCTTGGGTTTATGATTAAAAAATATATATACTAGATGCCATGTCCTGTTATCGGATTAACAAAGCACCAATGTCAGAAGATAACAAACGCCGATTCAGTTTTTGGTGGAATGGTTGTGCTTTGGAGATATGGCTGATTTTAATCAAAGCCTTGTTGGCTAAGCAAGCATGGTGAATACTAAATCATCCATCATCTCTCTGCTTTCTGAAGTCTCTATCGTGGAAGATATTTCTCTCGCTCTACCTTTCTTGACTTGTGGTGAATAATGTCAACCCAAATCTAATAATAAGTCTTTATTATAATGTCAAAATCCTGTAAGTTGTTATAATTTTTTTAATTAATTTCTTGCACTTTTTCTCTTTGAACAGCTTGTGTTTATAGAATTTTGTACTTGCACCAAAAAAGAATCCAAAAAGCCCAAAAGTTAGGAAACGAAGACTTCGTTTGGTTTAATAAAATTAGAAACCCAATCTTCAGTTATACAGAAAGGACGATGGGGATGTCATCATCATCTGAAAATTCTCAAGGAATAATTAATAACCGTAGGATGATCTTTTCCTTTTCCTATATAAAAGAAACTAGGTTTTCTAATATTATTTATGATGATGGGCAACTGCTCTCTCTCTCTCTCTCTCTCTCGGTTATAATTTTGGCCGATCGATCTTTTTACAAACTAGTCACAAGTGTAATCATAGCCGGATTCGACTGGTGAAGCGGCCAGCGAGAATTGGGTCTCTTCATTGTTAGACTGCGTTTACGTTTGGAGCGGTTTGATGCAATAGCAATGGGAAGGCATAATTTACCGGCAACGTAGTGATCTACTACCAAATTGTTGTCTCTATCAACGACAATGGAACAATAGTATGTTTCTCTGTTTTTTTTTATCTTTTAATAATGTCCTTATGTATGCTTTCCCGTTACGAATAGCTCTATATTGATTGTTTGTTTTGTTTGGTTTTAAACGTTCTCTATATATATATATATATCAAGTCTTAACTGCAAACTCTAAACCATAACACTCATTTTAATCGTTTCGTTTTCTTTGGTTTTGGCGGTGAAAAGTCTGAGAAAGCGACGTGTTGTTCTGAATGAGGACATGATCAGTGAGTTGCCCGATGCTTTGATTCTGCAAATATTGTCTCTACTTCCAACAAAAACTGTCATATCCACGAGTCTTTTGTCTAAACGATGGCGGTCTCTTTGGAAGTTGGTGCATAAACTCGAGTTTGATTCTCATAATCAGAAGATACGGAAATTTTCAGAGAATGTAGCCAGGTTTCTGCTTTCACACAAAGCTCCGGTTTTGGATAGTTTTCATCTGAGAGTTAGAGGTACTCGTAGATGTGATCCTATGGATATTGCAATATGGACTGGAATTCTATTTGCTCGCCATGTGCGTGAACTGCAGCTCAATCTTTCACTTGATGAAGCCAAATTCAGACTTACGATTAGCTTGTTTAGCTCTAATACTCTTGAGACCTTGAAACTCCAAGGTACCGTTCTTGTAGATGTTCCTTCTCCAATTTGCATGAAGTCCCTTACAACTCTGCACCTTCAATGTGTGTCGTACAAAGACGAAGAATCCCTTCGTAACCTTTTATCTAGCTTCCCTAATCTTGAGCATTTGGTCGTGCATCGAGCTTACCATAACGGGGTAGTGAATTTCAATATTGTGGCGCCATCCTTGAAGACACTATCGATCAAAGATTTCTTTGATCAAAACTCCAAAGGGGGCTATGTGATTAACGCTCCTTCTTTGAAATACTTGAATATCAAAGGGTCACAAGGTTATAAGTTTTGTTTGATTGAGAATGCCTCCGAGCTAGTAGAGGCAAATATTAGTGACGTTTCTGATATTGCCAATGAGATGATTCTGGGATCTCTCAAGTCAGCAAAACGTCTTTCCTTGAGCTTATCACCTTTGAAGGTAACTAATTAACTTTTCTTATCGCAATTGACTTATTTGTTGTTTCTGTACATGAGCTAATAATAATATGATCTTTATGCATAGATTAAGTGTCCTACTGGAGTTATCTTCTGTCAGATGGTATATCTAGAGATGGATACACATAGAGCGGAGTGGTGGAATCTACTTACGCTCATGCTCGATAGCTCTCCTAAATTACAAGTTCTCAAGCTCATTGATGTAAGACTATATCACTTGTCAGCTATATATATTTTTGAATGGTCTCTCTCTTCCATCGGGTTATTAACATTGATGGTCTACTAATGACATTCATTGCATTTCCCTTTGCCTCGTGTTGGTCTCATCAGCAGCAACCTCTGCCTTTTATTAAACAACCTCTGCCTTTTATTAAACAACCTATGAAGAGGGGGGAATATTGGAATCAACCCAAGTATGTCCCTGAATGTTTGTTGTCTCATCTGGAGATATTTGTATGGAAAAGATACGATTGGGAAAGAAAACAAGAGAAAGAAGTGGCTACATACATTATAAAGAACGCAAGAAGGTTGAAGAGGGCAACTTTCTCCACAAGACCCATTGAATCCAAAGAGCACAAAAAGTTGGAAGAGAGATGTAAGATACTCAAGGAGTTGGTTGGTCTGATTAGGGCTTCAGATTCATCATGCCACCTTGTGTTTGAATCCGAGAATGATCTTATATGTGCTTAAACTCTTTTTGTCACATAGAGCTTTTACATTACCATGCATGGTTTTTATTGCTTTAGTAGGGATTTGTACAGGTTTTTGATTTCGGAGTATGCATGGTGCTGCTCCGATTGGCTGTTGGGTGATTAAATTTTAGGTTTTGTGGTTTCATTATGGAGATATTTAAAACACGATTCAGCGAGCCAGAGTATCGGAATCTTGATTTGTCATTCTACAATTTTTCGCATATATTAAGAAAAATCATCATATATAAAAAAAAGAGTCATCTCTCTTAATCTAAATCTAGAGTGTCTACATCAGCAAACAAAACACACTCGTGGCTATAACAATGGACTTTTGGGTTGGAAATGCGTTTGCTCGGCATTTGCGTGAATTGGTACTCGAGGTTCTCCCTCAGCATGGGATCTTCTTATTTCCGAGTACGTAACTCAAGAGTGGTGACAATCTGCCACAAATCACATGCTACTGTTACCTAATGATGTGGCCGAAAACCGAACAAAAAACCAAATGCTTTGGACCCATCAAGTCAACGTTGAAGAAGTCGTGCCAACGTCGTGTTGACAAGTCGGGAACAAGCAAAAGATCTCATCTTTCTACTCGTTTTTGCTTCCAAATCTATATCCTACTTCCATCCTTTTATATCTAAAGATCCTTTAGCTTTCTCCTTCAGATCTTGAAACACACTCCAAACAAGACAAAACAAAACAGAAAAACAAAGATACGCTGCTCAAAAGACTTGGTAAATCAACTTTTGTGGTGATCGGTGAATAATTATGTATATGGGAAAGAAACATCTTAGCATTAACTCTCTGAGTTATCAATCCGAAAAGGATGAAGAAAACGAAGAAGACAACAACTGCAAAAACAGTCTCTTCTTCGGATTGTTCGACGATTCTGAATCCACAAGGCTAAGAAGTGGGAGTATGAAGCGACAATACAGCGACATGGGAGATATATACCACAGAGTTTATGAAGAACATCATGATGATGTTGATTAGGCTGATGATGGTGATGATGAAGAGGGATCGAGGATGGACATGAGAGTTTTGATGGTACTAGAGTATATGAGAGAGCTTTACGTGGGGCAACTTCAGCTGCTGAAGAAGATGTTTCCAGGTGGATCCAAAGACGAGTTTCTTGGTTTCTTCAACAAAATCGGAGACGCTACGTCTCAATTCAAACAAGATTCTCGTCCTCCTGCAAAGTCAATGACTATGCAAAGGAGTCTCAGTGCTGGTTCACCTCGTGTCACATTGAGAGGGCTCAATCTTGGCCCACCAGATTTAAAAGATGAAAGGTTTAAAGTTACGACGGTTGACGCCGGAGGTGCTCCAGCCGGTGAAGCTGGTGGTGCTGCCGGAGGAGGTAAAGGTGGCTCGGCGGCTGGTCAAGGCCAGACCAAGAAGTAGTCAGGCTTTGCCACATGTGGCCATGGATGATTATACCTTATGCCATTCAGGGTTTGGCATTACACAAGACGTTACTTTCTGCTAGATGGAATGAAATGTGATACTTGTGATTATAAGTTTGGGTTCATTTAAGACTTTTAGGTCAACTTGGGGATTTCTAGTTTCAAGGTGGATTTCAATTATGTATTTTTCGTTGGAAAATTGACGGAAAATATCAATTCCATCCATATTTATCTTATCCTCAGCATTGAGACTTTGAAATTCAAGCTTATGTCTTGTAGATATCCCTACTCTGGTTCTTACGTACCAAGTCTCTGTAGAATGGAGAATGCTTATTTATGGAATGACTATAATACCCTTGGATGCTCCCGTAATAATTACTTTGCGCATTTGGTAAGTGGGGCTGTTGTTTCAAATCCCGTGAGGCGTGAGGGGCATGTGTTTCATAAATGTCTCTCTTGATAAGCTAATGACAGTGTTGTTTTGGATAGTTTAGCTAATTATTAGAAGGTGTTTGTTTCTTTGTTTATATATTGGGTGATACTTAGAAGTTTGCTGGGAGATTTATTTATCTGTTAAAAGAAATTTACTTTATAACTCACATGTGGTTGTACTAAGTTAACGTATCATCCAAATCAAAACTTGACAAAACTATTGAAATTAATTTATTTATTTCAAAAGGTTATTAAAATGGATGAATATATATAAGAAAAAATACTAACCAAATATATGTTCTTGCTCCATACAGAAAAATTGGCCTGATATTTGTTTCTGGGCTATTAGAAAGTGAGCAGCCAAAAATACATCGTACTTTATCCCAAACGAGTATAATACACCGTTTTTCGATCCAGTATATATATAAAATTGAAAAAAATTATAAGATCAAATATGTACTCGAACAAATACTATTATACATTATAGCGTGGGGCTTGAAAAGAAGCGCAAAGGGTATCTAAAAAGCTTACAAGGGCACTAGCCATTGGGTGTGGGGAGAAAGAGTGCAACACATTTACAATTTTTCTTAAAAAATTATAAATTTGTTTGTCTTTGTAAGATTATTCATTAATGTTGTTGCCTATGGAAATTGGAAAGTGTTTGGTTGTTATCAGAATGTGTCATTGTGCCCATACATGCATGAACTTTTTGTATACATATTTTGGTTGGCTAAATTTTTTGTATACTAAACATTAGTTTTGTTCTCCAAGTATTATACTACATTACTACTCCCTTTGTTTAGTTATATTATTGCTTTCAAGAATAACAAATGACTATAGTATCTGGTATTTCAAATATGTTATTAATATGTGTGAACACACTTTAAAACATCTAGTAACATGGTGAAACGAAGGGATTACTTATTAATTGTTTTGCACTTAGAATTTGTTCCTAATCATAGTTCCATTAATGGTCAATTAATCATCACACCAATCAATTGTATAATGAAGTAAAACAAGTGGTTAAAACCTTATGCAAATCTTCTAAATTTTTGCAAATCTTCGTAACTTCTTCGAAACAAATTTTTATTTCAAATTTCTGCCAATGAATTAAAAGAAATATGAATATAAGAAGCCCCATAATACACAAGGCATGCAAAAAAAGTTTGACGATTGATCAATGTCTATTGTGCAGTTTTTTTGGTTTGTTTAATTTTTTACTGTTTCTTGCATTTTAAATCTCTACATCGGCTTAACATAACAATGATTTTGTTGTTGTGAAACGCTTACATGCCATGCATGTGTTCCAAAATGGTCACGTCAAGATGCATCTCAGGGACTTGTTGGCGTTCAACTCTATCGAGTAGATGGATCTTCTCGAGCAAAGAGTTCTCGATGAAGGAGGAGAAGAAGAAGTTGAAATTATGGAAGATTGGTGCAACTACCTCGTTGTCCCCATATCGAAAGGATTTTTGCTTGAACTGCGCCCTGAGTCAGATATGCTCTACGTTGCATATTCATATTAATACTCCGCGCGGCGTATACGGATCAAGATATGACCTATAAAATCATGAAGCAAATGACCTAAGTCTCAATGAAAATGGAAACTCGCCAGAAAGAAAAATAGAAAACTCCCCATAAGCTTACCTCGGTAGCCGTAGGTCGCAAACGTGGCCTTGATCCTTGCCGGGATCGTCACGGTGGGGATTCTATCTTCACGGGGAAGCCGGATGTTCTCAGTGTCCCACTCAATACGGACTGGAAGCATCTCGTATTCGTTGGAAGCGTGTTGAAGAGGCATTGCGTACTCGTTGAGAGCGTGCTGAAGCAACGACTCAAATCACCTTTGATCACGGAGGCTCAACTCGACGGTGCTCTCCAACGACGGTGGCGTCCTCCCTGGTGCACGGTGGTGACGCGACGACGAAGAGCGGAGGCGGTGGTGGTCGACGCGCACACACCACACACCACACACAGACGACAATGCACGAACGGAGATGGAGAAAAGAGAAGAAGATGGCGCGGAGGAGGAAGCGGCGACGGTGCAGCAATGGCATGCAAAATCTTCGTAACTTCTTCGAAATAAATTTTCATTTCAAATTTCTGCAATGAATTAAAAGAAATATGCATATAAGAAACCCCATAATACACAAGGCATGCAAAAAAAGTTTGACGATTGATCAATGTCTTAAGTGCCAAAATTGTGCCGTTTTTTTGTTTTGTTTAATTTTTTTACTGTTTCTTGCCTTTTAAATCTCTACATCGGCTCGACATAACATTGATTTTGTTGTTGTGAAACGCTTATATGCCAGGCATGTGTTCCAAAATGGTCACGTCAAGATGCATCTCTAGGGAGTTGTTGGCGTTCAACTCTATCGAGTGGATAGATCTTCTCGAGCAAGAAGTTCTCGATGAAGGATGAGAAGAAGAAAAAGAAACTGAAGTTATGGAAGATTGGTGCAACTACCTCGTGAATTGTTTCGGTGTGTATACTATTGATTCTTGAAACATATATAAACTTGTCTATGGACGAAATTCTTAGAAGACTAAAAGGAAGACGTTTTTTAGTCCTAATACTATAACACAGACTCCTTATCAAAGGATACTTGCCAAAATAAATCAGAAACATGCACCGATGAGAAAAATAAAAACAGAAAAATTATTCTGATATATGTAACGAACCTGAAAAGGAATAAAATAGACGACAATCATTTTATCTTCTTTCTCAATACACACGCATAGTATCTTATGATATGCCTTATGTATTTGATCACTCTCCACTTTCTGCTCAAAAGATATGCGTTACTTGTCTATTTTAATATGAATTAGCTCCAAAAAAAGACCTTACTGTTTTGTTTTCCCTTAATCCTTCTGTTGAGAAAAAAAAAATAATAATCTACCACCGTAAAATTGGTGTTGCTGGTTAGGTAAAGTCTTTGTGAAAACTAACAAGCAAATTTTTGGGGAATCAAATACAAGTCTCAGTCCTGCTTCAAGGCTTTTGTAATGAAGGATTTGGCAACCAAAATCCCGATGTAAGCCAGCGTTGACTGTAATACTTAAGACATCTATTAGTGTTCCGGTTGATTGAGCAGTAAGAGAAGAGGATAAGTTTGTTACATTATTAATGATATAAAAAATTTCTGGATACTTTGAGGAGTTTTCAAGCCAGAAAATTTACAGAAGAAAAACAGTTTTTTTTCAATAGTATACTTATGGATATTTTGGGGAGTTTTCAAGCATAGTTATATATATATATATATATATATATATATATACAAGGACATGATTGGTGTTGGACATTGCTGAATATGTTTATTGAACAAAATGTAAGAAACCACAAAAATAGACCATTGACATCCACATATTATTTTCTAATTGGGTTTTTGATAAAAAAAAAATACTAAAAAACCAAAGAAAATACTAGATGCCATGTCCTGTTTCTGGATTAACAAAGCACCAAATGTCAGAAGATAACAAACGCCATGATTCAGTTTTGGTGGAATGGTTGTGCTTTGGAGATATGGCTGATTTTAATCAAAGCCTTGTTGGCTAAGCAAGCATGGTGAATACTAAATGTCCATCATCTCTGCTTGCTCAAGTCTCTATCGTGGAAGATATTTCTCTCGCTTTACCTTTCTTGACTTTTGGTGAATAATCTAATTTTATGTCTTGATTATAATGTCAAAATCCTGTAAGTTGTTATAATTTTTTAATTAATTACTTGCAGTTTTTTTATTTTCCAACAGCTTGTGTTTATACAATTTTGTATTTACGTGCACCAAAAATCCAAAAGCCAAAAGATAGAAACACAGAAATAATAATGTCATCATCTGAAAGATTCAAGCAATAATTAAGAACCGTAGGATGCAATATCTTTTCCTTATTCTACATAAGAAAAAACTAGGTTTTTCTATTTTTTTTAATTTTTGTTTCTGCTCTCTCTCTCTCTTTCGGTGTCCGACCTTTTTTCAAACTAGTCCCAAGTGTAATCATCGCCGGATTCGACTGGTGAAGCGGCCAGCGAGAATTGGGTCTCTTGATTGTTAGACTGCGTTTACGTTTTGGAGCGTTTTGATGCAATAGCAAAGGGGAGGCATAATTTACCAGCTACGTAGTGATCTAGCTACCAAATTGTTGTCTCTATCAACGACAATGGAACAATAGTATGTTTCTCTGTTTTTTTTTTATCTTTTAATAATGTCCTTATGTATGCTTTCCCGTTACGAATAGCTCTATATTGATTGTTTGTTATGTTTGGTTTTAAACGTTCTATATATATATATATATATATCGTGCCTTAAGCTTTAAACCCTAACTCTTATTATTTTAATCGTTTCGTTTTCTTTGGTTTTGGCGGTGAAAAGTCTGAGAAAGCGACGTGTTGTTCTGAATGAGGACATGATCAGTGAGTGATGCTTTGATTCTGCAAATATTGTCTCTACTTCCAACAAAAAATGTCATATCCACGAGTGTTTTGTCTAAACGATGGCGGTCTCTTTGGAAGTTGGTGCATAAACTCGAGTTTGATGCTCACAATCAGAAGATACGGAAATTTTCAGAGAATGTAACCAGGATTTTGCTTTCACACAAAGCTCCGGTGTTGGATAGTTTTCATCTCAAAGTTAGAGGTACTCGTAGATGTGATCCTATGGATATTGGAATATGGACTGGAATTCTATTTGCTCGCCATCTGCATGAACTGGAGCTCAATCTTTGCCTTGCTGAAGCCAAATTCAGACTTACGATTAGCTTGTTTAGCTCTAATACTCTTGAGACCTTGAGACTCGAAGGTACCGTTTTTGTAGATGTTCCTTTTCCAATTTGCATGATGTCCCTTACAACTCTGCATCTTCAATGTATGACTTACAAAGACGATAAATCTGTTCGTAACCTTTTATCTAGCTTCCCTAATCTTGAGCATTTGGTCGTGCATCGAGGTTACCATAACGGGGTAGTGTGGATTTCAATATTGTGGCACTATCGATCAAAGATATATTAGTTGGTAAAGAACTATCGAACGGGGGCTATGTGATTAACGCTCCTTCTTTGAAATACTTGAATATCAAAAATTTAAAAGATTATAAGTTTTGTTTGATTGAGAATGCCTCCGAGCTAGTTGAGGCAAATATTAGTAACGTTTCTGATATTGCCAATGAGATGATTCTGGGATCTCTCAAGTCAGCAAAACGTCTTTCCTTGAGCTTATCATCTCTGAAGGTAACTAACTTTTTCTTATCGCAATTGACTTATTTGTTGTTTCTGTACATTAGCTAATAAGAATATGATCTTTATGCATAGATTAAGTGTCCTACTGGAGTTATCTTCTGTCAGCTGGTATATTTAGAGATGGATACACATAGAGCGGAGTGGTGGAATCTACTTACGCCCATGCTCGATAGCTCTACTAAATTACAAGTCCTCAAGCTCATTGATGTAAGACTATATCACTTGTCAGCTAGATTTTTTTTGAATGGTCTCTCTCTCTCTCTTCGATCGGGTCATTAACATTGATGGTCTACTAATGGCATGCATTGTATTTCCCTTTGCCTCGTGTTGGTCTCATCAGCAGCAACCTCTGCCTTTATTTAAACAACCTATGAGCAGTGCCGTACCGCATGTAAGGAGGAGGTGTGGCATGTGGCCCACACTGATTTTTTTTTCTTAAGTTACTAGTATACATTTTATTTAAATGTTTTTAATCTTAATATTAATTACATTAGGTGACACATAATAAATACATGTCTGGATCCGCCCCTGCCTATGAAGGAGGAATATTGGAATCAACCCAAGTATGTCCCTGAATGTTTTGTTGTCTCATCTGGAGATATTTGTATGGAAAAGATACGATTGGGAAATAAAAGAAGAGAAAGAAGTGGCTACATACATTATAAAGAACGCAAGAAGGTTGAAGAGGGCAACTTTCTCCACAAGACCCATTGAATCCAAAGAGCACAAAAAGTTGGAAGAGAGATGTAAGATACTCAAGGAGTTGGTTGGTCTGATTAGGGCTTCAGATTCATCATGCCACCTTGTGTTTGAATCCGAGAATGATCTTATATGTGCTTAAACTCTTCTTGTCACGTAGAGCTCTACCATGCATGGTTTTTATTGCTTTAGAAGGGATTTGTACAGGTTTTGGATTTCGGAGTATGCATGGTGCTGCTCCGATTGGCTGTTGGGTGATTAAATTTTAGGTTTTGTGGTTTCATTATGGAGATATTTGAAACACGATTCAGCGAGCCAGAGTATCGGAATCTTGATTAAGAATCAAATATCAATGCCAAACCAATCCACGAGTTTCTCAAAGACAATACTTTCATTACTCCATCCGTATCAAAAGAGTGTCATTCTACCATTTTTCACAATGGACTTTTGGGTTGGAATTGCTTTTGCTCGGCATTTGCGTGAATTGGTACTCGAGGTTCTCCCTCAGCATGGGATCTTCATATTTCCGAGTAGCTTGTGTACTTGTAACACACAATTGAGACTTTGAAACTCAAGCTTATGATTCTTGTAGATATATATATCCCTACTGCGGTTCTTACCAAGTCTCTGTAGAATGGAGAATGCTTATGCATTTGATCTCTTTCCATTTTTTGCTAGAAAGATCTGCGTTACTTTACTATTTAAAGAACTTTAGTCTATATTCCAGCTTAAGCTTCAACTGCTGTTTTTTTACAGATTTGTTCAAAACGAATAAAGTACCAACTTACAAAACTAAAGCACTATTTTTTTCTGACAAAACCTCTCGACCGTTTGGATTGGCTGTTAATCTTTATATGTTCCAATATCTTGCTATGGAATTAGATTATTATTGTTGCTTTATCATCACCCTAATTCATTCAATTTGAACGGATTGTTTGAGCTAATTCATTTCGACAAACTGTGAAAACGACATTTTCCGATAAAATATCTTGACAGTTTATACAGAATTTAATATGAATTAGCTCAGTCCTGCTTCAAGGCTTTTGTAATGAACGATTTGGCAACCAAAATCCCGATGTAAGCCAGCGTTGTGACTGTAATACCTGCGACAAGGACTGCATTGTCGTATGCTGAGTGCTGGACGGTGTACACATGCACCCTTATAGTGTCCCAGTTGCTCTCCGTCCAGACCGGATCAACCATCCCCATAGAATCCGATGTGTTTTGTGGCAGAATCGTCCAAGCTCCATCGTCATACTTCAATCGGGTTGAATATGCTGGAACATACCTGCCACAACACATGACTTAATATGTGTTAGGCCATCGAGATCTGATAGGCTCAAAAGTCAAATCTCTTCTTTATTTAGCAAGAACAAGAAAAACCCGAATCATCCCTAGGTTTTGTTGCAGAGAACCCAGAAAGGATCTCCCAAACCCTGTAAGGCCCAAACCAGTACCAAAATACTCGACACCTTCCACATCTGATGTTGCATGACTAGCTTATGAATCCTAGTAGATGAGTAACTTGATGATGTGGCATCACTAGCTTATGATTTCGTTCCGTTTTAATACTAAGGCACCACTTGAGCATGCAAACAAAATGCCAGTTCCAAGCGAAAAGAGTTTACCTGGTTGTGGAGACAACGCATGTTCCCTCCTTGTTGCTCTCTGCTTTGATGCACACTTCCTCGGTTTTGCTACAGACTCCTTTTGAACAAAACGAAGTTGTATTTCCCTTTTGGACAGATGTTTTATCAGCCAGAAAGTTCCATAGGAATCTAGAAACATCACCGACGTAACCAAGGTAAGGTTTGGAGGAAGGTTCTCCGAGGATGACGCCAGCATAGTTGCCTGGGCAAGTGTTTGATGGTGAAATATAGTCTTTCACCAAGTTGCATGATAAGCCCGGTTCACAAGATAAAAGACAGGCTAGAAGCTCTTTGACGAAAGAAGCATTGACATGGATAGATCCCAGAGCTGAGTTGCTTGTATCTTTGCTGTCACTTGCAAGGATGTAAAGCGTACGGGCCACAACAGAAGCAGCAGCTACTACAGATGAGGAATTGATATTTGCTGCAATACAAATACCAGAAAGGAATCAGAAAAGTGCAAAATGGGTTTCGAGCGAAGAGAAGAGAAAGGCAGGCTGTGACTCTTCTTACACAAATCATCGAGGTGACTATGGTAGAACTTATTCACAAACTTGGTATCAAAGTCTTCAAGAACAACAGCTGAAGTCTGAGGATTCTGCAACAATGAAATATGATGTTATACCTTTTTCACTCTAGGCCATCTGATTCAGAAACACATAACATTAAGCAATAAGTATACTTTTTCCTGTCATATTCATGAGTTTTGCAACAAATTTAAATGAGATCAAAATATCCATGCTCATATATCAACTGAAAGTGAATTATATTTGAGGTTACTTTCTCTTTCAAACTCCGAATACAAATCTGAATTGTCTTTCCATATATATACCTTTTTCATGAATGCCATCAAGGATGAAGGAGGTATTCCCGGGTTTGTAGTATCAGCTGAAAGAATCTTGATGTTCTTCGATGCAAGTGAATCCTGAGCTATCTTTAAAGCATCCAGTGTCATGTTTGTAACAGAAGAAACCTAAAGCAGAACACCAAAAAGTGGAGGTTAAGTCGCCTACAGCAGATTCACATGATCTAGTGAATTACGTAAGAGTTTTAGAGTATCAGGAATTTCTCACCCTACTTTTATGAGCAAAGAAGGTATTCATCTCTCCACTCAAACCTTTTCCAACGGATCCTATTTCAAGCACCTGTTAGATAATAGAAGACAGCAATTTGAATCCTGATCTTAAGATTTAGAGAACTGTGAAGCCTTAATATCACAAGGAACACTAATTAAGCAATAAATTTGCTTTCTGTGCTACGAAGTAACAAATACGTTGCAGCAACGATAAAACATATGCAACTTTTTCCACAAAGGATTTCATGTATAAGACTAGCTATCTCTACCAACTTTGTCGGATCAAAACAACAAATGTTACCATTTCAATGGGAGTATCGCTAAGGCCTGCAACGGCATCTGAATGCAGATCTAGTTCTTGTATGAACCTCCTGCTGCCAAGGTAACCCCACGTCTCTCCGGTCAGAACCAAGAATACAAGCTGCATTCATTTAGGATACACGCGTAAAGCTATAAGAGCCCAAACACAGCAAAGTGCAAGATACCACTGGTATTAAAGCTTGCTAACAACAAAAGCATGAAATATAACAAAATCACATGGCACACTGATGTGTTCTAGAAACTCAATATATTTGGCAATTATATTTATTCATTGGCACCTGCTTTTTGAGATTACTAAAACCATCAACTCGAGAAAGAGCATCAACTGCTCCCAAAAGAGCTACCAGTCCCTGAAAGTTAAAGAAGTCACTGAGCATTGAATCGGAAAAGAAGAGTAAATAAACATATTCTAGGTCAACCCGAAGAAGTAAATAGCAAGATCTCACAGATATCGGTGAATCTGCACCAAAGCTCTTATCACGGAAAAATGATGCAGAATCCATGGAGGCCACAGTTAGCACAATTGGCTTGCGATTGTTGGAAGACGAAACATTGATTGGTGGAAGTGAGGACCAAACACTGTCCTTCATAACAAAGATATTAGAAAACCAAACCTATTCTATGAAAAGTTATCATATGTTTTAAATTCAGGCAGTACTTAAGAGCATTTAAACCTCCTAAAATGTTACCTATATCCACCCAACGGGAGGCAAGTTCCTTCCTGTAAACAAGCCTTCGAATTGTGTGTACCAGCTTTGGTAGTCTAATCCATAAAAAACAAAAACGGGGTCAAAATATCAGTAACGGTGAAGATTCATAAAGATGTTTAACATTTCAGTGAGCTAGATTGCTAAAGCCAAATACCTCCATAACCATATTGAATTCAGCCACGTCACTGGTATAAGTTTTATGCTTCATCTCTTTCTTGGAAAGGATCTGCACAAATAGATTAGCATGCAAGTAAGCCAAAAACCTTATAAAGTAAATCTATCCAGATAACTTGACAGCCACACACATTTGGATTGCTACCACCAACACACAAAAAATACATAAATCTAGCTTCTTGACAGAACCTCATCTAGTAATAACAACATATTATCTACTGGCGCAGTTGACCAGCCGTTTAAACACCTTAGTTTAGTCTTT
Organism: Eutrema heterophyllum; assembly: GCA_002933915.1. Classification (NCBI taxonomy): domain Eukaryota; kingdom Viridiplantae; phylum Streptophyta; class Magnoliopsida; order Brassicales; family Brassicaceae; genus Eutrema; species Eutrema heterophyllum. Next base: position 510,371 of record PKMM01036815.1, read on the forward strand.
CCAACAATCTCTAAGACTACAGGTTTTCAAAGGTAATGAATTTGCCACTACCGCAAAACAAATGGAAAGGCAGTGGTTGATCCCAATTGCAGGCTCAGAAAATCAACGAATTCACACTTCAAAAGCTACAAACTCAGCTTCACCCAGATGGATAAGACAAACAGTCAAGGACCAAATTTGTATTCCTATTTATAAAGCGGTAATCAATGTTTAGCAAAATTTCTGCAAACTAATATAGTCTAAAGTAAGAGTAATCATTTCACATGACATTGAGAGGCAGGTCTCATGCAAGATTTTTCCATCAAGGAATACTGCCAAGTGACCACCAGCCATAATGCCACTCTAAGCCTTTAGTTCTTTTCCTCATGTTTCTCAGACGCCACCATGAAAGAGAAACATTTAAAATTTCCAAAAGAATGCAAGTTTGAAGGATTGATTACCTCCTGCACAGCTGATATGCCACTTTCTGACAATAAGTACACAGGAAAATTATAAGCTTTCCACATAATGCTTGATGCCTGAAAATAAGACGTATCATTTACTTTATAATGGTAAATGGCTAGAGACCCATCGCGTGCGACTACTCATAAAAATTAAAATCACTTTCTTCTCCATGGAAAAAGGACAAGAGGCACTATCATTTTATTAAGATAGATAATATGCGACTGTTTTATGAACTTCCTTGTGAGTGATAATCTGAGCACATACAAGCATTCCGTTTTTCAAATATAAACCAAAAGTAAACCACAAGATAAGCATTAATGGTGTGTGAGCATGTCGTTAATTATTTCCAGAAAGAAATAGCATAAAACTCGGAAATGCTTGACAACAGATTTGGTGAAAACTTGTTAAGATAATTTCCAACCCACATACATGCATCACAAGAAGAAGTAAATTCAAAGATTCAGACAGAGTTTATGAAACCATACAGCTGGATTCCATTTGTACTCAATGTTTTTGTATGGTGAAAACTGCGCTTGAGGAAACATTTTATCAGGGGAAAGACCTACAAGAAAGAAGAAAGAAACACTAACGCCATGAACATAGATAAGCAAACAGCCATTCAAGTTGACAGAGTCGTAAAATATGCGGATTGACATAGTACCTTTTAACTTTTGTTGAAAGCTAGATCCTGATTCAACTAGAACGCCACCAATTTTGCTAGCAAAACTCAAATCATTTGACACCCTGAAAACGGCACAAATAAGAGTGATCATGAGTCATTTCTATTTTGACAGTGTGTAAGCAATGTAAGAAAACTAATGAAAAATGCCAGAAGTCAGCCAGAATGCAGGATTCTAATATAATTTGCTTAGAGATATATCCACTTTTAGTTTGTAGATTGAAAAGGAAACATAAAACTCCAAGGAGTCACAGGATTCTAGTGAATACTTAATGCACTAACAACCAAGTGACTACATTTATAGTAGCTTTGTGAAAACGGACTTCTCAACCTTATCTATACGTTAGTGTAAGGATCTAATTGACTTTCCAAAAAGGCTGAATCGGCGCATACCACTAGATACACCCTGTTTGATGTTAAGTAAGCACCAAAATGAGAACTTCACCTATTTCATGCATAGGTATACGCTGCTTAGCGTGGGGGTAAAGCACTCGTCCACAAACTAAGAGATTTACTCTAAATCCGAACAGATTGCATACAATTTTTGCAAAAAAAGACAAAGGAGCATGCCTGCTAAAGAAATCTTCCATTTCATCAGCTGTCACCAAAATAGTGTGTGGCTGAACCAAATCTTTAACGTCCTTTAATTTTATGATTGGAGCCACCACCTTGTTCAATCCAGGGTCTGAGTATTTTATAAGCATAAAAATTAGGGCAGCTAATCAACAGATAACAATCAGTTAGGGGAGGCACAATGTAAGCTTACTTGCACATCCAATCTCTCCAGAGAGATTGAGAAGCCGTACACAAGGATACCCATCAACAGCAACATACATTAGCTTCTGAAGGTCGGGCACAGATTCAATAGATGTTATCTCACCTACACAAAAGCAGGAAACAATTAAAACAAATTATGGAAATCTTAACATGGTTGGGTCAAACAGTGATCAGATAGAGAAGAAAATGATAACAGTGCAAAAGAGACTTCAATGAATCAAATTACAAACAAGAGAGAATAGTGGAGATCATTCCAAGATGAACTAAAAGGAAATTGTTCTATCAAAATCAACAACAAAAAATGAGAGACGATTCTGAAACAGTCACTAACACATTTCAACGGACAAAGAGAAACACACAAATTACCAGCGAAAACTCACCTGCGAGAGAGATAGGGAGAGGAAGGAGTGAAACTAGATGAAGTGTAAAAACAATAGCAGCAAGACGAGGAAGTCCCATAGCCATGGCTGCCGTCAGAGAGTTTTTCAATCAGCGGAAGCTACCAGGAAATCATCGCTGCCGCCGATACAATCAGAAATGTGACCGATTTCATAAAGATGATAAAACGTTACGAGCCCAGAATCGGAAGAAGCATTTGGTAGAGAACCGCGGGATGAGAGAAAGAGTACCTTGGAACGAAAAGGGCAAAGGTGGAAGAGAGAGAGAGAGAGAGAGAGAGAGAGAGAGAGAGAGAGAGAGAGCTCCGATCGCCGGAGATAAGAAACCTAGTTCGGAATTACGCGGTGGGAGTTTCGGAGTCAAGACTGAGATTTTTCTTGTCGATTCATTGGACTTTTTTCCACTATTTCATTCGACTTTTAAAAACTCCTTAACAATTGGGTTTGCCCAAAACAATTAAGTGGAATCCACAAAATAAAGTTGTAAGAAAAGTTTTATGTGATATAATGTTTATGAATTCGTTTTTTTTAAAAAAAAATAATTGTTTCAATTCAACATTAAATTTTTTTAAATAGTTGTTGATTTGTATGAAAAAAAAATTATTGCTTAGGGCTTATTTTGGCTATTATTGATTTGATAGCCAAATTGTGGTTCAAAATTGGTAAAATATACGATGACAAAACCGTAACTAAAAGATATTTTTTCGCGGGTAATTTTAACAAATAACATAATTGATGTATAAATTGTGTGTTATTTAAGAAACTAGATTCTAAATCTTGCACAGAATAAAGTTTTTTATAATTTATAAAATATGAAATAAAGAATAAGAACTAATTTAAGTGTTATTTGCATAAAAATAAAAATTATACCATTTTGTCAAACTTTTTGGTATAGTAAGATCGGTAATTACCCCTAATATTTACAATTATTAAACATTCCAATTCAAAATATTTTCATGTTTAAAAGTTTTGTTTTGTTGGCTTATATTTAAAAAAAAAAAATTCTAAAGAACTCAAAAACTTCACATTATTTCACTTAGGCTTTTTAGGTCATATACAAACCAAATTACTATTGTGAACCTGAGCTGCGCGAAACACGAGCTCTTCCTCCCCTCCGTAATAATTCTTAAAATTAGGGTTTTCTTCCGGCAGCTCTCTCTCCTCTCTCTCTCTTTCCTCTCTCGCCTTTCAGGTACTTTCTCTCTCTCCGTTGCATCTCATTGCGCCTCTCTTCGTATCCTTCCGTGATTGTTTTGGTTTGGGATCCGATTTTCTTCTTCTCTTGAAATTGGGATTTGTAAACTCTTCTTTTCTTAATTTAAAACTGAACCTGCTCTCATTTTGTTTTCTGTGAGTTTAGCTTTGTGCGGGTATTGGGTTGTTCTTGGTTGATATCATTTTTCTCGTTGTTTTTCTGCTTGATACTGGAGAAAGCATTTTGTGGTCTATTCGTGTTAAAAAAAATGTCTGAATAATCCCTATAGAAGTGTAGTTATAAGCTGAGGATTCTCTTAACAGGTTAGATTGGCAGCATAAAAAAATTACACTTGCAATTCTGAACAGTGTGTTCGGAGATCTAACATGGAGCTGGAGTTGTCTAATCAGAGATTCTTATGTCTAGCTACTTCTTTTGCTATTCTAATAAATTGGTATAACTTATGGCACCATCTTCTTATCTTTCTTGTTTCCAACCCCTCTTTGCATCTAATCTAACCAAGGCCTATGATGATCATGTTTTTTGTTTTTTTCCGCTCTCAGGGTCATTTCTCAAGTTTCTTATTTTTCTCAGTTTTGTTTGAATTGCCCTCTTCTCTCTTGTCTTTTGTTTGTTAACTACTTTGGGATTCTTTTTTTAGCCGCATGATGGCAGAGAGTCATTTCGAACTTCTTATTCTTCTTTTCTATCGGCCTCTTATTGTTTCTTTTCCAACCTTTCCCCAATTCTATTCTCTCTCCCCAATTGCTTCTTGCTTCTGTGTCTCCTCCACAGTTGCAGCGCAAGCGTTGTTCTTTTCTAGATACTTAAGATGTCGAGGACGAGGACTGCTGCTTCAGAGACTCACGATTCGATGGAATCTGAGGAGAGGGTAGACCTTGATGGTGACAATGATCCTGAGGAGACCCTGGAGGAGGAAGTTGAATACGAAGAAGTTGAAGAGGAGGAGGAGATTGAAGAGATAGTAGAGGAGATAGAAGAGGAGGTGGAAGAAGAAGAGGAGGAGGATGATGCTGCCGCGTTGGAAGAGGAAGAGGAAAAGAAAAGACATGATGAACTCATGGCACTTCCTCCACATGGTTCAGAGGTTTATCTTGGAGGAATTCCTACTGATGCTTCTGAAGGGGACTTAAAGGGCTTCTGTGAATCAATAGGCCAAGTTACCGAGGTAACTTGACATTTATTTTACCCAAATTATGGCTGTGTAGAATTTAGCTCGTGCTGAGTCTGGTGTGATGTCAACAGGTTAGGATAATGAGGGAAAAAGAGTCTGGTGATGGAAAGGGGTACGCATTTGTAACATTCAGAAACAAGGACTTAGCATCTGAAGCAATCGAGAATCTAAATAACACTGAGTTTAAGGTAAACTCTTTGACCCAATTCTTGACAGTTACAGTCATCCCAGTGATATCGCATGAATCAGTGTCTTATCTATGAATTGAAGTTAACCTTCCTCTATGTTCAAAAGTTTTTCTGGCACTTATTCGTTTGTTACTTTTTGTCATTCAATAGGGTAAAAGGATAAAATGTTCGACTACCCAAGCCAAGCACCGTCTGTTTCTTGGTAATGTTCCTAGAAATTGGACAGAGTCAGACATTAGGAAAACAGCAAATGGTATTGGTCCAGGCGTTCAAATTGTCGAACTTCCAAAGGTTTGTCTCCTGCTGCTTGAATAAGTTTCAGCCTTGAGTGTATATGTATTTATCTCGCAACATTTATCTCGTTTTCATGGCTAGTTATAACCCCCAGAAGTAAATTTTCTGTAGAGGTTCAACACATCCCTTCCTCAATTACTGAATTAGTTTCAATCTGATTTTGGTAAAATCACAGGATCCACAAAATATGGGCCGGAATCGTGGATTTGCTTTCATTGAGTATTACAACCATGCATGTGCTGAATACTCGAAACAAAAAATGTCAAATCCAAGTTTTAAGCTTGATGATAATGCCCCAACTGTAAGCTGGGCTGAGTCAAGGAGTGGTGGAGACTCTTCTGCTTCGCAGGTTTGCTTCTTTAGAACCTTTTCTTGCAAACAAATAATAGGAAGCAGCAGCAATACTTATCTACCAAGAAGTCATCTTCTAGAGACGTGTGATCTTACTATTGTGCTCTGTGGAATGAATGCAGGTCAAGGCACTGTACATCAAGAACTTGCCTAGAGATATAACACAAGAACGTCTAAAGGCGTTATTCGAACATCATGGGAAAATACTGAAAGTGGTGATTCCACCTGCAAAACCAGGGAAGGAAGACAGTAGATACGGTTTTGTGCACTACGCAGAGAGGACAAGCGTCATGAAAGCTTTGAAAAACACTGAAAGATATGAAATTGATGGTACGGGTTCATTTAGAATAGTCTCTTTTCTGTTTTTGTATATCCTCTTCCGTAAATATTTCAATAATTGAATGTAATGTATGCCCGTTATTATTCTACAGGTCACATCTTGGATTGTACACTTGCAAAGCCTCAAGCGGATCAAAAGGCGAATACAACAACAGTTCAGAATATGCAGAAATCACAGTTGCAACCAAACTATCCTCCTCTTCTGAGTTATGGCATGGCTCCTAGTCCGTTTGGTGCTCTTGGTGGATTTGGAGCTTCTGCTTACTCACAAGTAAGATTCATTAGTCACACATTTTCACTAAAATGCTTATTATATCTTGAGAAGAAGTTTATAAGGAAAATCTGATTGTAAATTTTTTTGTAGCCGTTAATGCATGCGGGAGGTCATGCAGCTGGTGGGATGTCGATGATGCCAATTATGTTACCCGATGGAAGAATCGGATACGTCTTGTAAGTTTGTCTATAGACGTGTACTGATCTGATCTCATGTGTTTGCTTGCTATAAGAAACGTGTACTGATCTGATTGATGTGTTGACTATAATAGGCAACAGCCTGGACTAGCGGCTATGCCGCAACCACCACCAAGGCCTACACCACCGTATAGAGGAGGCGGCTCGAGCAGCAGCAGCAAACGAAGTAGTGACAATGGTAAAGGACGAAGCCGTTACAATCCTTACTAGTTTTGGGATATTAAGTAATTTCGTCATTCTCTTCTTTCTTTTATTTGCAAAAACACCCCAGCCACGTCACTAAGACAAAAAAAAAATGTCATTTATAACCATTGCGCGTTTGTTTATTTGATCATTGTTTCACTTTGGAAGATTTTGTAGGCGGAAATGGGGTTCGTTTAACTTCTTAAGTAAGTTTATGTTGCGGTTTTGTATATTTTGGTTAGTTGAATGCCTCCTTTGCAATTGTTACAATTTGTTTCTTCTTCTTTTTTACCTATTATTTGTTTATGTTTTGGGGTCTACCTCGAACTTTGTAGCTGGTCAAACACTAAAACTTGGTATCGAAATCTTGATTAAGAACCAAATAACTTGTGTGTCTGACCAATCCACGAGCCTCTCATAAACATACTTACCCAACCCAATTGAAACAAAACATTATAATTTGTTGTGTCTGAGAGTTTGACACTTCACATATTATTTGGTTTTGTTTGTGTATAATAACACTGACGCAAAATTTGTATCCGTCCTCCAAAACCAAAACCCTACCGGCTGGCCGGCCGTTTAACACTAGCTTCCGATATAAAGCTCATACTGAAATAAATTAGAGAGAAAAAAACAGAGAGATCAAAGTTTGAAGTATTTGAATCGGTTTCTATAAAATGATATTTATACGGTTAATATAATTTGGTTCTTCTATTTCAATTTGGTTCGGTTTTGTCAAATAGAACACCCTTAATTTTCGACATGGTCTAAAAAATCAGCTAGTATATGTTACAAAGATTTAAGACGAGATTCTAAAATTGATTTGAATCAATAATCATATGAATTTATTAGCATCTAGTAAAATAATCTCTCATCGCTTTATTCTACTTGTAATATTATAGTTAAGAAAAGGCTCCGGATTTAAAGAGTAAAAGTCAACCGAATAGTAATCTCATTCGAAATGGAAATTAAATAAACAAAAATCAGATAAAATCGGCAAATATAAAAGAGGCTATTTGATAGAGAAACCAAAACTTGTGTATATCTTCTCCTCCCTGAAACTACCTCTCACTCCGATCAAACCCTCTCAGCTTTTTCTCTCTCTCTACAAGTTTTTAGCGAAAGGCCTCATCGTCTTTGTTTCGATTAAATGCCCCAAGTCGATCTTGAAACCTTGGTTTCTTCAGTATGCGCCGGTGGCTCCGACCGGAAGATCGCGTGCGAGACCCTCGCAGACGACTCCGCTCATGACCGGATAATCCTACCCGTTTCAGTCTCCGCCGCGAGTCCGATCGATTTTCCACCGGAGTCTTACTCATTATCCAAAGAAGCACAGCTCGAGTGGTTCAACGAGAACGCCTTCTTCGAGCGCAAAGGATCACAGAAAGGAAACTCTTCTTCTGCTCCTTATTCGAATCCCAATTCAAACCCTAATCCGAACCCCAATTCGAGCTCTCAACGGATTTCTCTCAAATCAAAGACGTCGATCATCAGATTGCCGAAACCCCAGAAGACGTGTTTCAACGAAGCGAAGAAACGGAGAAATTGCAAAATCGCGAGGACTCTAATGATCCCTAAACGGATCGGATCGCGATTGAAATCGGAGCCTTCTTCTCCGAAAGTCTCTTGCATTGGGAGAGTGAGATCCAAACGGGACCGTAGCCGCCGAATGCAGAGACAGAAATCCGGTCGAACGGATTCGTTTAAGGATAAACCGGTCCGGGTCAAAAAACCCGGGTTTTTCGCGAGCTTCAGAGCCATCTTCAGAACCGGAGGCGGTTGCAAAAACCTATCGGCTAGTGAAGCACACGCGCCGCAGAGGGACGCCGCCACTCCGTCGAGAGTTTCGGCGAGAAGGTCGAGCGATATCAGAGGTCGGCTTCCGCCGGAAGACGTCGGGAAATCCTCGCCGCCGAGAAACAGCACCGGTTCGAGGACATCTGTGGACGATGGCGAACCGGGAATTCCCGGCTTAGGTGGGATGACGCGGTTTACTTCGGGAAGAAGACCGGATTTGTTGGTAGACGTTTGACGTGGCGTGACGTGCGGCGTTTATGGTGTGGACGGATTAGAATGGTGGGGCCCAATCCCGTGTTTCAAGCTTACGGAGAAAACAAGGATCGTGATTGGTTGGTTGGCTTTTAGTGGGCTTTTATGGGGCCCATGAGCGTGTGTTATTTGAAAAGTCGTTAGTGCTGATGTGGCGAGTGGTTTAACGGAGTTAGGAACACGGCATTCGAGAGAACGCGGACACTTTTTATTTAATTTCTCGCGTTTCAACCACTTCCACCGTTTTGTATATCTTACTATTATTATATGGTGCCTTTTTTTTCTTGAAGACTTTGATTTTGAATTAGTTTTACTTTTCTTGGACCTTTTGGTTGTAAGTAGGTATTGTTGTATATGTGTTTTCTTTTAGAATGGAATGCAGAATGTAAAAATACTTAGTGAGTAACGGACTAACGGTCAATAATATGTTTTAGACAAATGAGCTTGCTCTATAATAGTCAATTTAAATAGTGCTATAGTCCCCCAAAAAAAAAAAGTAAACATTATAGAATTAGAACAATGAAAGGGAATAGTCGGAGCCATGAACATTTTCAAAAACTTTGAATTGTTCAAGTCCTGGCAAAGTGACGAGTTAAGTAAAAATGATCGCGAGTACTGTCAACTGTGTGTCATATAGTATTGTCTTTTGTATTTAATTTGTATCTTAATTAGTTATTTCGTTTTCAAGAAAAGACAGGTCATTCTTAGCCATCTTTGATTCTATGATATAAACATATACTATATGGGAACAATTTGGAAAAGTCAGTCCTTCGAATTGGCATTTTATTATTGGTTCTACATGATGGGGGTCTTCTGACAAATAATATGAGGACTGAAACTTGTAAAAACAAAAACAAAAAATCATTTCCTGTGGAAGCGTATCATGTGTTAATAATCATTAACGAGCAATTATTTTATTTAGCTATTGTGTGTTTTCCTAAAAAAATTATTGTGAGTTTTGCATTTTTTAAATTTCATTGAAACTATATAAAAATAGCGTTTTCAGATTTAGCATTGAGCAAACTACTTTTCAATTTTCGAAGGTTGTATTCCTAAAATACTTAATGTTAATACTTAATACTTCTAAAAAAGTGTCCAGAAAGCATAACTGATATTTTTGTAATCAAGGGTAATTTAGAAGCAAAAACAACAACGATACGTTTTTGCGTCTAAATCAATATATATTCTAAAGGTGTCCAGAAAAATATAGCTGATATATAAATCTCTGTGTCTAAATCAATATGTTGTAAGATAATAATAGGTGACAAACTTAGCATTTCAATTTGAGACCGACATGATAATTATTGTATTCTAAAGGATTTTGACTTAGCAATAAGGCGTGTATGGAGAAAAAATTGCATGGCTGCAGAGGTTCGCCAATTTTGATAATACTGTATATAGTTTATTTGTGTTTGTTTTAATAATGTACTTTCGTAATATATATATATATATATATATATATATATATATGGATTAAAAACAAAAAAACAAAGTGGTGGTGGTGAGGTGGTTCTCACTTGTGGAGGAGTTGCCATGTTGTTCTAAGTCAGAGATCGATTCCCCGCAAGTGCGGAATTATCAAACTATTTTCCATTTGGCCACTCGGTACTAGGTAGAAAAAGAAAATGATGTTTACCCGCGCCGTGGAGAAAATTAGTCTGGGCTCCGTTTATCAAAAAAATATATATATATAGTTTTTATTTTCGTTACGAGAATTATTGTTTGTTTGGAGTTGGCAGGAAATATAGTGACAATAAATTTGTCTTACCTTTGATCTCCTTGTTGCCTCGCAACAATTATTTATAACCAACACAGAAACAACCAAACCCCTTTTTAGAAAAAAATTTCTTTCTCTCCATCAATTTTCCATGTTGCAACAATTAATATACTTGTTTCTTAATACTATATAGAAATGATAACTGTAAAATTCTTCCAAAATATATAATTCGTAGAATATATTTACGTCTACACATATATATTTTTAAATCAGAGATAGATTTGATATACTGTTCAAATATATATATATATAGCCACAACATATAACTGTATAAGCCTAGTTACAAATGTCCAATTTTTTGTATTGTAAAATTTATTTTTTTTTAAAACGTTTTTATAATAAGATGCAACGTTTTTGAAGAGTAATAATGATAAAAATGACAATTAGAAAAAGGTACATGAAGTTAAGGGTAGGACTAGAGAAAGGAGCTGGCTACTTTACCTTTTTGTGCCAACCCATCACCTTGAGATCGAATAGAGATCAACTTGGCTTGGACTATACTGATCATTAGATTAAAATTAGGATTGATCCTTAAACGTTTTCAAGTCAAGCCTTGTACTTTAACACTTTGGGGATACAGTGTTTGTGTAACTGTTGTTATCAATAAATAATATTAAAATGTGGATCCAAATTAATCGATATATTATTATCATACTAAATAAGATATTAGTTGATTCACGTTGTTTTCAACGTAAGCATATATCTCACAACGCCACATTATCAAATTTAATTGGAATCGAAGATCAAGTAGTAAACAGAACATAGTAGTACTATATAAGATTATTTTTATTCTTCCTAGCTAGTATTACAAAGCTAAACTTTTTTGGGCTAATTAGAGTTCTGAACACAACGATAGGCGATGTAAAACTTAATTGGGTTTTTTCTTTTTGCTGCCGGTTTCTTGTTTATCGGTGGCGAGCTCATCGAACATCTCAACTCTCCGGCCGTTGAGGGGTTGACAAGGTCTTGAATTGTTCTTGTAAGAAATGTCCAGTGGAGATCTGAGTAGTTCTACTTGTTCCTTTGACATTGACCTCACCTGTATTTAATGTTAATTTATTACACACGGCAATTATAAATCAAGATGTCACACTAATTTGGACCGTTTCCATACAAAAATGTCAAATGAACATGAAAGTAAGTAGCTAGGTGGTATCCATCGTATCTTGACTTCTCTATTTCATTCAAACGTATATAATAAGTTTGAAATAAACCCATTCTTCAGCTTAAAAGCAGGGACTGTGGGGTCCAAAAGACACTCAGATTGGTTGAATATCGTCAATAATGTATAGAGGATCTTGGATTAAAGTTTGAAACTTGAATATCGTTACGTACACTATGGTCTAAATTTCTTGCTTCTAATGATTTTATATGCTTTACATGTATAGTCGGTCTTGATACATTTAGAGGCCTAACAAGATATAAAACATAAAAGGTGGTAATTTAGGGAGTTTTTGAGAGAGAGAGAAAATATGAACTTTAGTTATTTTTGAAAAAGTAGGTCTAGCTAGTTTTATAAAATTTACTAAATAGATCATTCTCACAAACATTCCCTTCAAATAAAGTTTGGTATATTAAAAACAAAATTAGTAACCTTTTCTGTTTTAACTTACTAATATCTAATATTGAATTGTTAGTTTAAACAAAACCAACTTTTACGCATAACCAAAAGATTTTTGTTTGTTTGTTCGCAATTGCGTCGATGACTGATCAACCACTGGACTACCAAAATATTATTTTGTGAACCTCCTAACAATAATACATGTGTGTGTAAAAAACGTTACCTTGCCAAGAATGGTCCAAGATACGTTCTCGGAGCAAGGAGGAGTAGTGAGTGAACCAACGTATCTGAAGTACTTTCGAGTCTTACGTTCGATATGTCTTGTGTCTATTTTTCCTACTTCCACTTGTGCTGTTTGGTTCCCTTTGCATCTCTCCTCATTTAGCTTCACCAATTTATCCTTCATCTAATCATTCCACTTATATTATTATTAACACACACTAACTAAGCCAATATATATATATATATATAGTCACGTTAATTAACAGTTGTATATCAGTATATTTATACCTCAAAAATATGATACCTGAGAAAGGAAAGGCTCTTCAGTGCCGATTTTGAAGAGGCTAGCTACCACAGCGAAGGTTCCATCTTTTGCTTGGTGTACCATGTGTAGCTCAGCTGCATATCTACGTTATTTTTCACTTTTGTTTAATATAGTTTTTTTATAACACTTTTTCTAAATAAATAAAAAACAATTAAAGAAAATGGTAATACTCCAAAAACTTAATGAAAAAAAAAAAAAAAAAAAGACGGAGTCCACATGAGCTTAACGGGCCAGACTAGTCCCCAAGAAACACTTACCCTATGGGCTAGACTGAATCTGGTAGTTTCTATGGAAATACAAATAATTTTGGACATTTCTGTAACAAATTTACATATACTCCAAACCAGAGTATGTGAGTTCCAACCTAGCTAGTTCGGCAAATAATAAAATAAAAAAATGTCTGGGTTTTTTTTTGTGTGTGTGTGTGTGTGTCATAAACCATAATAAAGTGTTTAATGATTTAATGAAAAAAAGAATTGAGGCTTACTGGACTCCATGGAGATGATGTTCAGAAGGAGTGTGCCAATGCATTTGCATCAAGGTATAGTTCTTATTGTCTATCACCACATCTCCTGCTCCTTCCCCGAAGAACATCGCAACATTGCAGACGTGGTTCACGAGCGTTGCGTTGGTGGTATGGTAATCGCGGTGTAGCGATTCCAATCTGCGGTTGTAAAAGGTTTGTCTCCTTTGTATATCAATTGGAGATTGCAATTTACCGACCGAGCATTTAGTGTAGTAAGGGTTTAAGTGTCCCCATTGGTTTGGTCCATTTTTCCCTCCATATCCAAACACTACTCCTTGTGTCTCTGCTCATTAACAGTAAAACCAAAAATTTTGTCTACTTTTAAAAAAGTTATGTTCACTACTTAAAGTTACTAAGGCAAAATAGCTAATGCTTTTGAGGATAAAACCTTTCATTTAGTTTCTTTAAGGTTATTTTTACCATTTTGTATGATCGATTGTTGGCTTGTATATTTTAAGCACAACACAAATCTGCCTAGACACATACCAGAAACTCTCATAATAGCATTGTTTGTTCATCCTCTAAAATCTTTTTAATGAATTGAATTTCTACTAAATATACATCTGTCATCTTAAAACCACAGTATAAAGAGAAAATTTACGTAGAGTGAAAATCGATCTTTGTTTCCAACCAACTGAAAAACCACTAGACCTACGTACCATCATTTACTTGATCGGTTTTAAAACTTTTGTTGAACTTTCTAAATTATTTAATTTATTTAATTTGTTCTAAAAGACCTTATATACATGTGCATGCATATTCACATATGTGTATATATATACATATTATATATATATATATGTGTTGTATATATAGATATGGAGGGGGAGAGAAACAAAGAGTATTAGCATTACGAGCATTTGCAGGGGCAATGCAGAGGATGACCATGGCGAAGAAGCAGAACTTAATAATTGTTATCATCTTCTTCTTCTTCTTCTTAATCCTGTGTTTTAATCCTACTTTGTTGGAATCTGCTAAAAAAAGGGAGGAAAAGGGTTTGCATTAGGAAAAAATAGATTAAGAAGAGGACAAATTTTCCAGATCTGTAAACTAATTAATGAGTTTTTTCTAAATTAAACCTGTGGAGATATAAAGTGTTTTATTAGCTTACTTCATGGCTGATCACGAGCGGACTGGCTCTGCTATTTATAGCCCTCTCTTCTAACATTAGATTTTTTTTTATGCAAATAAATAAATAAAATTAAAAAAAATTAAAGAAATACCTGAAAAGAATGTTATCCAAGCGAATTTCTGTGGTTATATATTCCCTAAAAAAAAGCTTAACGTCGGGTTGAGGGATCATCATAAGTATATATTATTAGTTTTTTTATATTTTCTTACATCGTATTATTAAAATAATAAGTATATAAAAAGTAACCTTTCTATTTGGTCAACAGTAAAAAATAGTATGTTGTGTACATTATATATATTCGAAGTATGTGGTCAATTTTTTTTTTTTTAACTAAAGCTTAATGGTCAACATTTTGGGTTCAATGTTATATGTACGTACGTCAATTATATTTGTAGTAAAACTGTAAAAGTATCTCATATATTATATTTTATCTTTTTCGTCTGATGTTTATATTAGATTTATTAAGTCAAAAGACTCAAACTTACGAGCAGCACACAAAACCGCGAGGATCGAAACCCGTATGGAATCAAGAGTCTGACACACGGGAGACTAAGCCCGATAAACGGAAAACATAAAGAGCTATTACAACATCAACTACACGCTAAAAAAAACTGAACTACTTCACTCCGGACAAACCCATCGAAATCAAACAAACATAACTAATCCGAATACACAGAACTAGAAAAATAGCTTAAGGAAGAAAAAATCCTCATATATTATATACGTCGATGAATTCAAGGACGTTCGTCAGAAAGAGGAAACAAATAGCTAAAATATGATAGAGACTGGACACCTTTTGTGTGCTTTTATTAGAATGTAGTACTCGGTCGTATAATTGGCTAGTTACCCATTTGGTTATATATAGGCGCTAGCTAGTTGATTAATACACGGATAAATCAACTAATCGATAAAGTAATATATATTCATATATATATATATATATATATAACTTTTAACAACAAAACGATTGTTTAATCAACTAATCAGGTAGTTTTGTGATTAAGTGGTCGACTTCAAATTTACAAGACGATTTGACAATTTTAGCTGAATCTTGAATTGTGTAGATGAACAATTCTAATGATGATATATAGTATTAGTATGTTCCAACATAAGCTGTAAGACAAAGACTTTAGAAACAATCACACTATTGCATTTATTCCAACCCAAAAAAAAATACACTATTGCAATTGTTTCTCGTACAATAACAATCTACTCAAAAAATATTTTACATGTCACGGGGATAAATAAACGCGACATTGAATTTAAGCACATTTTTTCTTAGTTACGATATTATAAGTGATTGATATCTAAAGCCTTTTTGGACATTAGGGTATAGTATCATTGTACTAAATGAAATAAACAATTAACCACCAACGTTCCATTCTTCTAAAATGTAAATCGGTTTGGTTATTTTGGTTAAATGTGACGCTCCATTTTAACAAAATTTAGTGTTTATTCATTTAAGTTTTGGTATTTAGGTGGAGAATAAATATATATTTCGTAGGTTGATTGTTTGTGTTCCTACACTTCGTCGTTTTATACTCGAATCTTGCTTAGGGGGGACTTGATGTGAAAGCTGCATGAGTTTCGGTCCTGAACTCCTCAACTAACAAAAAAAAAATCATAGCATTCAACAAACTTGAATCTTGAATTATTATTATTTTAATGGTAAATGGACATATTGGAATGCAAAAACGAAACCAAAAAAAAAAGTGATTGTAGATGAACCTATATTCATTTGTTTTTCGTGAAGTGATTGTTTAGCGTTACCAAATACAGTTATTAAAAATAAGTGTGTCGTACTAAAAATATTCCCATCAAAGTAGTTATTATATATATACCTTAGATTATCATGGATTAGATACTAAGATCATCGATGAAAGTTTTTTCTTTTCTTTTGTAAAGGCGCCGTGGACGAAACTATTTTGTGTTTTAAATACAATATTGTCAATTTCAAAACTTTAACGAAACAAATTATTGTCTTATCTTTTTGGTGTGTGATATCTTTTCGCATAATCTACAGATGGTGCCTGCCCCATAAAAACCCACCTCCCATTTTTCTTTTCCCCCACTTCTTATCGAGAGAATTTTCACTATTTTTGCCCTTCATTAAAATACGGTTAAACTATTTGCACTAAAATAAATGATTATGAAAGAGCATTTCATTTAGAGAAATGGAAAAGAAAGAAAAAAACCACTCTGAAAAGATAAAAAGAAAAAATGAAACATGTGATGTGATGATCAAGTAGGGCATTACTAAACGGAATCAGGACAAAATGTCTTCGGAATATTCATTTGTCCATACTCCGAGCCCGAAAACATCGCATTTTCCTCAGCATCGATCTCTAGTCTCTTGTCGCAACAAAACAAAACGCATTATACGGATACGTGAGTAGATAGATTCCACTTGGATTGCCCATAACAATCATTCTTTTGTGCTAAACCTGTACGTATATATGATTTAGGCATGTATGGCACATATGAAAACTTTAATATTTGAATGATATGATTGGATCACATTGTAGACACAAAATAAGAAATATATATGCACGATACTTATCTTCTCTATATGCATGGCCATAGAAAGTGGTGGTGTGGAAATTATGTGATAAAGAGATCGTCAAAATCTAATCTTTAAAAATTTGCCCCACAGCTTAGTGGGAAGCCTTTAAGTTCTCTGCACGAAATCAAACCAATGTGGTTTTGTCGGTTTACTTCCCACTTATTCTGTAAAATGCAAGAACGATGATGCTCTATCGACAGTGACTCGTATGGTTATTCTTCAAAGAACTCGTACAATCATAACCCTTCTTTCAATTTTGGGATCCAACATAGGAAATGGACGAAGACGCTTTTGAATTTGACCCTCGTCGGAATAAGAATTCTCTAATGATTATTTTTCTCAAAGATGGATAAAATTTAGACTTCAGAACATGGATGGACTCTGCGTATTATAGTGGAGAATAGAAGATTCACGAAAGGCAGTTCGAAGGATCTTTTTAATTAAAGAGTAATACTTGTAATGTGAAACGACGACGACGTATGATAATGTTATATCATATTTCACAATGCAAAAAATTCAATTAATCAGAGAACCAAATAGCGCTTTAGGGTGAAAGTATGAAAACCATCCCAATGATTTATTCAACAAAGAGAGTGCAAAAAAAAAACATGGAAATTTCCATTTCTTTCTTTTGGTCTGAAAGATTCAAAAAGGAGGAATCTCATTCTTCAATTGGCCTTTGACCCAACACAGATATGTCTTCATACCGTTTCTGCACCATGACAACAATATCTTGTTATGAATGTGGATATACAGTCAATGTCCAGGAATCAATTAGCCAGTTTATTACTCCAAAATAGAGTTTCAACTACTATTAACTAGTAAAACTAACAACAAGCAGAGATCGGAGACGATGAAGTATGATAGTAAAATGGAAAGAAAAGAGGTTTAAGCAGAAAATGTGATCATTCCATATCAAGATGGCTAAAACAGAGAATGAAGAAACAACAATTACCATCTAGACTCTTGATCAAAAGACTGACAGAAATTAACATCAGCATTTTGGGAAATTTGTAAAAAAGAAAGCATTATCAGAGTTTAGGGTATATCGGAGTCGAGCATAGATGCAGAAAATCGAGAGTTATAAGAATAGAACAAGTAACAATTTACATTTTTACTCAACCGATCAATCAAAAATTCAGCACCGGATTGCAGAAAACATGTTATACCATAACAAAATGCATAGCAAAAGAGAGATAGAATCAAAACAAGAACATAACATACCCCAACATTGTTGCTTTCCCAGAGCTTGTGAACACCGTAATCCACAGCCTGCACATACACATTTAACATTTCATATAAAATATGATCCTTTGTGAATGATTATGAATTGCAGCAAAATTACAGGATCTAAAACCCCAAAAACAAGCAATTTCTCAACAGTTTCCTCTCAAAATTTCATATAAAAAAATAACAGTCTCTAGCTCTCTATTGTAGATGGCTTATTCTATCCGATAAAATTTAATCACCAATATTGTCATTTTACAGCAAAATCCCAGATTTCATTACAATCACAAAGCAGATCCGGAAAGATACGAACGATAAGAAGACATATTAAAAAAAACCTTAAAAAAAGTTTAGATCTCTCACCCGTTCGCCGAAGAAAGCGCCGGCGATGATGAACGAGACGTAGACGGAGTTACGGCGCATGATAAGTTTGTAAAAGCCCTCGAGAGCGCCTCTCTGAATTCCCATGATTAACCGTTGTTTGTTTCAGGCTCCTGATCGCTTCTCGATTTAGGGTTGGAAAAGAGATCTACGACAATGGCGAGAGTGAAGAAAGACGATGAGATTTCACGACGTGAATCTCTTTTTGACTCCTTCGTATCTGGAAAAGCCAATTGGGCCTCAATAGTTCAGCCCAATAGCCCGTTTACTCAATATCCAAATTGATTAAGGGGGTGGGCATGGCCTGATATTTTTGTAAATCTTACATATCCGGTTTTCATATTCATGTGTATATTCAAAGTTTTGGGAATTTTGGATACGAAAAAGTATTGAGTATCTTAAGAAAGTTTGGCCTGATCTATCCAGAAAGATAATAATGTTAATTGTATTATAGATTCAATATTTTGGAATTTTGGTTCAGTTAACTCAAATACTAACACTACAGTCTGAGTTTTGGTAGTCCCCAAGAAATTTGGGGCAGCATTTATTTTATATTTTGTTTTAAAAGCTCAATGAAATGAAGGAGATTTGAGGAGCTTCATAAAGATTTTCACTATATATTCAACCAACTCACTTAATAAATTCTTTGAAAAAAGTGAGAAAAACTGGCTCCAAAATATTTTGTATTGTTTATTAATTGTGTAGCTCCAAGCCTCCAAAAAAAAATAAAAAATTTGCTTGGGCTAACACTGGCCACGGATTTTAAAATATTTATCACTATCTAAACATTTAAGTAGTTTGGATAGAGTAGTTGAATATTTTGAATTAACTATCTCAAATATTAGTGTTTTTTTTTTAATAAGTATTAACATAAGATGTCATGTATTATGAGTACTTGAGACTTGAGAGTAATTACAATCATATATATTTTGAATACTTTGTTTCAGGTGATGCAGATATTTCGGTAACGCGGAGATATCATGAAAAGATCTTTTAGTAATACCCATAAGAAATTTTCACATAAGAAAGCAAGATACTCACATCTATATTATTAAAACAGAAACATTTTTTTAAATTCGTTTCCAAACACTTTTTATTTTTTTAATAAATTGAACATATTATTAAACTTGTTGCCAAACATTTATTAAATATATTATAAACTTAAAAATTACAAATTAAACATATCTGAATCAATAACACTTAAATTAGTTCTTATTCCTCATTTCACATTTTATATATTACAAAAAACGTTATACTGCGCGAGTTTAGAATCTAGTGTATGTGAAAACTAATCAAGGCATTCCTTGTAAAAAGGAAATAATATCATTCAAATTAATCTCTCAATCCCTATGATCGGCCCTGTTCCTCATTTTTATTTTTATTTTAAGCCAAAGTGCTTCCATTATTCAAATCTATCATAGACCTAAGAATCTGAGCCACAATGATCTAATGATCGGCTCCATTTTTGTATTTTTTTTCCTTTTAAGCCAAGTGCTTCCCCACTCAAACTCATCATGATCCTTTGAATCCAAGCCATTAAGCTTCTAAATCGTTTTCAAAGCTTTAATGCTTCTTTAAACTTTAAACGTTTAGAAAAAAAATATACTTCTTTACTAAGCCACAACGTTTCAAGTCATTGTTCTTCTTGTTTTCTTCAACCAAATCACATGGTTCCAATCAAGCTACAAACTTATTGTTCTCGTTACTCTTTTTCAAGCCAATAGGCTTTTTAATAAAATAAAATAAAAAGTTTTTTATCTTCTCGTTATCACGGAAAAGATCTCCATCACCTCCGCCAGGAGATCTCTACTCCACCGCTTCCGCCAAACAACTAGCCCAACCTCAACCATCTCACGATGTCACAAACACGAAATGTTCGATCTCCTACGTATCAAAGCGTCAAGCTCGTAACTCACCATCTCTCACTACCATTCAATATTACAGTATCTAAAGCCCCTCCCTCTTGAGGGGGCATGTAAAGGAAAGAGTATCATTCAAATTAATCTCTCAATTCCTATGATTTCTTCTATTATTACTATATTAATATTCTCTTGTAATTAATTAGGATTATATTCTTGTATATATATATACATGTCTTATGTATATTAAAAAAGATAAGAGAGTCAATATAATTCTTCCAATCTATCTCAACACATTGTCACCTTGATCCCTAAGTAACTGAACATGATTTCTTCTCAATAAGTACGCTGTTATCTATTTAGTCGCTTTGTCACATGTTAAGCTCATGACGCAAAGAGAGTTAAGAAGAAGAAGAAGAAAGTCACATGTTAAGCTCATGTTAAAATAAATATTGTTGAATTGGACTTATAAGAAGTTAAGAACATGATTGGGTATGTTTCAGCACATGCAAATGAAACAATAGGAAAATAGGCAAATGTCACATTCAGGGTTTGATCTCTTGACAAAAATGCTGATTCAAGATTAAGTCATGAAGGCTTGATACACATACCTGAATCACCAAGCAACAAAAAAAAAGCAGAACAAAGAAAAAAGAGTGAATTTGTCCTAAAGTTTGGGATGGAACAAATCAGAGATACCGAAAAATATCTCATGCGTTTGATATGTATGAAATTTCTCTAGAGATTCATTAAATATTTATTATATAAATTGTAGATGAATTCTGCTAAAAATAATAGATTTTTGTTTGATCTTTTTACTAATTTTTTTAGGTTTTTAATTGTCTTATAAATTTTGTGGATTAATCGGATACCGAATCACTTGATATTCAACTAAATCTGAAATGAATATGGATTATCGATATCTCGATCCGGTCGGAATGGATCACAAATATCTTTAAAACAACAACAAAAGAAAATCATATAATATACGATATTCGTCCACCTCTACCGATATAGGCAACGAAACACACACTCAAAGCAATTGGCAATGTTCTCTAAAATCATGAGAAAAATGAACAAAAGAGTATATCACCAATATAACAATAATGTCTTTATAGTTTTTGTCAAAAAAAAAACAATAATGTCTTATATATTATTGAGGAACAAGAACCACATTTAAGTATGTTATTATATATAAATATTTAGCGTAAGATCAAGCAACGATTATGTAACCCACCAGAAGCTGAAGCAGCTCGCCTAGCTTCCTCTACAAGAGCAGCACGTGCCGACGAGATTCCGGCAGGGACTAGACACGTGTCAAACGTTGAACAGTCGATCCAATCCTTAAGAAGCTCTTCTTGTCCCCATATCTCCGGTATCCAAACTCTTCCGGCGATCTCTCTCCGGTGCTTCTTTAGCTTCTCTCTCCCAGTGTCCACTATTTCTTCTTCTTGATTTTGTTTCGGTTTCTCTTCCGGGAAAACTCTATCTTTCTTGTCGGAAACAAAAGAAGCTTCTTCGTCAAACAAACTTGGATCTTGTTGGGTTTGGTCGGAAGGAGGTTGAGATGGACCGATCGGGTGGGCCATTGGAGACGTCGTATCGTCGATGTTCATCATGGTTGCACAAAAGTAAAGCAGATTCAGATTCTTGGAGGAAACAAAAAAAAATGAAGAGAGATGTGTGTGTGTGTTTGTTTTTGTTTGAGATTCGGTGTTGATAATATGTGTTTTTGGTTGGGTTATGTAAAGAAGGAGAAAATCGGGTGGGAGTTTGGGTTACACGTCGACTTAAGTTTATTGTTCGCTGAATTTCTCTTTTTTTCGCTTTTGTTTTTTGTATGGTAAGTGACAACTTTACGTGTCTTTTTTGTAGATTGGATTGCTTTGGCTCTTAATTTTTGGAGTTTAAATAAATAATCAATTTTAAATTTTAAATTATTGATTAGACATTCCTTTTAAGAATTTATGTCCATTATTGATTATACTATTGATTTTTTTTTTTTTTGCAAGTGATCAAGTCTTCAGAAACGGGGTTAAATGATTTTTAATTTTTTCCGACGAATGGGGTTAAATAATTTTGTAGGTAAAAGTCTCAATTAGAGGATCCTGAAGAGAAGAGATTCAAGAGAATAAGGCATTTTAAATAAATCGTGTGTTTCATCGAGGTTTCTCATAAGAACATAGAATTTAGTTAAACAGATTTTGACATTTTCAGGAATTCTTTGTTCATATTCAAAATGAAATATTTGTAAAGATAGTCAGTTTCTCAACCGTTAATATTTCTTGGGGTCATAATTGGTGAATATTCAATAGTTATATTATGTGTAGAATATAGGAAAGCTTTCAAAGGGTTGGATTTTTTTGGGAGGAGCATGAGGCTGACGTTGATTTAGGATTTATTCCAGAAATATGTTTAGGTGGGGATACGTTGGAATTAAATGAATCTGATAATGAAATCTGCAAAGATAAAAAGTTAATTTTGTTTCCAAACGTTTAATCAATTACAAAATTGAAACATTGTATTTACGCAAACTAAAATAATATTTACATTTATGATGCATAATAAAGAGGTCTCAATTTGAAAGTACCTTCTCATGTGTCAGTATACGGAACTCATTTGTCTCTTTGATAACTTTACCTTTTTTTCTTGATCACACTTATATTTTTTTGTACCTTTATATAATTCATGGTCTCACCTTGAATATGTTTATGTAGACTGTAGTTATGTAATTAATTTTGAGATTGTCCTTACTCTTTACACTTCGTTCCAGCAAGAAAGAGTAATGGATAAATTTAAATGTACGTATCTTTCTACAGAAAGCATATACGTAGCATCATATGATATATGTGCGTCCATATATGACTGTATGATGTAGATGTAGAATTTATTAAGATGGAATATTGTGTATCGTGACTCGTTAGGAAGATCGAAGAAGGATATATATTTAGTGCAGACGTTAACATATAACCACACTTTGAATTTTGATCTTATATGGTCCTCTCGCTTCGATATTTTTTATAACCAAGTACGTAGACGTAAACACACGTGATGATGCGAAAAATTCAAATGGATAGATTTTCATATATATATATATATATATATATATAAATGAAAGATTATCGTGTACTTGTGAAAGCTTGATGATTGTTGCTTGTCTAATCTTAGGTTAAGTAGATATATATGTAGTTATGTTTAATTCTTCGTATAGATTAAGTGTGCAGGTAGGATCGTCCTCATTAAGTAACTTGTTACTCACTTCTCTTTTCTCTTTATCGGTTTTGTTTAAGAGATCATTTTGGCGTAGAGTGTAAGTCAAGTTATTCAATACGGTTTTCCCAGGTTAGGGTGTCTCCCAAATGGAGTCATAACTCTTACAAACTAGGGAAACATGGGAAATGGAAGAGATGGTTTCCGTAACACTATGAAGACCCATTCTCCTCTTATTTGCAACTGAAACAATTATCCAAAACAATTAAAGAAAAGAAACACATGAACGTGAATTACATGTATTACTGGTTTGGTCTTCTGGTCCGGTTTGATGTCCTGCGGTTTGGTATTGTGATCCCATCAAATAGACAAAAGCAAATTACAGATATCACTCTGAAACCGTGAATCATGATCACTACAAAAGGAACTTATAAAAGGAGAGCGAGGAGGAAAGAGGAAGCAGCAACCGTATGGAAGGAGCTTGACAACGTCATAGTCGAAGCTGCGGATGTTGAGTTGGTGTCGCGAGGCCCTCTGTTTCTCACTCGTTGCCTCATCACCACTCCAAGATTCCTTGAGCCATGCTCGTTAGCTGAACACAAAAGAAGAGTCTCGGAGAAGAAGAAGATGAATATGATGGAGAGGAGGAGTATGCGTCTGGCTTTGATCTCGCCCATCTTTTGGCTCTGTCTTTTGCTTATTTCTCTGATGGACGTGATTAATTATGTGAATCATGTGATTTAAAAAGATAAGGCAGAGGAGTCGTTTGTTATTAAATGATGGAAAAGTCTTATTAAGTGGGTTTAGATATAAAATTAAAATACGCGCTACAGGCTAGTGGCCTGGAGTCTTATTAGGTGGGTTTAGATTCAAAATTAAAATACGCGCTACAGGCTAGTGGCCTGGGTGGGGAAGCCTGAGCCAGCCAATAATTTTGGTTATAAAATGTTGGCAATATTGACCAACGCAGAAACAAAAAACGTCAGAAGTCAAACCAAAAGCCATTTCACGCACGAAATGGGATTTTGTTCATAGATGTATCAACAAGTGTTAATGTTGACGAACGGAGGAAAAAAAACTTTGATTAACCATGAAATTAGTAGAGATGTAAGTATAGACTTCTAGGACGAGTGGACGACGGATTTCATTTTAGTTCAAACAGTAACAAATTTCAAACCAAATAAATCGAACCGAAAATCAAAAATGTCCCCCCTCATGTAATTAATAGCTTTTCGGTTCTTGGGGTAAAAAAATATTGTAACCACAGAGACTACTATAGCTTCGAAAGGCAATTGGAGATGTCTATCCTCGGTCCAAAATTGACTCCACCACCTCATGTTTCTTTCTTTTGTTTTTTGATATTTTGTCAATGCAATGAGATAATTACTCGAATAGCACAAAACATTGTGATATGACTAGAGTAATACATAACTTTTAGTTATTCTTCAATGATACAAATTATAAAAGAAATGTCCATTAAAAACAGTTTAAAATTGTAATTAACGATAATGTCATTTATATTTTTTTTTAAGTGAGATATATAGAAGAAAAAACAACATTAATCTCTCATTTCTCTCTGTTTTTCTTGTCGTTTTCTCTTCTAACTAAAACCCTAGCCACATCTCTCATTCTTCTCCTCTCACTCGCCGAATCACCTCCGCTCTAGCTCCGGCTCCGGCGAAGACGCAGTTTTGTTCCCGGATTCCCTCCTCGTCTCAGATTCTGACATCGTTGATACCGATAAGTCTTCTTTTCTCATTCTTTCTCTTCGCCTCCTTCTACTATTCGTCTCCTTCCTCCTCTACCGCCGCGTCGACCCACGGTAAATCTTCTTTTCTCCTCTTTGTCTCCTTCTTTCTCTTCTTCTCATCTTCTTATTCTCCCTCTTCATCTTCTTCAGATTTAACCTTTTTGTGTTGGTAACTTCATCTAATAAGAATACCCGAATCCAGTTTCGTCAAATATTTGTGTTGGTTCATCGTTATTATAGATCTAGGTTATGTCGTATTTATCTGAATTGTTCCTCAGATCCGAATTTTTTGATATGTGTTCTTAATTTCGTTGACGCTTTTGAGTTTGTCTGATATTACTATCTCAATTTGACTCTTCATAGGTTGTTTATGGCTTTGTGGTATCTCTGGTTCAATCGCCTATAACTGGTCAAAACCTGCCATGAAAACCAGTGCCATAATCATCCACACTACATTGATGGCTGATTTATGTATATTTGATGGCTGATTTATGTAAACTTGATGGCCAATTTATGGATACTTGATGGCTGATTTATGTACACTTGATGGCTGATTTATACATACTTGACTTATTTATATTTGATGGCTGATTTATGTTTATGTGATGGCTGATTTATGTAAAATTGATGGCTGATTTATGTGTATATGATGGTTGATTTATGTCTTTATGTTTTTAAACGATAATGCCATTTAGGAGTTACTGTTTTAAGTGAGATTTATTGTTAATTAAAAAATTTAACGATTCAGTTTCTTCTCGTTACTATCAATTGTAACGATTCAGATTCTTAATAAGAGAAATAAATTTCCTGAAGCGAAAAAAGAAACGAAAAAACCTATATGGGTGATTCCCGAAGCGAAACCTTAACCGCCGAGAAACCTTAACCAAACTAGTGATGGCCGATTTATCTATTTTGTTCAAACTAGTGATGGCCGATTTATCTATTTTGTCCAAACTAGTGATGGCCAATTTATCTATTTTGTCCAAACTAGTGTGCTCACTTCTCAAACAAAAGCTAACTTGGGACGAAAGTTTTATCGTTGTGCCATGGGATATGGGCCAATTCACGTGTTTAAGTGGGTGGACGAAGCTCACGATGAAGAATTAGATATTATTTCCGACATGCATGCGTCTGTGGCCCAGGAGATTAGTGAACTTAAGGAGGACGTTGCGGATCTGAAGACTGACATCAAGGAAATAGTGCAAATGTTGCAATCTATGAGTTCTAAGTAGGAATATGTTTGTGTTTGTCTACTTGTAACTTTCTAAACTCGCTGTGATGGTTTTAATATGACGGATTTGGCTGATTTATTAAACATTGCAAAAACCTATATGGCTGACTTAATAACCAGACCAAGCAACGTAATGGCCGATTTACGAGAGGAACGTAGGGATTCACGTGGTGTCTCGAGATTACAAAAAGTGTAGGTGGGAAACTTCAATTTCGTCGATATCCACACGCAAAAAACTATTGAATTAAATTTCGTCGATATTCATTTTGAATTCTAATTCAAATCGTTTGAAAATTCAAAATTTTTTTTGACGTCCGTTTGAAAATTCAATTTTTTCAACTTTTTGATATCCAACACATTCAAACAACTTCATGGCCGAATTGTAAACTATTATGGCCGACTTATCACACAAGTATTTTTGAATTTTGAGGATTAAGCCTTTTATATTTATTTAGGGGATTAGGGGGTTTAGGGTTAGGATTTAGGGGATTAAGACTGTACATTGATTTTTTGTGATCTATGATAACATTGATACTACAAAACATGTAACTAAAACATATAGATAAGACATGGTAAGGATTATGTTGTTACTATATTTAGGGTTTAGAGTAATATAGATATGACATGTTTATAACTTAGTAATCTAAAGGAAAGAATGATATTATGGGCTTATTTATGGAAATTTTTATAAATACATGGTAAGGAATATATTGTATATTGTATGTGGTTTAGGGTTTGAGATGAGCATGATAAGAATAAACATACAAAATGTGTAAAATTTACAAATATAACTCATTGTTTTGATGTAAAACATAAAATTATTTAACATTGAAATAAAAATATTAATAGAACCTATCAAATTAAATAATTTTTTTAAAATGCAAACACACAGATTTGAGGTTTGGCTGATTTACAATTGCCGGATTTGAGGTTTGGCTGATTTATTAAGCATTGCAAACACCCTTATGGCTGATTTATTAAGCATTGCAAATACCGTTATGACTGATTTACGAACCAGACCAAACACCGTTATAACTGATTTAAAGTAACATTATTCATGTACGTTATTAAACGCTAAAGAAAATGTTAAAGATGAGAGAAAGGGAAAAAAAAAAAAAAAAAAAAAGAAAGCACTGATCGATGTTCATGTTTCTGTTTTCTTCTCAAATTCGGGCTTTTATACTACATAGTCGCAAAAGAACAACTTTTAAGTATTTTTAAAAGAGGTCGACTTTTAAATTAAATATATATTAAATAAAAGTTTAATAGACTTATTCAAAAAGGGAATATCAATGTGCGTAAATATATATATATATATGTAGAATTGAAGAATAATTCCATCCATGATATGTTTTTGCAAATTATATTAATTGCATATTAAAACAATTTTAGTTTGAATTAAACTAATTTAAAACTCTGAAAGCATAACTATAAAATAAACAAAAATTGATTTTTAATTTTAAAACATCATAAATATAAATATTAAATAATACAAAAAAATCGCGTGATTTAATCATTCTCTCCAAACTAATTGTTGAGGATAAATACGATCCTTCCTACGTAGACGAATTACGTATTGCCATGTGTCGTCCATAACTTTTTTATAACTACGATCCCCAGGTCAAACTGGACCTTGTTTGGGCATACGACTCAAACACCCCAGACTTTAATACATATATGATATGTTTATAATTTAGTAATCTAAAGGAACGAATGATATTATGGGCTTATTTATGGAAATTCTTATAAATATATGGTAAGGATTATATTGTATATTGTATGTGGTTTAGGGTTTGAGATGAACATATTAAGAGTAAACCTACAAAATGTGTAAAGCTTACAAATATAACCCATTGTTTTGATGTAAGATTTAAAATTACTTAACATTGAAATAAAATTATAAATAGAACCTATCAAATTAAATAAATTTATTAAAATTGGAAACACACATATTTGAGATTTGGCTGATTTACAACTGCCAGATTTGAGGTATGGCTGATTTATTAAGCATTGCAAACACCGTTATGGCTAATTTATGAACAGACCAAACACTGTTATGACTGATTTATGAACCAGACCAAACACTTGTTGGAGAACATGTAGCTCAGCTGAATCTTACAGCTTCGCGACTCCAACCCATAATCCTCCATTATCATTTCCACAAGATTGTTGTAGGTTGTCTCTTCGTTAACTTCTAGAACTCTACACCCTCTCTTGTCGGCGTTGAATACATATCGATTTTTGAGAACCCATGTACCGCAAACAATTATTATTGAATCCATCCTCTCTGAAATTTAGATTTGGTATAAAGGTCGAAAAAATGTAAAATGATGAAGAAGGGAGAAGATGAAGAACAACGACAAAGAAAACAGCGGACGGCGGCTAAACCTAATAATGTGTTTAGAGCTGATGTAATCTTTATTTTGCTGACATGGAAACATGTCATCAAACGAACGCATAAATCAGCCATATAAAATCAGCCATTAAGCAAAATTATAAGTCAGTTGCCACTAAAAGACTATCTAAGTAATTAAAAAAGTTTATGAAATCAGCCATTAAAACACATAAATCAGGTGGAAAAAATAAGTCATCCGCTACATCATATAAGTCAGTCGTCAATAACATACTATTACAGTAATTAATCTTTCGCTAATTAGTCAGCTGTAATTAGGCCGACTTTTAAGTAAATCGGTCTTATTACGGCTGATTTACAATAAGTCACCCACAATTAACATGCATAAGTATGCCGTTGCAAAATAAATCGGCCACATAAGTCAGCCGGATTAACGATAAATCAGGCGAGCAACAATAAGTCGGTCATGTCATAGCAATAAGTCAGCCAAAGTTTTCATAAATCGGTCGTCAGAATAAAAATCAGCCGTGTCGTGTACTCCTAAGTCAGCCGATAATTCATAAGTCGATCGAGGTTCATATAAGTCTGATGTGACCTCTGGCTGACTTATGAATATAAATCAGCCGACCAACTAATAAGTCGGCCGTTATTTTAAATCAGCCGCTCGTCCTGTAAGTCTGTCGTCACTACAGCGAGAAATTTATGCGACAGACTTTCATAATACACGTAGGCAGTTTTTGTGCCATGTAGGAGCCACGCCTGTTTTTTCGCTGATGTGGAAAAAAAATTAACGGCATTCCTGTAATTACGTTTTTGTTATCAAATGCTTAGAAGGGCATTCTGGGTATGAAAAACATTTCAGTAATAAAAAAAATTTGTATTAGTCTAGTCATTTTACCTAATTTCCGTGCTATTTAAGTAACTCTCCCAAAAATTATTTATTGTGGAATTAACCGGTGTCCAAGCAAGCAAAAACTCAGATTTCAGAAACTCATATATCAGTACAGGTTTTGTGAGACAAGAGTAAAAAAGTAAAAATACAAGTTACCAGATTGTGTGGTAACTGATATGTTGAAAGTCGAAACCTGATGCAAATTAAATTATAAACCCTAAGTTAACACTACAATGGCAAAATTAAACTCAAATCCGAAATATAGTGAAATTAGTAAAATGTATAATAAATAATATAGTATGATATTCTATTATGTGTTCATAGTATAGTCAGGTCCGGCTCTAGGGGGTTGCGAGAGAAGCGTAGGCCCTAGGCCCATTTTTTTTTCAAGGGAAAAAGTCAAAAATTATGAAAAAATATATATATATATATATATATATGAGAAAAAGCCTAAAATATATATATATATATACCATAAAAAGCCAAAAAAAAAATTTGCCTAAGGCTTAAAAAAAGTTAGAGACAGGCATGAATATAGTATGCTTTTTTTTTTTCCTTCTCCCATTCGTCTTCCTCACTTCTCTCCCCTTCCAGCAACAGTGTAAGCACTACATCTATATATCCAATTAATTTATTTAATTAACAATTTCTCAATTATCCCTTATTGTTCTTTTTTTATCTCCCAACAATAAAATATTATACTATTTATATACAATCAATAGAATAGAATGCTAATTTATGAAAGAGAAATTATAGGGCCATGTGAATCCAGTAAGGAAGGGTTTCTCTAAATTTTGAAACATCATTTCAAGTAAAATAAGGATTTCTCTAAATTTTCAGAAAGACGAGAGAGACGAAGAACACATATAGTCTGAATAATGTCTATATTATTTCATAGTATAATATCTCCTTAACATGGACAGCATACACACCTCACACCTCATAAAATTAACTCAACCTTCTTATATGGGCAAGGGGCGACCTTTGATATATTTAAGTTAATACATGATATAGTACTTCCGATACATATAATAGTTCCAACCACCTAATTGTACATTCCCAATGTTCAATGTGTTTTAACCGTTGAAACTCACATATTATAGTACTAGAAATACACACACAACCACTTTCTATATATATGACAGCATAGTATAATATTCTCTTAACCTGAAAAATGCATACACAATTGACAAAATATGAAGGTTGAAGTATTCTTATTTGCCTAAGGGGAGCCGTTTGCAATATTTAAGGTAGTCCATGGTATATTAATTAAGTACATATTTTAACATGTAATTGTACCAAACACCAAATTCAATTTCGCAAATGTACTATTGGTTTTCTATTTTAAATCGCATATAGTATAGTCAGAAGATGTTGTAATATAGTACCTAAAACAGGGCGTGTGTGATTGGGTAGCTCTCTCTCCAATTTTCCCCCGCAACTCAACCAAGGAGAAAATGGTCAAAAATGTTTCCCTTTGTTTACTTTTCCCCCGCAACTTAAATTGTAGATAATATGGCTATATTCTTAATTGTAAGGCCCAATATAGTTACTTTTGCAATTTAATGTTTTTTTTTGTTTTTTAAGAGGTTAAACTATATATTTTCAAATATCGGTTTTGTGTTATTTCTAGACGTTGTTTTTAATTATTTTTATGTTTATTTTTGATATTATTATTGGAAAATTGCATTCGACAGTAGTAAATTTTATCATCTTTGAAATTTCTTAATTAATTCGGTTTCTTATTTTGTTTATGTCCGCGCACCTAGTTGACATAAAAATGTATCAATTTTAATTTCGTACCATTTTAGTTACGTCGTCTTTAAATATTGTTTTTTTTTAGAAGATGTTATTGTACAAAACCGCGTTTTTGTATAAAACAATAATTAAATATTAAAGTTTGACTTCAAATTATTTATTCACTATACTTTTGATTTCGTTTGCTTCAATCTATGTATATATATATATATATATATATAAACTACTGGTCGACGAGAGAGAAGAACAAAACAATGGTAATGAAGAAAACAAACAAGCTTTTCTTCTTGTGAGTTTGCTTCATATATTTCTCTGTCTATCCTTCCAGACTCGTGTCACATAGGCTAGACACCGTCTCCTAGGTCAGTCTCTTCTTATTCCGAAAATATCTGTCATTCTTTTGATAAATTAGATATCTATTTAGAAAACTAACATATTACTAGAGTAAATCACACATTCCATATATAACAGCTAAATGAAAAGGATAAAATCGTCCAAAATTCACTTTTCTCCGTTGGAATCAGAAATCGTTTTATTATTTTCGTGAATACCATAAATACCATGTTTTCTATTCTCTGTTTCACAAAAAGTGTCATTTTGACACATTTCACACCTATTAAGAAAACTATTAAAAATTCCATATTACCCCTTATTAATATACTAAATAATTTTTTTCTCTCTAATTAATACACTAAAACAATAAGGTTAAAATTGGATTTTTATTCAAAATTATGCATTGAAAACATAAAATGACATTTTTTATGAAACAAAAATAAAACATTAAAACGACACTCTTTGTGAAACGGAGGGAGTATATTGTTATGGAGTACAAAGTGATGTTAAATCTATGGTCAAAGGCGTAGACTCGCTATAGTCCCAAATTAAAATTCACTGTGTGCAAACTCTACGTGTGTGTCACTTGGTCACTTGGACTTCGGTTCGGTGTTTTAGCCGTGGTGAATTTGTAAGAAACTTCTTACCAAGAGACATGCTGAGGCTCGGATACTGACGCAGATGAAACCCAGCATAAGCGTACGACCCTCCCTACCATGTCGAGCTTCTCCGTCTGGTAGTCGAGTTAGGCCTTGTATAACAGTTCCAAGAGACCAAGACCTCCTCGTAGAGATCGGTGCTAGCTCTCCGCCCATCAGTTAGCAACGTTGAATATAAACTTACACACTCGATTCCACAAAGACTTTCAGAGAAAGCCCACCACGGAAATAATACCAATTACTGTATTATTTAGTAACCATGTATTATTTAAAATAAATTGTTTCCAGTCTATGCCAAAGCTATCGCTTAATTATGACGTTTTTTTGTTTCTTTATGACCTTTTTCTTATTGTTTCTTTCAAAAAAATCAGGTATACTAATACAAGATAAAAAATAATACGACGATGCATGTTACTAGAGGTTAGATAGTTACTTGTAACCTACGATATTTCGAAACCTCCAAAAGTCTTGCATCCATCTAAGTTCATGGAACTGACTTTTATTTAAGTCTTTATTTGAAATATTCAGAAGATGTTATGTTACATAGCTGATGTACAAAACCGGGTTTTTGTAGGAAACAATAAGTCTTCGAAATATGACACCTCGGCTTTAGTTATTCACTAGACGTTTGATATTGTTTGTACAAATAACGATATACCGTTCACAACAAACAGAGCTAACTAATTTACAATATATTGAACAATTTAACTCGTATTCTTTAGCAAAAAAAAAGGGAAAATTCCATAAAATATCCCAATTTTATTTCGATAAACTTTTTAATACATGAATTATTTTTGTATCCAGTAAAATATCCAAACTATTTTTTTTGCCCATTTTAAATCTCCAAATGTGAACCGTGTGTTCATTTTACAACCACTCGTTAATAGATGTATACGGACCTACACGGTTTGAAATAGTGTTTATATTTAATAAATAAATTAAAAATTACATTAAATTTTCAAAAAAAATAAAATTAAAGAGTTGGGTATTTTAATTTAAATATAATGTAATTTTTAATTTATTTATTAATCTTTTTGCCAAGATTAAAGAGTTTGTCACTACTACAAGGCAAACTCTTGAAACAAGTGTAACAGAGACTGACTGAGATATATAAATATATAATATCATCTGTCAATAAACATTATTATTATTGTAATATAATTAACAATAAAACCATTTCTAACACCTATCGAAGAATCACCATATAGAGGCAATTTACTTACCCACACCAATCCTTCCCTTCTTCTTGAGTGAGGAGATGAGTTTTAGAGGCGAGGGTAGCGAGAGCGGCCTTTCTTCTTCAAGAACTCTGGGATTTCTATGGAACTGCCTTCAGTGAGAGATGAAGAAGGACGTCTTGTTATCCCCATTGATGCATCCGCTTGTGCCGCCTGCATTTTTTTCACATAAAGAGTTAAAGAGAGATAACAATTGAATACTTCTTAACATTTTGACGTAAGAATCTACTATTTTTGTGTGTGTGTCAAGGGAGACAAAGTGAATACCTGAAGTGGCCTCCCTTCTCCTTCTTCTTGGCGTTTGAAGCCGGTTGCTATTAGGGTAATACTTACCTGACAGGAAGAAAAATTAAGCAACTTGGGTATCACTTCATCATATATGTCAAATAAGAGAAGAAGAATAAGATCAAAGAAAGAAGATGACTACTTACTTGACCAGTAAAGGATGGATCTACAACAGCACCAAATATAAGATTGGCTGTTGGGTCAACGAGATCGTAAATCACTTCCGCAGCAGCATTTACCTAACAAATCGTTTCTCCCAGAATCAAAATAGAGCATAACAACATTATAAACGACTTGGGATTGATGCAAAAGTAGGCTTTGCGCTGAGTTGTCTAACAAAACTAACAAAATGATTTCTGGGACAGGAAATGGACTGAGAAGGTAGAAAGAGAGAGAGAGAGAGAGATAGAAAGACCTCAAACAGTGTTAAGTCAGTTCCACCAGTTATGTTCCAAACAATTCCAGTGGCTCTCTCAATGCCAATATCTAACAAAGGTGATTGGATCGCGTTTAATGCAGCATCCCTTGCTCGAGTCTTTCCTGCTCAAATAACAATATAGCATGAAAGAATAAGCATGACGATGCAATCGAAATATTGCACCAAAATAGTTCAAGTTTAGGATTTTCCTGAATATATCACTATGATGCTCATATAGTAGAGTTACATGGAGTAATCATATGGTGATTTTCAGTATACCAAACATTGTTAAACTGGTTCCTTTGTCATGCTTAAAGAGTACCAAATCTATAGTCCGGTTAATCTACTCAGCTACATCAGCAGTGCCAATTCTCAGTAAAACCTTAGCATTATAGTTATACTAATCAATGATGCCTATTGTTACTGTGCAGCAAATAGAGCCTATCTACAAAAATTCTCAAAGCTAAAGAACACTCTACTCTTACCTGTTGCAGTTCCTATTCCCATCAATGAAGAACCTGCATTTGCCATTATAGCCCTGACGTCAGCAAAATCCACATTGACCAATCCAGGAATCTGCAATGCAAGGAAAAAATACAACTGTTTAAACATTTCTATAGATAATGATCATTCCATTGAGTAAACACATTAAAAAGCCATACCGTAATGATATCAGATATTCCACGGACTCCTTGACGAAGTATATCATCGGCCAGATTAAATGCTTCTGTAACTGGAGTAGACATAGAGACTGCGGTGAGTAACTTGTCGTTTGGAATAACAATGAGTGTATCGACATTGTCTCTGAGGGCTGCAATCCCTTCCTGAGCCTGGACTGTTCTTCTCCGTCCCTCAAAGGAGAAAGGCGTTGTGACAATACCAACCGTCAATATACCCATAGCTTTTGCAACCCCTGCTATTATAGGAGCCCCGCCCGTGCCAGTTCCACCACCCATTCCAGCCTAGAAAATTAGCAATGCTCAACCAGTGAACTTAAAGAATCTGATCTTGTAGAAAATCTAAGGAGGCAGCAATAATCCATGATTAGTTGTTTTTAAACCGGTAAGTCTTCGATCATCTGAGACATAAGCCTCACCAAAACGGATTGTCATAATTTGCAATCATCAGTGCGTCTGATTCATACAACTTATCATTTGCAATCAATATTTTTCAATAGAAAGAAGCATAATAGTAAAATGCTATATGACTAAGAAGAAGTGAAAGGAATAGTGATAGACATACTGTGACAAAAACCATATCTGAACCATAAAGCGCTTCTTCGATAGCTTCTTTGCTTTCTCTAGCAGCATTCATTCCAATATCAGGATTTCCTCCAGCACCTAAACCCCTAGTCAACTCCTTACCAATTTGTAACCTATTGTCGGGGAAAACTGGAGACATTCTCATTGCCTGAATATCGGTATTCACAATCCAAAACTCCACACCAACCATCTCACTCTGTATCATGCGGTTCACAGCATTTGAGCCACCACCACCAACGCCGATAACTTTAATCCTTGCCTCATTGTAACTGCTCCGAGTAGACGACTCGCCTAAATCCTCGGTAATGGGAGTATCTTTTCTTGGATTGAGCATTGATATTTCTGGGTGGAGGTTCAAGAAAGAGTCTTGGCTTTGGAAATGGCTTGAGCTATGAGAGTTCAAAGAGTTTCTGATTGGCGAAGACTCCGGTTTATGAGCAGCAACAACGCGGTTTCTCTTACTTTGAATCATTCTAAAGCAACTAACCCTGCTGCCTAGATGATTTTCCGGCAATACACTCTTTCTAAGAACAGTGAGCACCCGAGAATCCGGAGGAGTCAAACAGGGAGAAACATAAGTTGCCATTTTGAGAACCAAATAATCTCTGAAAGATCTACACTCCAATTTCACTCTGCTAACAAAGAGCCTGTTCAAGAGAAAGAAGAAGAAGAAGTCAACTTCAAGTCCTTAACCAAGAAGAACATGATTGAATCAGCTAAAAGATCATTCGCATTCTGCAGTTATGTAATCAAAACCCAGATGCATCTAGGTTTAGTGGAATCCAATACACTTGTTATGAACAATCAGATTAAACGAAACGATTTACTTTTTTTTTTTTAATCAAAACAAAAGTACAATCAGTAAACAATGCTTCAATTAAAGCCCCGAAAAGCAGCGATTTGAATCAGAAAGGAAAAAAATACAATTTTGCGCGCCGTGATATTACGAAATCACAAGATTGAAGATGGGTTTTTCAAAAAAATTGCAAGAAAAAAAAAAGCTAGGACATTTCGATGATTGGCTAAAGCAAATCCAAGGGGGAAGAAAAAAATGAAAAGTGAGAGAGTGCGACAACTACATTAACATGTCAAAGAGGAAGAGAACCTTGGAGTAGCAGCAGAAGATTTCGAGCTACAAAGAAAGAAAATGTAGGAATGGAGGGTTTTTGGTGTTTTCTGGGCTTAGAATCTCCTTCTCATTCACATAAAAGTGGATTATGATTTTTGATTTTGCTCTAATCATAATATAATCTGTTTCAGTAATCTATTTAATTAGCAAAATGAGTAAAACGTTGGCCGACGGGAAGGGGATGAAGAAAAAAAATTCAAGGTTTAAGAGATAATGGACCCAAATGCTCTCTTAAAGCCCATTTCATCTTTTGGGCCTTATTAGACGTGATAAAATCAAACTTTACACAACACTTGATTTTTGCATGACTGTACAAAGTAATGATACTTATTTGCTAATTGCTATTATTTAACCTGCATCTTTATTTATGTTTGGCGTAAGTTCGATTTGAGTCAGATCAACCTTCTCCTGAATATTACAAATCAATTTCACAGCCTATGTTGTTGTTTCAAGTCTGTAGAACACAATTCAACAAAGTTAAGGGGATATATTTAGGGTGTAAATGGTTAAAAGTTACACGACTGTCATTTCAAGAGAAATATAAAGATGGTCTTTCTTCTTCTCTCTAACAACCGGACCATGAGTGTAACAAGCCACAATCTCAAGTCTACATTGCTTGTTTGCGTAACATTTATAGAATTAAGTTGAATACACAATCGCAGAAATTATGTTGAAACAATCCAAGAGTAAGCGTCCTGCTACATCTAAAACAATGCCGAGCCAAAACTCATCATCTTATCCTCTGATCAACTTAAGCACTTGCTCTCACTATAAAAAATTAAGCAGTCCAAACTTCACCACTATACTTCTCCTGAAACCTCAACAACATTTTCAAGCCAAAATTCTTTATCCTTCTACAACTGCTAAGGCGTTTTATGGCAAAAAGAGTTTATCTCTTAATCTACACTTTAGAAAAATGTCAGACCAAACCACTAGTTAAACTAAAATAAAAAGTATAGCCACCAAATATTAGTTATGTTTTTACGAAACACACATGATATATATTGAATTCTTAGTGGGTTTAATTTTTTATTAAAATTTTGTTTTGCCCCCGGTAAATAAAAATGCTGGATTTGGATTGGATTCAATAGTTTGGGTAGGAAATTTGAATTTTTATGTCCGAAATGTAAGAAATTACACTGTATTTTAGTTCAGGTGCATATGTCGCCACAAATCTTGTGAGCGCGGCACGAACAATAGAATTCTCGACTCCTTATCAAATTTTGAGTGTCAAAGAAATCTGTTTCTTTGCTTCTCCAGAACAGCGAGCAAGTCGCGAGGGTCACACCCAGCAATGCCACCCTTTGGAAATGTCTAAGGCTTTGAGGTACATTGGATCACGGTGTTGGGATTCAAGAGGGTGAAGAAAACTTTAATTGCACAACCAACATACCTAGCAAAACAGGAGACAAAATCAAAATCAAAGGTGTACAATTCCTTGGTCAATATATGAACGCTATCATACAACGACTCCAACCCCTCGGTGCATCTGTAGCGGTATTTTGAGCCTGAGTACTCTTCTACTAATGATGTAAGTATTAAGTTTAATACACATTTTATGTTTTTAACAGCTTTCTTTATGTTTTAATGTTCTTCATTTTATGTCATTATATGGCAGGGTCTCAATGGTAGACCTACGTGAGATTAAGGGAGTTCAAGTGACACCAGATAAATTTCGAAAATTGAAATTGGTTCACTAGTATCAACGTGTTTGCGGCTGATTTGGTCAAACAAATTTACTATTGACCCCCTAAAAGCGTTTAACGCTTATCATTGACCTCATTAATTCAATTTTCTACATTAATTTGTTTTTATTGGGCAAAGCCCATAGTTTAAACTTGTTGCATAATTTATTATAATTCATTTAGCTTTTCTTGTACTGGTTAAGTAAAATGTGACGAATGATCAAAATCTCATGTTCAAATATAGTGCACAACCAATTTTTTTTCTTACTTCTAGCCTTTTAAATCTCAGAGTGATCCCAGTAAAAATAATTTTGGGTCCGCCACTGAGTGGGACACTAAGAACATCCGGCTTCCCCGTGAAGATAGAATCCCCACCGTGACGATCCCGGCAAGGATCAAGGCCACGCTTGCGACCTACGGCTACCGAGGTAAGCTTCTGGCGAGTTTTCTATTTTTCTTCCTGGCGAGTTTCCATTTCCATTGAGACTTAGGTCATTTGCTTCACGATTTTATAGGTCATATCTCGATCAACGTATATGCCGCGTGGAGTATTAATATGAGTATGCAGCGTAGAGCATATCTGACTCAGGGCGCGGTTCAAGCAGATATGGGGACAATGAGGTAGTTGCACTTGGTGATCTTCGGAACGCCGCATATGGATTGCTTAACAGAGCAATGAATGCGTGGCAGATGGCTCACGAACCTCCGTAGACGGTGTTTCTGATGGCTTCAGATGGATTTTACCTGGATACGTGCATTGAAATGCTCGACAGAGGTTTCAATGTCGGGCATGTGTTCCAAAATGATCACGTCAAGATGCATCTCAGGGACTTGTTGGCGTTCAACTCTATCGAGTTGATGGATCTTTTCGAGCAAGGAGTTCTCGATGAAGGAGGAGAAGAAGAAGTTGAAGTTATGGAAGATTGATTCCTCTCAAAACTTGTTAATGTTCACCCTCGCTAAACTAATGGTATATGCGTTTAGTCTTTATCTTTTGGATATGGTTTTAAGATC
This sequence comes from Eutrema heterophyllum, assembly GCA_002933915.1. NCBI lineage: Eukaryota > Viridiplantae > Streptophyta > Magnoliopsida > Brassicales > Brassicaceae > Eutrema > Eutrema heterophyllum. Next base: position 549,724 of record PKMM01036815.1, read on the forward strand.
TTTGACATATTGGGGATTTGGTTTTATGATATTTATCTGTTAGACGTTTTAAGATGTTTATATAAGTTATCGTTTTTTTGGATATGGTGTAATGATGTTTATATGTTTATATCTCTTGACGCTTTAAGCTATCGTTTTGAAGATCTCTTATCAAACTGTTAATCACTATAAAAAAAAATCTCAATAACAGTTTAACAAATCACTTTCATAGACCTTTTTAATCAGCAATCGCGATAACCAATTTTCTCAATTTATAATGACCCAACATGAACGAGTCTACACATTCGTCGACGAAAATCAAATTCGTTTGAGAATAACCATTGATTTGACCAAATACTCGCGACGGCGCCTCTCACAGTTTTTAACTTTTCACTTTCAAAAATTCGTTTATATTTAGGGCATTTGTATTTGATTACACGTTAGTAATAACGTCATAAAGCCTCTAAGCCAAATGGAAGGTTACTGTAGATGATTATGTGAGATCGAAGAGTTTCGGCGAGACCGAGTAGGGGTGGGTATTCGGTTAATTGGTTTGGTTCGGTTCGGTTCGGGTTTTTTGGTTTTAAAGTATTAGGTCCCATTCGGGATTAAATTCTATTTCGGTTTGGTTCGGTTTGATTTTTTCGGGTTTTATTAATAACCTAATTAGATTCACTTTTGTGTAATTTCGATTATTTCGGATATTATATTTACTTTTAAATAAGAATAAAAAATTTGACGATTGTAAAAAAATATTTAACCAAAAAAATGAACAAAGAAAGAAGAGGAAACATTTTCTAGATTATTACAGTTGTTAAAATCATCTCTAAAATTATAGTTTTGTCTTTGTTTTTCACTTCCAACTTGACACACACAAAAAATCAATGGCTTAGTGATTCAACTCACGTTCGAAGAGAAAGTAATCTATGGACACATGGCACTAAAGTACTTTTTCCAAATATAAAAATTCACACGATAAACTACTCTACTTTGGTTAAACAATTCAGTTCTATATTAATTTAGTTTCAAGTGCTAATTATGCGTTACTTAACAATAGAATATCAAAAATATTTTTTTCATATTTTCCAAAGAAATTTCAACTTACGTATTCACTCCAAAAAAAAAACTAATATAAAATAACTTGGTTTCGTAATAGCAAATTATATGGTATGTAGACATACCTTATATGGATTGGGTTTTAATTCGGTTACCCAATCAGTTAATTTGGTATTCGGTTAATAAATCGAACCGAACCAAAAACCGAATGAATTTAATATGTCCATTTAGATTATTCGGGTTACCCGAAACCGAACCAAATAACATTATTCGGTTTGGTTCGGTTCAGTTCGGGAAATATGCCCAGCCCTAAGTTAAAGCAACCTCAGTGCTACTAAATGTGTAGTCTTAATGACTTTCTTCCCAAAACCCAAATGGCAATCAACAAAACAGAAGCCATTATAAGCTCTTATGAGTTCCGAAAACCTACAGTAAAACCAAATCTAATTCAAAGAACAATTCATGTCGAGAAGCTGTCAAAGAGAAACACAAACAAAAGGATGAGTATAGCATCTAAGAACATCGAATCAAAATTACTTAAATCACATCATCAACAGTAATTTCCTCTAAAGTCATCAAAAATAAACCTTTACAATGTCTCAGCTTCACCACAAACACTTAGGTTTTCGGCATTAAGCTACTCGCTAATGGCATCGGAAAGATGAACGAATTATCAATATCCGAAACCATATCAGAGAAGAATCAAAATATAACAAGAAGCGAGAAGAGTGTATAGATCAAGAAACAGGCGTACGAAATCAAGCCACGGTGCTCTTCTCCTCCGTCGGCGAGAGACACCACCAGATTAGAGCAAGCCCTTGTGGCCCACAAAACGAATGCAGCCGCGAGCACGAACCGGACTGGACCTGCACCTTGTGGCACGAACAGTGAAACCGCCGATAAAATCACAACGGGAAGCAGAGAGTAACCGACTAAGCTCGTACAAGTGTGAAGATTGAGGTTCCCGTTTCGACCAGCAAGCATGTTGAAGACGATGTAAAGGAACATAGATGAGACGACGACCCAACCCAATATGACGCCGAATTGGATCTTCCCAGCGAGCAATTGAAATAGGCAAAGCGCAAGGTATAGGAAGATGGGTCCAGAAAGATCCGAATCCTTGTGAACGGTCTGGTTGATCCGGAAGGGATTGAGAATCGACCTAGTTTTCTTCCAGATTTGATCTGGATGGATACCGAGCTCGTCAAGCAAAGGCTCCTCATCTTCGAACGAAGCAGAGCCTCCACCGAAAGATGAAGAGGAAGCGATTGTTCCGCCGAATGGTCCAGCCGGCGTCGCGGAGGATGCTGCAGCGGCGGATCCGATGTCAAACGACATGAATGGGATGGAGGATGAAGCGGAAGGACGAGGCGGTTGGTAAGGAGCTGTGGGGACTCGACGTTGCTGGGCATTTGTTCCGGCCGGAGATCCGCCGGAGGGGAAAACCACAGGTGGAACTGCGAAATCCTTCGTCATCTTTTAAGAGTTAAAAATTGAGATCTCTGATTCAGATCTCGAAATCCAGAAAGGGATTCAATGTTAGGGTTTTCTTCAGTCGGATCAATTTTGAGAAATTGATATCCCTTTTCTATTGAATGATCCAGCGAAAATCGTTTTTTTCTTCAACCTCTTGGTGTTTCTTCCCCTCTTTCCCAGTATTAGACGACGACTTCGCATTGAAAGGGCGTTTTCTTCCCCTCGTACTCTCAAAATACTTTGGGCCTTAAGCCTTGTCAGCCCATTAATGTTACGATAACCCTTTTAAAAAAGTTAACGAAAAGTTGTATAATAATTAATTTTTTTGACCAAAAAAAGAAAGAGTTGACTATAATAATATATTTGACGATTTGGGCATCAATGTCGTTGTAGTATAGTGGTGAGTATTCCCGCCTGTCACCCGGGTGACCCGGGTTCGATCCCCGGCAACGGCGACTTTTTTTGAAACCCTGGTCCATAAATGTATTCGAAGTTGCCTTTAAAGAATTTGTATGTATAATCAATGATTTATAGAATTTTTGTATAATCAATGATACTCCCTTAGTTCCTTTTTCAATCAATCTCATTTTTCTTATTTGCAATAACTAGTAGTCGTTCGCTCAAATTAATGGTTGTCAACCAAAAAAACTCAATTGAACTAATCTTTTCTTCTCTAGCCTTAAAAGTATTGTGCTGTTTTTTTTTTTTTTTGTGTGGTAGTCTTGATTTGTACAGATTTACAGATTTTGTAAATGCTATTGAGACTTGAGCCTTTAATAATAGTTTTATACCTTTAAAAAAATATTTCTATAGAAAAAAATTGTTGAATTTGTCTTCTATTCTTCTTCTATTTTTGACATCGAATTTGTCTTCTATTCAAGGTCTTGAATCTTTGGTTATTTATACAGATAATTGTTGATTTTTGTTCAATTGTTATTTAAAAAAAAAAATTGTGTACAAGAGAAATTGATTGTTTGAAATTTGGAAGAAAAACAAAACTTTCTTATGCTTCTTTTTTCAAAAATACCAACAAAAATTCAAAAATACCATAAACATGTGTTTTAAGAAATCATTTATGTCCCTTTAATGTTTGAGTTATTTAAGATAACAAGGGAACTAACACGATTTTTATAATATTGTATAGTGAGCACTGAGCAGTGGAATCACCATTGTTTTGCTGTTCATTATGCGATATAATGTATATTTCATATTATGTTTTTCTTAATGATGTTTTGCAGAATTGCAGTTTAACTCGGAAGAGTTAACAAATACAAATATATAAGTTGGAGAGGGCAAAATAAATCTGGATATGTTGAGGGTCAAAGATATTATACATCGTAACTCAAACCCTATTGCCATCCATATTGTCCGATATCAAGATAATATCTTAGGTCTCATAAATAACAAGTGAGAAAAATAATGATTATAGCAATTGAAAACCGGAGGTCCATAATTAATTCTGACGTCAGATGATGATGCCTTGCATGGTCTTCCAAAGAGATTTGGGGTAATCATAAATCGGACATCTCTAAAATTGAGATTTCAAAGTTGACTTCGAGTTTGCCTTGTTTTATGATATATAATGATTTATTTCGGCCAATTATATCATGGTGCTTCTTGGCGTCAATCTAATTTTCACACAAACACTTGAGTTCGATGCGACATTTTTTCTTATTCTTTTTGTCCATCGCGTTAATTTCGACATGCAAGAACATAACAAATGTTAGTATTATTTGAGATTTTGTATCTGAATCGTTTTTAGGATATTCAAAATTTTAAATTATAATAGATTTTCTTAAGTTATTTCTACTAAATTATATCAACTATACAAGTTTAAACAAGTAATGGAAAAATCAAACCAAGCTAGATAAATTTATACTAGGTTAAATTATATTAACTATACAAGTTTAAACCAAGCTAGATAAATTTTCTTTTATACCACTTCTTACTATGCCCTCATTTATAAGTATCTAACCAATTGCATTTAAAGTATGTGTCTTGCCTTGGTAATAAAAATGGTAAAATCTAAAGCTCATCATCATGGAGGTGCTCGAAGTTGGTATGTCCTTAATTATATCAAGGTTTTTTTCTATGAACCTTTTTATGAAGAGTTTAATTGTGTCAAAATAAAACGGTTTAAAAACCCCAAGTATCGTAGTACAATTTGAAAATATTTAAATGAAAACAAAAACAAGTGAAATGGGATGATTTGATATGTTTTTTTTTTTTTTTTGTTGACATGATGATTTGATATGTTTAGGAGGTAGGAGTAGAAAAATAAGTCAATAAGACCAGAACTCGTAGTTTAGTTTTCAAACGAAAATGAATAGTCCATTGACTAATAATCAAATTGTGGGGGGTGATGACGTCACATAGAATCCGAATGAAAAGCCCCTTGTCTCATCTCTCTGCACAGAGCCGCTTGATTCTCATGACACCTTGTGCCCTCCTTTTACTTTTTTTTTTTCTCTTTCTTTTTCTGTTTTTGAACAATGGCTTCTCTTTCTTTTTCTTCTTCACTCCTAATATAAATTTGATGGGATTCCAAACGAAAATATATAAAAAAAGTAAACTAGATTTAACATCAAACAAATAGTTTCCTAATAATCTACTCAATTAATCTTAATAAAACACTTAGATACACACATTTATTTTTTAATAATAGGTTTAACATCGATGACAAAATTAAAGAGTGAATGGAATCTATTTTTTTTAGTGGTTTGTACTTTGTACTAGTGTTATTATTGTATCATAATTTATATTTAAACATATGAATATACACACATGTAAATACACAAGACAAGAATAAATAAATTAGAGAGTAGCATCAATTTTGGTCTACTCCATATCTCACATTCTCACGATATTTTATATTATTTGAAAATAAACAGAAAAGTATTATATAATTTGGGCAAAAAATATTTAGAGGCAAGAGCTATAATATTTCGATATTCTTCAATCTGAGTTTTTATTCAGTATTACTGTTGTTGAAGATAAATGATTTACGTATAGATATGTGACCAATATTACCAACAACTGGTTTGAACTTATAATCATTCAAATGTTCAGATGCACATGGCCTAATAATTAAATCCTTTCAATTTAGGATGTTAGGATGAAACTTTCATCACGTGACTTGAATTTGATACAACACACTGTAGTCTACACTACACTACTATTAAAGTTGTTTTCTTCCTCATTTCCTCTTTATATCCTCAAAATTACTTAAACCTAATTGAAATATTAGATCATTTTGCTAAATTAGCATCAAATCGACGGTTAATTTCCATATACTTGGAAATATCATGGGCTGATTAAACATTTTGTTTGGGCGAATGTTATTGTTACCTTTTATTCTACTATATTCTTGGTGCAGCTTAAGAGGATATATCAAATATTGGATGATAATTTTTATTTAATTATAAAAACGAATAAAATGTTCCCATTGTATTTGATAAGTTAATGGATAGATAGATATGCACTTAGACAATATATGATTACTAGAGTAGGAAGTACAATGTTAGTCCAAGAATCAACCATATCCTAAAGTCCCAACCCCCACACGAGAAAGATCTTTAATTAACATAGAAAATAGAAACAAAAGTGAAAATATGACTGAGAAGACTAACAGAGAGACACTGTCTTCTTATAATAAAACAGAATCTTCCTTCCATATTATAAAAACTACTGGATACTACTACTATCTTCCTACATTACACCAAACAAAAACATAGTAAAAAATCCAAAGGTTGGGTCCTTTTTTCTACGAATTCCAGATCTTTGCTCTAATATCTCTTGATTCATTGTCCAGAGGCAGAGCTTGATGAACAGAGATTGTTGTCATTGTTTGATCCATTAGGGTTCTTAGTTTTGGAGAGTTTCTGTTTGAGTTGAAACAAAAGCTGTTGATTCTCTTGATTCAAAAGCTCAGCTTTCTTCCTTAGCCTCTCGTTCTCTTTTATTATGTAACAGTTTTCAACATACAGCTTCGAGTTTAGCCTCTCCATTGCTTGCTTTCTTTCTTCAAGAAAACAAAAAAAACAAAAACAAAATTATTGTCAAAATAAAAAGAGAAAAAGAGAGTAATAATAATAATATCAAAGGTAGCTTGTGTTATGATTATTGTTCATGTTAAATCATTACATCACACATGGGTTGTGCAGCTTCACAAGTCGGATGTGAATTACATTAGGGAAAACTATTTGTCGCATTTATTTCGTTTTCCTCCTAAAAATGTGAATTTTTTTTCTTCTTTTAAAGATATCAATGATCAAAGAGAGAAGAACATGATTATAAATTCGTATGGAGGATAAAAAGATAAAGCTAAGAAAACAGAAATGAAAGAAAAGAGATAAAAACAAGTAATCATGATGATATGCAGTCATTATAAATGTTTTAACCTCTCTGCTTTTATTTGTATTGACAGAAAGTAATGATTATTTTTGAAACGCAACCAAGCGAGAAAAAAAAAAAACAGAGTAAGCAACAAAACAAAGATCGTAATCGTATAAATACAAATTATAAAAGAAATCAAACGAGTTTCTAAACATCAAAAAGAGAAGGAGAAGAAAAAAATGTAAGAGAAAGAAAAAAAATCTAATAATTTCTTTTTCTTTTTCTTTCGGTTGCCTCTGTCTCAAAGAAAAGGATAAAGATTAAAACTTTCCATCATTGAGAAAAAAAAGGATGAAAAAGTTTATATATTAAAAAAGGAGATAACGGATTTGTCTTCACGTTGCTTGTATGTGTGACGTTACTACATAGTTATCGACTTAACGTATGCCCGCAAAGGGAATAGAAACAGAGCAAGAAAAGAAAAACAGAACAACGAAACAGAGACAGAGTACAAACATAGCAAGAAAACAGAACAGAGCAAAGAAACAGAAACAACGTGGAAACAGAGCATATAGAGAATAACCCATCCCGTGGTACACAATTTTTGGTGAGAGAACTCAGGTAAATCTTCTAGAAGATACTAAAAGAGAGATAGAAGAAAGGTTATACCTTTTGGGAAGGAGTGTTGAGAGGCAGGGTAAACGAAGAGAGAGAGACGCTACTGTGTGTGTGGAAGGTCGAGGAACAAAGAGAACAAAGTGAGACACTGTCTGTTATATAGATCCCCAAAAGCTAGAGAGAGAAGGTTCTTTATCTCTCTCCTGACACAACAATCATGCATTGTGTTGTGTTTATGCATAGATGGCGGCCGCGAGAAGAGAGAGGAGAGATGTGTGCATATTGCGTCATGTGAATGATGATGATTTATTAAAGAGAAAGAAGTTAGAGAGAGAGAGAGAGAGAGTGGGTTTCTTGCTTTGCTTGCTCTTGTTTCGAAATTGATCTCTAGGGATACTTTCGTAATTCTCAAAGATCCCTCTCGGCTCTTCATCGTATTGATCCTCGAAACAGAAGGTTTCGTGGTGGGAAAAAACTAGCCCGAGGGTATTTTTGTAATATGGAGGAAATGGTCAGGGAAGGGCAATTTCGTCATTGTGTAGGAATGAGAGGCTATATAGTAGAAGGCCATCGACCTCTAAAGATTCGCAATGATGGCAAAGATTGGTTCGAACCATCATCCTTCATGATTCAATTTCAACCGTTTTGGACCATTTTTAAATGCTCTCTTTCCTCCTCTTATTTCCCGGTTTGCTCAATATTGGTCTAGTCAATATTACACTCAACCATAATTAAAGTTTTAAATGTTTTGGTATACAAATCATTTAGTACCACTTTCTAAATTGTCGAAAACTTTTCATAAACACAAAACTTGTGGTATTTTTTTTTTTTTTTAAATTAAGGTTTTGGAGGCAATTTTTTTAAACATAGAGTGCAGTAATTTTGAGAATTGCATTATTTTAATTATTTTTACTACATATTTGTTATGTAAACGTAACCGCTAAACAGAACAATGTTAATGAAATAATTTTTTTAATATCCTCTTCAACATGCACATTGGCAGCTCCGTACAATTCCCAAAATCTGTCTTCTTGGTTATTTAATTATTTTAATTGTTCCTCCTTGATTGTTTCAGCATTCCTTAATTAGTTAGATAAAGATCTCTATATAATTTTGATGGGAGTATGAAATAATAATAATAGATACGTAAGAGTGTTTAGACTCCAATACCTACAAAAATATTCATATGGAACATAAGTGTAGTAGAACGTGAAACATCATTCATATAAAGAGTAAGGTAGTTGTTTTTCAATGTAATTTATGATTTTTTGACCCGTAAATTCACATGTCACCGTGTAGAACTCGTTCGTTTGCCCATAATTTGACACTAATGATGACTACAATTTCACGTTTTAAAAAAAAAACTACTTTTTCTTGTGTGTATCTTGTACGGCTTCTTTAAACCTTTTTTTACGGAATAAATTTCAGCAATTGTACTTTTTAAAGATTCGTAAATATGTTGATTTTAGAAGTTAAACAAAACTGAAACACAATCAGTAATTAGTAGGTGTGTCTTGAAATGGAACTAGAGAGTGGGTGCACTTGCTTACCCCAAAGGCAATGATATAAAAGTGAAGATCGAGTTTCATTTCTTGCTGGCGTGAAATTTGCCTCTCGTTGGTTTCATTCTTCTCTCAATAAGGCTGGGCATCAAATCCAAGTTTAGTAATTCGGTTTGATGTCGGTTTATATATAAACTGATATCTAAGCTTTTTATATATTCGGTTCTCGGACGACTTTGGTTAAAGATAAATCAATCGGACCAATTCTCCCTGAACCAAAAAGTTGAAAAATTCAAAAGAGTCGAATTAAACGAACCGAATGTTTTGGGGATGGATAGTTGATACGTATCAAGGTACCATGAAAAAATGTTTCTCCTTGCCTCCAAAATCTATGTATAATTAAACTATAAAATATATGACTTCGTTACCAATCAAATTTTCAAATATTCAAATATTCGGTATATGGTCACACCTATATGTAATATGTGGAAGTGGTTGGTAGAGAATATTAGATTATAGTTCGGAGAAACAGTATTTCTCTTTTGTATAATTTTTAATTGTTTCCCCCTTTTTGCTAATCTAACCTTTTCAACTTTATTTCTTTCATTGATGTCTCCTCCATAATGTTTAAAGTGCGATCATATTAGACTGCATGCAAACATAATCATAGCAGATCTTAACTTTTAATAAATACTGAATATTAAGGTTCAAAAAAAAAAACTGAATATTTGAATAAGAATTTTGCGGGGAAGATCTTGAACACTAATATAGTGCTCTTTTGCAAGCGAGACACATACACATTCTATCGCTTTTTAGGTATAATTGGATAGATTTTTTCGTCTCCACGTACGTATTAGATTGGAGATGGATTACGACGAATATTTAAGAAGCCGTGATGACAGATATGTCGCTGTAATTAGCTATAGATTTTTCTTTAAATTGGTTAGAAATTGGCAAGTGGCAATCTATAAAATCCACCGATGTACATTTGTCGTTAATTAAATACAAATCAAGTTGTTCCACATCGCAAAATTGAAAGTTTTAAGTGTGTTCAATTTATAGTATAGTGTCAGTGGGATTGCTCACCAATTTAAAACTTTGACCCAATCCGCCGCTGATCAAGGCTATATATAGAAAAATTCCGGTCATATAACTGAGTTAATTTGTTCCTAGTTGATCAGTTTTAAAAATGAAAAAAAAAAACCTAATCTAAAAGTTTGTAATTGATATATGATTTTTGGTTGTCAAAGATGATTTTGTCTAATAACTTACAAGTACGGGACTAAGTAGTTAAAGACGATAAGGATCTTAAAAGCTAAAGAAAACAACCAAGAAAAAGAAAACAATTTAAGATATTTAATGAGTTCTAATATTTTTTATTCTGTAAATAGAACATTGTTGTCTCCTATTTTGATATTGTCGTCAATATTCAGTACGATAATTACTTCGGTTTGTTCGATTCCACATTGACAGTTAACATATATTAATCAATGATAACATGTTCTTATTGAAAAACCCGAACCGAGATGCGGTCTAAATCTGACAAGATGAATCGGCTAAAAGGCTGGTTAACCAAACCGAATCCTTTTGTACCGACACATCGTCGTCGTTCCTCTGCCATTCCCAATGTGCATGAGTCGCATTCACCACCACCAATTGACCATGCCCGAAACTTGCTTCTCTAAACAATGATATTTCTGGAGTTGGATCTTCATACCTATGAGTCATAAAACTTCATCAAAACCATTTCCTTAACTTAATGTCACAATTTTTTTTTTACGAATATCTTACTTTTTAGCAAGGCCTTCTTGATTGCCACCATCCCCAATGTTAATATAAACCGGGCCACATTTGTCGAACTTATCTTGGTACACCCGATTCTGTCAAATAACTCAAAAAATTAGCTATATCCAAAATACTTAATTTTTTTTTTTTTTTTCTCTCCTAAATAATAAATTTATGAAACTCTCAAGACTTACAAAACGCTCGTAAGCATGGACGTGGCCGGCGAAAACCAAATCGACACGAGCTTTATAAAGAAGAGTTTCCATGGATTCTTTCATATCAACACTCTCTTTCTCTCCTTGGTGGGCTTCGTTGGTGTTGTACCACGGGGCGTGTATCACAGCCATCAACCATGGCGTGGTCTTACGATCGATGCCTTTGAGATCTTTTTCTAACCATTGGTACTGAACCGAGCCAGGGTCAAAATCTGTGTATGACCCCAACATTACAACGTGGACTCCGAAAACGTTGAAGGAATAGTACAAGTTCGAGGTCGAGCCACTCTCTTCAAATGGCATGCGCCACCTGCCACAAGTATATAAAATTATTAAAAGATCAATAACTTACATAACAATAACCCCAAATCAACAAAATATTGTTATATGTGTGAACAAGTGTTAGTTTTGGTAAAATGAAATTTCATATGACTATCGATCCCGATAATCAATTTGTATTTATTTTCCATGTAGCATGAAAACTATAAGTAAACTGGTTGGTTGGATCATGGATGAATCGAAAGAATGTACCTGTGGTTATAGGCGGTGAAGCTTTGACGATGGAGGATAGGAATACGTTCGAGTTCGTGGTTGCCTTGAGTGACCATCCATGGTCTTTTGCTCGCAAGCGGCTGCACCAAGCGACCAAAAGTGTCCCACACGCATTGGAAAAAATTAGCGTACGACAGATCTCCAGGCAAGATAAAAACGTCATGATCCCATTTCGATACATGTTCCAATGTTGATTTAGTCCATTCAGTTGTCCCAAGGTCACCTTCATTTTCAATAAATAGTCAAGATCATTAACAAAAACAAAACAACGAATTGAGCTACAAAACCGCGATGACATGGGTTTGGATTCAAAACTTGAAGCGCGAGGTTCATGTTTAGTTAGCTATAATTACAGATATGTTTGTATATAAGATATTATAGTTAATGAAACGACAATTCTAAAGAGTTATATGATGTGTACCAGCCACGGCGAATTTGATGGGGAATTGAGAAGGAGGCGTCTTGAAGCTAAACTCTTGGGTTGAAGATGGGCCTCCACATTTGTAATAATAAACTGTATTGGGCTTTAATGGCCCTATAATCACATCATTAATTTGGCCTGATCGATAAATCAACAAGAAGTGGTACGACGACGTCGTTCCATTAGCCGAGCCTTCGTATATGCCAGAGGTTGTGCCGTACACAACAGTCGGCATGACTGAGTCTTTCGTTATCCATGATATTCTCATTTTGTCGGCTCCAACCAGAGATATATGGACCTTATATTTATATGTAAATTTTAAAATTAGACATAAAATGTTCAATACATATTGTAAAATTAACATAAAATGTTCAATAGTAAATTAGAAACAAAAATTAAAAGAAATTAGTCGTACAAAGCAAAACCGACGATGGACGAAAGATCAAACAGAAAGGAGACAATTAATAGACATAAAGTGGGTGAATTTGCCGCGCCTTAATTGCACAGTTGCTAACATGAATAATACGACAATGCCACTCACGTGCTCATCGATACTATTCGCGTTTAAACTGTTTTTGACTACTGTGGAAACAATATTTTACTATTAGATTTAGGGAAATCTGTTTGTTAGTATTACATATGTTCTGTTTTAGGATACCAAATAGATAATCTAGAAGGGATGTATATCCTTCCTTCAGTTCCTTGGCATAATTATGTTTTAACTCTATTTTTTAATTTTGTATAAATAAATATAGGTAACTAAGGTAAGGTATTTTTGTCAAGAAACGCATTTGTTTTTTTGTTTGAAAAATGTCCACAAAATGTCTCCATTCAACGTTACCTAATTAATAAATGCGCAAAGTACAGTCTTGGTTCCAAAAACATATGTGTACATGTACACTGTATGTATCGGTCGCAAAATCATATTTTGGAACCGACACTGTAACGCATATTTTTGTATCAAAGGTAAGAAATTAAACAAATCTGCTGATTTAACAATTCTCTAAGAACAGTAATCATATTCTCTAAGAACAGTAATCATAAGAAATCAAAAGAGTGAAAGACAGAAAGTCTTGAGACTTGTCGTGTAAAACTTCTACTTATAACGATTTACATGAATGATATAATTACATATATATATATGTGTATATATACATACATAAATAATATTGAGTTGAATGTGAATTACCTGTTCCGGGGACAGAGGATCGTTAGAGGGATGCATCACTATATTTTTCCGAGTGCCCGGCCGATCATACGACGACACAACATTTCGGACCAAAACAATAAGTAATATCGCCACTAAACCCCAAACCTTCACCATTCTAGGTTCTGGCGACAGAGAATGAAAGAGAGCGATGGAGAGATTTTCAGGGTTGTCAGGAACAAGGATATAATAAGGGACACGGTGCTTTATAGTAATCTTTTATTTCTCGTTTTGGAATTTTTTTTAGTGAAAATGGGGAGATGTATTTGACAAAAAAGTAAAAAACAATTTTGTCAGCGTGGATTTCAAAAACGTTATTTACAATTTTGTCGTCCGTCGTTTTTCCAAATCAAGCATTTGGCTATCTAAGAGCTTAATTCTTATACATTTTCATATAAATATATTACCCATTATTTATAATTTTTTTGTTTGTGGAAAAATAGATTAAATATAAATTAATCTTAGTAACACCAATTAAGTCAAAAAGTAAGAGAATCTATAATTATTTATTTGGAAATAACATGGTGGGGAGATCTAGTTATAGTTTCTAATAAGAGTGTTTATTCAATCATGCATTATAAGAGTAATAAAATATAAAATATGGATCAAAACAAATCTCTTGTTATTCAATGGTTTCTTTTAAATGATCTATTACAATTATGTGTAATTAGAATTTAGACTAGTAAATCATGACTTAAAATAGTGCTATACAAAGATTTTAGAAATCTTTTAATTATGAATAAAAAATATTTAAAATCTTAATAGAATAATTAATAAAATTAAACAAAAAAAAAACAACAGATTTTATGATTGTAAATTATCTACTATAATCAATGTTGTTCATGATTAAATATATAGTTAATATTCCAAAAAATAATTACAAATGATTTTAACTTAACAAATTATAGTTTATTATTTTTAAACTTTTGTTCCAAATTTAATTAAAAAAAACTAAGGGGAATTGACCAAAATAACACATTTAAAAACTTTTATTCCAAATTTAGCATCACTAGTTGAAAATGAAAATAATAGCACAGATTTTGACAATAATATCACACATTTAATATTAAAATGACTTAAAATCTTTTCCTAATGGAGAAAAAATAAATCCTAAATTGGAAATAGTGAACCCAAACATAATGTTTAATTTTATTTAAAATTTATTTTGGATAAATAAGTATTTTTACATAATTATTTGTGTTATTTTCGGAATTTTAAATTTAGGGTGCTAGTTTTGAAAAAATAAATAAAATTTGTGGTATTTTAAGGTATTTTTCTAAAACTAATGGCCTAAGATATAATTCGTCAAATGAGCCCAACACATATTGGAATACAGATGAAACATAATTGAACTAGGCCCAATAATTTAGAAGGTTGAGAATAGTCTCTCAAACATGCAATTTGGTTCGGAATTGCCTGGACAATTGTTTGGCCATGTGGGGTGTAACTGGGCGGCCTCACACCCCGCGAGAGATTAGTCTGGGCCCGAAGAGCCTGAGATTACTCCCGTGTCTGCGAGGAGTCAACAAAAAAAAAAAAAAAAACATGCAATTGGTAGAGACTAGAGAGTGGTGGCCACTACCCATCTACGGTAGTGAATTCGCCGGCGACATCGATCGGTCCTTGTAACCAACGTTGAAGGAGATCATACACCTTTTGTCGTGTTGGTATCACGGGCTCGATTCCAAATTGTTACATCTATAATCTATTGCATGAAAGATCAGAGCATCAACTGATCGAAATGACTTTGTATTAATGTATTCCTTATGAGAACCAAACTACTACTATTAACATCCAGATCGAGAGTGATTATAAATATTACACAATCCACACTTCACAATCACAAGTAAAAAAAAAACAAAAAACAAAAACGGATTCATAATACATTAAAGAATCAATTGAGATTTTAAAAAGGAGTAATTCTGATGAGTAAACCAGGGAAAACATCATCGTGATCATGGATATGAGGATTCCCTTCAACGATGTAAGGATCTCCACACTTCTCACTTATCGTCTGCAACGTCTCTCCTTCTTTCACCTCATATATCTCATCGCATGCTGGCCGTCGATCAGAATATCGGGCGATCATCATCGACGGCTGATGCACGCTGATCTCCGTGGGACCTTCCTCTGCCACGTGGCAGCAGTTCATCAGCAGCATCATGGCGGCAAACACCGCGCAGTACCACGAGATCTTCTCTGCTACTACCATCGAAGAAGAATGAGAATAACTCTTAGCCATTCCAAAATTTATTGTTTAGGGAATTTCGTTATAAGAGGACATATATTGATAGTTTGGTGATTATACGAAAATTAAAGGGTTTTGTGGATATATATATATATATGTAAAGATCGATGTGTGCATGGATTAAGCTGATATATTGTTGGTGGAGTTGGTGTGAATATTAGCGGGAGTTGAAACGGTTGTAATGTTGCAGGTTCTTTTTGTGTTAGGTCACTTGTCTAATTTGAATCCTTTCAATTCAATGAATTATTTTTTGAAATAATATATTCGTCGCATTATTTACAAGAAAAAGAAAAAAAACACAGAGGCAAAAATAGGCCTGGGCATTTTACCCGGACCCGAAAACTCGAACCGGAACCGACCCGAAATACCCGGTTTGGATCGGGTTCGGATATGGCCATTTTACACGATGGATCCTACACATAAGACCCGTGGGTATCGGTTCGGTTCCGGGTATTACCCGAGACCGATCGGGTACCCAAATATCCGAAACAAACATCACTTGCACTTAGGTTTTGAGTTTGACGGTTTATATTACCTTACCTTTTGCCGGTCTGCCGCAGTCGAACTCCAAATCTCTGTCTTCTTCTCATCGATTGATGGAATTGGAATCTGAATTCAACGCCCACAAGTAAAGTCTCTCTCTTTCTTATGTTTCTTCAAAGTTTCCGGTTTTCTCCAATTTGGATATATCGTCGATGAAACATCATTTCTGAAATTCCGAACTTTTCCTCTTTTTAAGTTCTGGGTTTTGTTCGTTTCATTTAAATTCTTGTTCTTTAATTTTCGAGAAACAAATCCCTAGCTTCAGCCTCTTAATTCTTACACTTCGAGTTCTAATCTCTTTCTTATTTCTGTAATTGAAGCATTAATCTTTGTCCGATCTTGTTTTGTGGTCATGTCTTCATGAATCATGTTTTTCAGTTCGAATTTCCTCATCTATTAAGCTCTATGTTCTGGGTCTCTCTCTCATTTTATAATCCGATTAGAAACTTCATGAATCATGTTTTCAGTTCGGATATTTTTCTTGCATTTCGGTTTTTTTTTTTTGCATTTTGGGTAAATTATATGGCATTCGGGTCCAAAAAAACCCAAACCGAAGTTCACCCGAATTATTTTGGGTTTTTACCGGTTCTGAAACATGCGACCCGAGCTGACCCGGAACCGAACCAAAAGCTAAAATTTAATTTTTAGCTTCCAAAATCTTTCGGGCTTTCACCTTCGTTCCTTTTCTTCCAAAACCTCAAAACCCATGGGCCAAACCAAAGGTTTTGGAAGAAAATGAACGAAGGTGAAAGCATGAAAGGTTTTGGAAGCTAAAAATTAAATTTTTAGAGACAACCTATCATAATAATATGATAAATTCATATCTTATTATATAAAGGAGAATAATTCAAAGATAATAACTCGACAGATCGTAACACGTGTCAAGTTAATCGATTAGATTTTGACACATGTTTAATAAATTTTCAATTATATATTGACACATAATATTAACAATAAAAAGAAAAAATATAATCTAAACTTAATTTGAAAAGTAAAGTTAGCATACAAATATACAAAAAAGGAAAAAAATAGTTATTCCAAAAAGCCAAAGTTCAAAAAAAAGGAAAAAAAGTTGCGTATAGATTAAGGATTTTTTAAAAAAAAATTAAGAAAAAAGGTAAGTAACAAAATACTGTTCTATTAAGGAAAAAACTAAAGGGAAAACGACGTATTTCCACCTCAAGTTGTTGATATAGTTGTAAATCCACCCGAAGTTTGGCCATCGACACAGATCCCCCTAAATCGAAAGTTTCAGACGTATTTCCCCCTTATTTGAAAGTTTAAAACATATATCCCCACCAAATGAAAGTTTCAAACCTCATAACACATAAACCCGGTTTTATTCGGTTTACTGCTTACCATTAACCACCTAAATTCGATATTAAACCAAATTAAACCTGATTACAACCAAACCCGACCCGACTTAAAAAAACCCAACTCACCCGACCCGACACTTCTTCTTCTTCCCTATTGTTTTCTTCATCTCCTTCGATGTCAAAAAAAAAAAAAATTCATGGATTGAGTTCTTCATCGATTCATTTTTTTCCATAACGAGGAATCTAAGAATCCAAACCAACAAACCCAGAACTCGAATGCAGCGCAGACAAAAAAAATTAGACCTAAAAAAAAAATTCTTCTTCTCTCTTTCCCATCTCTCTCGCCGCCGATTCTTCTTCCTTACTCTCTTCTTCTTTTTTCTTCTTCTCTCTTCTTCTCCTTCTCTCTTTGCCGATCTCTCGCCCACCTCCGCCGGAGCTCGCCAGCTCTCGCCACCGCTGTCGTTCGCAGCCGCCGGAGTTCTCCTTCCGCCGATCTCTTTTTCTTCTTATCCTTCTTCTCTCTTCTTCTTCTTCTCTCTTCTTCTTCTTCTCTCTTCTTCTCCTTTTCTCTTTTCCGATCTCTCGACCATCCCGCACCCACCGCTGCCGGAGCACGCCAGCTCTCGCCACCGCTGTCATTCGCCACCGCCAGAGTTCTCATTCCGCCGATCTCTTCTTCCTCGTTTTGGGCTTAAGGTCGCGGCTGAGGGAGGTGAAGGGGAGTTGGTGAATTTGATTATCTAATGTTTTGTTTAA
Source organism: Eutrema heterophyllum (assembly GCA_002933915.1). Taxonomy (NCBI): domain Eukaryota; kingdom Viridiplantae; phylum Streptophyta; class Magnoliopsida; order Brassicales; family Brassicaceae; genus Eutrema; species Eutrema heterophyllum. The sequence continues at coordinate 567,736 of PKMM01036815.1, forward strand.
TTAAACTTGATGAATTTTTTGGTTTTTATTAAATTTAATTATCTAAGGGGAGTTGGTGAATTTGATCATCTCCATTGTTTTTATTTTTTGGTTTCTGAAGTTTTTTTTTTTATTAAATTTTGATAGGGATTTTGTTTAAAAGTGATTGTAATGATTCGATTCTTTGTTCGGATGAATTTTCAAAGGAATTGCTATATCAGTTCCTTGGATTGTAATTTATTCTCGTATCAAAGAAGAAGAAGTAAAAAAAAAAAAATAGAGAGAGGAAAAACCAGAGGGGTTAATTTGCCAATTCATAAATTTGCAAGATCAATCTGTAATAATTTATGAAGAAGACAAAGAAGAGATTGAAGAGATTTGTAAAATCATAAATATGTTTTGAAATATTTGTAATTCATAAACTCGAGCGGCTAATTTGCAAAATTATAAATCTCGGTTTACTATCAGGTTTAGTTGGTTTGGTTTTGGTTTAGGTTATAAACCAATAAAACCAATATATGTGTGTAAATAGGTTTCGATGTTTCAAATTGGGGGGAAATACGGCTTAAACTTTCGAATTAGGGGGATCTGTGTCGAGGTCTATAATTCGGGTGGATCTACAACTATATCATAAACTTGAGGTGGAAATACGTCGTTTTCCCAAGCCTAAATCACATAGTTCACCGAACTCGAATAGTTCGTGTCTTCAAAGCCGAACTCAAGCAGTTCGTGTCTTCAAAGCCGAACTCAAGCAGTTCGCCAAACTTGTACAGTTCGTGTCTTCAAAGCCAAACTCAAGCAGTTCGTATCTTCAAAGCCAAACTCAAGCAGTTCGCCGAACTTGTACAGTTTGTGTCTTCAAAGCCGAACTCAAGCAGTTCGCCGAACTCGTACAGTTCGTGTCTTCAAAGCCAAACTCAAGCAGTTCGCCGAACTCGTACAATTCGTGTCTTCAAGCCAAACACAAGTAGTTCGCCGAACTCGTACAGTTCGTATCTTTAAGTCGAACTCAAGCAATTCGCCGAGCTCATACAGTTCATACTTGAAACTATTCTCATGAAGCCGAACTCGTATAGTTCGCACTCTAAACCCTCGCGGTTTTACACATCGACGTCCTGGCCAGACAATCGGTACAAATATATAAGCCGAGCTTTGCCTCGCATGCATCCTCATGGTGCTATGGATAACACACTTTCCATGTTAAGCCGGGACCAGTCCCGCACTATATCCGCTCTCAGATCATCCGAGCTAAATAAGCCGAGTCTGTCTCGCACACTCCAATTCGATCTGAGAAGACCTGGAGTATCTTAAGACGAGCTACCAATGCACTCTTATGCTAAGCTCCAAGTTAAAGTCGAACGTTTCCTCTCGCAAAACTAAGCCGATTTCTCAACAATCGCAAATTTAATAAGCCGATTTCTCAACAATCACAAAATTAATAAGCCGATTTCTCAACAATCGCAAATCATTAAGCCGATCTCCCTATGATCGCCGATCTCGAATGGGTCGTAGAATCGAGTTCATCCTCTGTACCCAGGCTAAGACCGTATTATTTACGGCCCCATTTTTGTGCACGGTGAAATCGAGAGGATCGTATCATTTTACGGCCTCAACAAAGCCGAACTCGATATCAGAACGATTAAAACACCTTAAGCCGAACTCAGAGTTCGCATACGTACAAAATCGACTAAGTAAAAAGTCGAACTGATGACCTCGCATGGATTCACCAAACTCTCTTGATTTCAATTCGCACCGTGCTAAATGCTTCCATGAACTTCGCTGAACTCAAAATATTCCTTCGCCGAACTGAGGGGGGGGGGACTAATTGTTAGAGGGGAGTTTAGCACTCCCCGGTTTAGCCCGGTCCGAATTAAAATCAGCCCAACTATCGACTTCAAAGCCCATCACGACCGACCTACGAAATAAAAAGAAGATTTCCTTTTATTTGATAAAGGCAAATCCAAGAAGAAAGGAAGTTAACATTTTCCCGATGAAACAAGGAAAAAGAGATTATCCTTTTCCCAATAGGATTAGGAAAAGGAAATCATCCCGTTTTGGATCAGCCTCAAGACTTATAAATAGGAGAGCTCCTCATTCAAAATAATCATCCTACAACTCATGAGCAAGACCGAAGAGATTGAGAGCTCCGACTTTTTAGCTTTTAATCTCCCTAGTTCTTTATTGATTCCGAAATTGTAACTCCGCCGAGCTTGATCTAATAATACGAGATTCCGATCAGAATTATTTGTTTTACCCCTTGTGTGATTTTCGGGATCAACACTCCCTAACTCACTTTTGGATGGTTAAGACGGATAACTCATCAAATACTAGTTCCGGCAAATAGATGCAACACTTTTTAGGTTCTATTTCAATTAGATGAGATTACTAAATGCGCTGTAAACCAATCATGCATTGAGAATAAATAATGATGAAGAACCGTATGGATATCCCTTTTAAACAATCATCATATCTATATCGAATTATGCACACGTGGATCCCCTTTAACCAACCAAACGAACTACTCACTCATGATGCACAAAACACAACAAGTATGAATAGATATCATGATGAGAATACTTGTATTAAAAGAGTAAGGATGAGAAAACTTCTCTATATCGAAGTACAAAGTCGAGATCTTCACCTTAGAGCTCTTAGAATCCAAAATCAATGAAAAACTTGTAAAAATTATTAAAGAAGAGGCTACTGCCGTTTAGGTCTTTATTCTAGGGTGGCTCTTTGTTTTATGAGGCTAAAAAGAAGTATATATAGCCCTAAACTCGACTAGGCTTTCATTAAACCGAAAAGGAAGTTTTGGCTCTTTGTTTTATGAGGCACAAAATCGGCCAAGCTTCTAGGCCCATTATTCTAGGGTGGGCCTTGCGCCTCAATTATGCATTTGTCTCCTTTTTGTGAGCCATATGGACATGTCTTCAGTAAAATCGATGTATCTTTATAACCACTGCTTCAAATGACTCCAAACCAATTCCATATGAAAGATGACTCAAAACTTTATCTTGGTACCAAATTTCATCGTGATCCATTAATGGAAAGGCATCCAGCGAAGGGCAAACTCCTGGTGTTGAAGTGTAGTTGGACTTGGCTTCTTAATACTTGACTGATCTTTTGGATTTGGAAACACGTCTTGGACGTGGTCTACTCCTGGCTCCATTTTGCATCATTTTTGATGATTTGATCTATAAAGACTTTAAAATTACAAATACGAGAAAACTACCTCAAAAAAGCACAAAACCAAATCAAAATGCGTAGATAAAATACTAAATTCGTATTAAAAACAGAAAAATATAGAGTATATTAGCACTGTGATATAGAAAAGAGTAGTATGACAAGAGGGAACCTATGAGCACCAGGCTTTGGAGTAAACGACACAATATTCTACCACCTGTCGTTTTAACGCTTTCCTCCGGTGTCGATCCAAAGGAAGATGGAGAAGAAGAAGACATGGCCCTAACAGAAGAATTGAGTGGTGGCCACGACGCGAGTCGGAAATGTGTGGGCTTTAGACATGTCTTGAAGGGTAATATGAGAGAGATTATGATTCCTCTTTATCGAAATCATCATCTCTGAAAATAATTTGATTTCTCTTCTCGGCTATATGTGAAAATCTTTAAATCGTTCTCGGCGGCGATTCCACCGATCCACCGTTGAATCAGTTTAAGAGCTTGTTGTCTCTGTTTTCTTCCTTGTTTCGGTTGCTCAGGGTCGCTTTTTTATCACAAAATTTGGGGATTTTGTGATTGGGGTTTTGACGTTGAATTTGGGGATTTGAGATTGTATGTGTTTTTTACAGAATTCACAGAATCAGATTGTGACTGTTTGGGGGGAAGTTGAAGCAGATGAAAGGCAAAGAGGGAGAGAGAGATATATATGAGTTGGGGTAAAGTGGGATTATGAAAATATGAACAATGGTTGAAACAATGACTTTATTATTTCCTCATTCATGGTTATCTACTCTGTTGGGATATCAATCCAAGTCCCACATCGGAAGTTTAGACAAATATTGTCTAATATATAAGTAATGTCCAACTCTGATTAGTAAGAGGCCTTTTGGGAAGGAGCCCAAAAACAAATCCGTGCGGGCTTTGCCATTTGGACCCAAAGCGGACAATATATATCATACTAATGGGGAGTTGGACATGGGCTTGAAAAGCCCAACATTGGTATCAGAGCCCGAATTCAAAAAAGGTGGACCGGGAGAAGTGGGTTGGGCTGGATGTACGTTGTGGGAGGGAATCCCTCAAGGTGACCTAGCGATTAAGAGGTTCTGGTGACTTGTGTCGAAAGTCTTCCCAACGGTGCGCAAAGGGTTAGGTGAAGAGTTCCGTTGGTGCGTACGGCAGTACAAGATGGGTGCCAGGTTTTGCTGGAGTTTAGAGGCCAAGGGGTTGTGTGGTCCTTGGTTTGAGGGAAGGATTGTTGGGATATCAATCCAAGTCCCACATCGGAAGTTTAGACAAATATTGTCTAATATATAAGTAATGTCCAACTCTGATTAGTAAGAGGCCTTTTGGGAAGGAGCCAAAAACAAATTTGTGCTTGTTTTGCCATTTGGACCCAAAGCGGACAATATCATACTAATGAGGAGTTGGATATGGGCTTGAAAAGCCCAACATGATTGATTCCCAATAGTATGAGGCCTTTTGGGAAGGAGCTCAAAAACAAATCCGTGCGGGCTTTGCCACCGGGGCCAAAACGGACAATATCATACTAAAATGACAGTTGGACATGGGCTTGAAAAGCCCAACAATTGGTATCAGAGCTCGGGGTTCAGAAAAGGTGGACCAAGAGAAGTGGGTTGTGCTGGATGTTCGTTGTGGGAGGGAGAGCCCTCAAGGTGTACCTCGCGATTAGGAGTGCTGGGCCTTGTGTCGAAATTCTTCATGACTATGCGGAGAGTTAGGTGAAGAGTTCTATTGGTGATTACGGCGGTACAAGAAGGGGTGCCAGGTTTCGCTAAAGGTCGGAGTCCAAAGATTTGTGGTCCTTGGTTTGAGGGGAAGTTTGTTGGGATAACAAACAAAGTCCCACATCGAAAGTTTAGACAAATATGGTCTAATATATAAGTGATGTCCAACTCTGGTTTTGTATGAGGCTTTTTGGGAAAGAGCCCAAAAACAAATCCGTGTGGGCTTTGCCACCTGGGTCCAAAGTGGACAATATCATACTAAAATGAGAGTTGGACATGGGCTTGAAAAGCCCAACATACTCCAATTACTCTATATTGTATACATGATAAATTTATTTTTTTCGTCTAAAAGATGATTTTTATTCAAACTTTGGAGTGTTACACATGAAGCCGACAGACTAATGAAACTGTGCTCGGAGGTAAAAGCCATTCAAGCCACAATAGAATTACTATGTCACACTAGTGACAATCAAAAGCCATAAAAACCATTAGACCCACACAAAACCACAACAAATCTAAATAAAAAAAATAAATAAATAACATAGGAGAAGCTTTGTAGATGCATTCATTGAAAGAGCAGATTTGTCTTGGAAGTGTACAGAGAGACACCAAACCGTCGCTCACTCATTCGGAGACCACCTATACAAACTTCCTAGCCTAGAGAGTGCAGTTGGACTTGTAAAATCCATATGCAGAAGATAACCATAGATTGACAGAACAGCCCAAAATGATTTTTGTGAAAATGCGAAAATAAAAATAATATTTGATTAATTAATAAAATTTACAGGATTTTGAAATTAAATTTTCAATCAAATTGTTCTACATGGAATTACAACAGTCAAAATTTGTAAATAAGAATTATCAAAGGACTTTGGCTTATCTTTAATGATAGAAGATTCAAAGGACTTTTGAGCAATAAACAAAAAGTATTTTGCTTAAAGAGAACTAAATGGATCAAGAAGCGATTTAGACTTGGAGTGCAAAGTAAAATGAGTTTTGTATTCCGTTCTCAAGAGTATTTTTACATGAACAAGAACAAAGAATTGATAAGTGTTTAAGTGTAGTTGTCTTGCTCTTTGCTCTCGTCCTTGCTTTATAATCCGAGTCCATGTTTAACGTTGTCATTTACTCCGCTTGATTCGCCATGAATGGTCTTTAATTCGGAGGTTACGGCCGTTACGTTCAGACGCCTTAAATAACGGGTTTGAACGAGTCTTTGGTCTTGGCGAGGGTTGACTGACAGATTCGCATTTATTCCCCTTTAATTTGACTGTAAGCTCACTCGGCTTGCCTTTGAGCTCGGCTTGTCACCTAGTCCTTGTCTTTGACTTCTCCAGACTTTTTACCATTTGCTTATTTGGCATGTTTTACTGAGCCGGGATTTTCACCCCCACAGTTAGCCCTCCAATTCCTTAAATGCGGAGGTCAAGTCAATTTGCCTTCAGTAAGCGAAAATCCTGTCTTGCCGACTTATTTTCCCTTTCTTGATCTCCTTCGATTTACTTCGCCGATGGCTTCCCAAGATTTTTCAGTCCGTCCCTTTAACACTTGGGCTAAATCTACCTTTATATCGAGTTCCAAAGATCTCACTGCGTATCATCAGAAGTGCAACATCCCTGACGAAGTAGAGATCATGATCCCTTGTGCTAGGGAGTCCCCGGAAAACACTTATGCAGTGTTACGAGACTTATTTTGCCACTTGCGGACTCCGCTTTCCTATTTCCGATATTTTGGTTTGATATCTTGGGAATTTTGGTTTTTGTCTATCCCAGTTGATGCCGAACTCTATACGGCAATTACTTGGTTTTCTAGCGTTGGCATATGATTCTGGTTTTCCTTTCTATATGCATGATAGTTGCATAATTTAGTCCATTTTAGCATTCATTCAAGTTAGTTTTTACACCCTTTTAGCATTCATTTCATAGTTTTGATCTATTTTGCATTCATTTTAGAGTTAGAGAGTTTTAGGTTAGTTCTTGCATGTGTTTGTGCACTATGGAGTCTTTTAGGTACCATTTGGAGCTTATGGAGGCATTAAGGAGTTTGGATGAAGATCTTGGAGTAAGAGGGACCAGTTTGGAGCAAGAGCTATGCCCAAAAATCAAGGAAAATGTAGAGGCCATCCAAGTGGCTGAACAATCGTGACAGATGAAGGCTTTTCATTTGAATTTAGCTTCGGATATCTACATGAAAGTCATAGATAATTGAGTTAGCTGTCGTTTGGAGGTGATTTCAAGTCATTGGAGCAGCAGTTCAAGATATACAGCGATTTTGGCAAGCACATGTCCGTATGGAGTTTCAATCGACTTGGCCCGTCGATTGCTCCCTCAATCGTGGCCGGCAGGGCAAACCAATCGACCGGCCGATCGACCGAGCCGGTCGATCGAAGACCATTTTGACCCAAACCCGCCGGGTCAATACCCGGTTTGTCCGGGGTTGACCCGGTTCGACCCAATCACCTATATATATGTTTTAACCTACATTTTATGATTTATCTTCTTTTCCCTTTGCAAACTTCTTTCTTTTTAGATTTTAAAATATTTTGTATTTGAATCTTTGAGTTTTTATGCAAGTTCCTTAGTGTTTTCTTTAATTCTATCTTTCACTTATCATTAACTGATCCTCGGATTGATCCTCAAATGCTACAACGATGGAGCATTTGTGTAATTGATTAAAGATCGAATTATCCACTTATCAATTTGGCGCTGTTGGCGGGGAGGTTTAGCAATAGCCATTGAGATTATGACTCTTTTTGAGACTAAGTTTTAGTTTACACTATGTTAATGCATATCACTAAGTGCATGCATCTCGTTGAGATGATGAATTTTCTCATATTTGTTGTTACTAACTTGTGTTCCTTGATTCTTTTGTGCTTTCAAAGGTACCAAAACCAAAAGAAGAGAAATGGAAGGACAAGATCATTTGAGGTGGTTGGGATATGGACAATCAAAGAAGCATTCCTAAAGCTCCACAACTTCAAGAATTGATATCAACTCCGACCAAAGCTCAAGGGAACACGCCAACAATTGGGAGCTTTGATACTCCTCATTATCATGGGTTGAGTTATGGAATCCACCCTCCTCCAATAGAAGCCAATGCCTATGAGATCAAAGCAAGTTTGATAAGGTTGATTCAATGCTCTAAGTTCTTGTGGATAGGAATGGAGAATCCCTATGATCATTTGGACTCTTTTGAGAGGTTGTGTAACATGTTTAGGATTGGAGGTGTGCCCGAAGATAGTATCAAGCTCATTTTGTTTCCATTTTCTCTTGGAGAAAAGGCAAGCCAATGGGAGAGAGCTATACCATCTCACTTGGTCAATTCTTGGGATGATTGCAAAAGGATCTTCCTTCTAAAGTTCTACCCCACACAAAAATGGTTCAAATTAGGAGTGACATCTTGAGCTTCAAACAAGGCATCCATAAGACCTTTCATGAGGCGTGGGAGAGACTTAAATGATACACTCGTGATTGTCCCCATCATGGGTTCAAGAAAGAAGCTATCCTTAGTACTTTCTATATGGGAGTTGATAAGAAGCACCAATGGACATTGGATGTAGCTAGCAAAGGGCGTTTTGCAAACCTCAACGTGGAACAAGGAGAGATACTTGTTGAGAATTTGGCTAAGATTGATGAAAGCTACAATGAGAGGCATGATACAACACCTCTAGAAGGATCATGTGAAGACTCCGAATGGAAAGACTTGCAAGATAAATTAAATAAAATGGAAAAGCTCATAAGTGTGCAACAAGGTGGAGTTAGTTTTGTTCATGAGCAACACCAAGAAGATGCCAATTTCGTGGTCAACAATGGGAATTATAACCTGATATTGTCATAATTTGCATCATCTATGCATTCATTTATCTTAGGTTTTACTTCTTTTGCATGTCTCATAACATTTTCTTAGTGTTTTAGTCTTGATTAGGGTTTAAGGTGTTTTGCATTAGGTCCTAGTGAGTCTTGCATGTTTTGGAGTGATTTCTAGGGATTTGGAGACATCTTGGAGGTGATTGGAGGCCATGGAACCAAGCTTGATCGGATTTGGATGCAAAGGAGATGGCCAAGGCAAAAGGTTGATTTGTAAAAGACTGTACCGACCGATCCTGGGTCGGTACTCTGGATCGGTATTGGGACAGAGAGTTGTGCCGATCCACAGCTCAATTCATACCGATCCAGAACAGATCGGCACACTAGCACGATGGAGCTTAGTGCCGATCAATCCTAGGTCGGCACGTTTGATCGGTACTGAAGCAGAAGGTTTTACCGACCTAAGGGGCAAAATCATACCGGCCCAGCTCAGCTCGGCATAAAAGCTCTGGAAGATTAGTGCCGATCCATTCTAGATCGGCACTACCGAACGGTACTAGCCAGCATTCGCACAGATCGATTTATGCCGGCTAAAATCTCATCCAACACGCCTTACATCGACCAGACTTCATTTTAGCCCGCTAAAATCTGCACCCAGCATCCATACAACCTGCACGATGAAGATTAGTACCGACCCATTCTCGATCGGTACTACCGAACGGCACTAATCCAGCGTTCACGCAGGACGACCTCTGCCGGCTAAAACTCGTACCGCGCATGACCCGGGACGCCTCTCATCCACCGGATCCTCATTTTAGCCGACCGCTCCCATCCGACCTGCTCGAAGAAGTCTTGTACCAGATGGTTTGTACCGACCCAGAATTGGTCGGTACAAACTCTTCTGCTGCAAACCGATCTAGACCCGACCGGGTCAATTCCCGGTTTGTTCCGGGTTGATCCGGTTCGTACTATTCACTATTTAAACCCACAAAAACCTAATTTTGGGGATTATGTCTTTTTCTCTTGCTAAAACCTCTCTAAGTGTGTTCTAAGTGAATTGTAAGAGACATCTTCTTGATTTATGCAATTTAAGCTTTGAATCCTTTGATCTCTATCTTCTACCTCTTCTTTCTTAATCATCTAATCATCTAATCATGGGATTTAACATGTTCTTCATAGGATTTGTTGGACCCATCATGATTAGTGAGTAGTCTCCTATGATCTAGGGATGGGTTATGATTAGGTGATTTCCATGGATGATTTGTGATGCTTAGGGACAGATAAATTGTTTCCTACTCTTAGGGAGAGTGTTTAATGCTTGATTGTGCTTGAGAAAGTCAAATTTGATCTTAAGACATTTCCCACCCACAAGGTGTTCGATGAAATGCCTAAGAGAGCTTTCTAAGAGAAATAACCTTCTTAGCCTAAGAGATTAGTTGTCTAAGGGATTATTTAGGTGATCTTGATTAATGAATTTAATGCTTGCTAATTAAGAGTCCACAAATGAGAATTTGATCTTGGATTAGTGATTAGCATAGGTGATTAGTACCTTGAGAAAGGATTAGTCATAATTAGGATCTTAACCTTGGAAATTAATCTTGATTGTGTATGAGCATCATGAATTAGACTTGGGTTAGCCTATATCCAATTACCCCATCCTTGGATTCGCTTCCATTATTTGAATTCACATCTTGCTTAGTTTGTTTCATCTTGTTTGTTTGCTTAATCTTGTTAGAGTGTTAGTAAAACTCAACAATTCACCTATTTAGCTTAACTTAATCAGTTCCTTGCATTCTTTGTGCATCGAAATCTTACCCATTTGGATTCGATATCTCATATACTACATCGTATATTGAGTTATTGATACCTCAAAAGACTTGCAAAAGTCTAAGTATCAATTTGGTGCCGTTGCCGATTGGGTTTAGATTTCGACATTAAGATTTAGGTTCTTTTTAAGATTAAGTCTTATTTTCCTTTTTGTTACTAATCTCTTTTACTTTCTATTACTCTCTCTCGATCTTGTAGGTGTATGCATACCCGTTATAGAGGCCAAGACAACCTAGTTCAAGCACGAGACGACATTCACTTATTGGACCGCGGGGTTAGAGAAAAAAGAGCACGTGTGAGACAACGTCAAGTCGAAGACAACATGGAGAAATTCGACGAGGTTCCACTTGGGAACGTTCATGACAATGTGGAGAACCTTCCTCACCAAAGGCAAGGTGGTAATGGAAACCACCACGGCCAAGGAGGGAACCACCCCAACCCACCCGCCCACAACGTGAGAGCTCCACACCACCCTCCTCGAGCTCAAAACGTGGTTGGCGCGGGTGATGCCGCGAATGCTCACCGGAATCGTCAAGGGATCCAAGCTCCTCCGGTCGAGAACAACAACTTTGAGGTCAAAGCCGCTTTGATCAACATGGTGCAAAACAACAAGTTTCACGGGTTGGCCATGGAAGATCCTCTTGATCACATCGATCAATTCGACAGGATATGAGGTCTAACGAAGATGAACGGTGTCTCCGAGGATAGCTTCAAGTTGAGATTATTCCCCTTTTCTCTCGGTGATAAGGCTCATCAATGGGAGAAAAGCCTTCCTCAAGGCTCAATCACCACTTGGGATGATTGCAAAAGAGCTTTTCTAGCCAAATTCTTCTCCCCTTCAAGAACCGCAAAGTTACGAAACGAGATCTCTAGTTTTACTCAACGGAACCATGAGTCTTTTAATGAACCTTGGGAGAGATTTATAGGCTATACCACCCAATGTCCACACCACGGGTTCTCGGACGCCTCACTTTTGAGTACCTTATACCGTGGTGCTTTGCCAAAGATTAGGATGCTTCTTGATACGGCGTCCAATGGGAATTTCTTGGCAAAGGACGTGAATGAAGCCATGGAGCTTGTTGAGAACCTAGCTCAAAGCGATGGTACTTGTGGTGACGACTACGACCGTGCCACAAGAACCACTAGTGATTTCGATGAGAACAAACGGGCTAAGGATATGAAGGCGCTCAATGAGAAGTTGGATAAACAAGCTTCAATGATGGACAAGCAAGCCACTTTGATCGATAAACTACTAGTGGCTTCTCAAAAGTCGGTTAGCTTTGTGGATGCTTATGATGAGAACCAAGGCTATATTGAGGAGGATGCGGCACCCAACAATCTTGAGGAGGTTAACTATGTTGGGAACCAAGGGAATTACCAACGGGGTGGATTCAACAACAACTACCGCAACCACCCTAACTTCTCTTACCGAAACCCAAATGTGGAGAATCCACAAGATCAAGTGTACCCTTAACAACACCAAGGCAACCAAGGCGGTCAACAAAGAAACTTCACTTCTCAACAACAAGGTCAAGGTTCCAACAACCAAGGCTATGTTCCCAAGAACACTTTTCAAGGGAACCAAGGAGGATTTCAAGCCAAAGCACCTTTCATTACTCCACCCAGTTTCCAACAAGGTTTTGTCCTGATAAAGGATTTTGTGTTATGTTCATATCAATTCCTCTATGCTTGTCATTGTAGCATAAGAGGTGTCAATCCATAGGGGTTAAGATCAATGCACTAAGAATACATGAACCTTCCTAAGCTAGAGCAAATGTTTTGGGTTTTTATATTTTTGAACAAAGAATGTAAAATGCAAGAAAGAAAACAAAGGCTAGAAGTGTTGGAAAATGAATTAACTATCAAGAAGATGATTAATGAACAAACAATGATGATTTAGATTGAATTAAACACTATCCTAGAACATGGAATTCACAATTATGACTAATCCACTCTCGTGGCACTAATCACTTTGTTAATCACCAAATCAAGAACAAACTCTCGTTTGTGATAAGATGATTAACAAGCTTTAATCTCCAATTCCACTTAGTTCACTAATCACCCTAGACATCAACTCTCATTGGCTAGGCATGAAAGGCTCACAAAAGGTTTGGTTCAAGCATTTCATCGAACACCTCTCGGGCGTGAAACGCCTAAGCTCTAGTTTTGATCTCTCAATCCAAAACTAGCTTTAAGATCAACCTAAGTGAAGGATCTAACAAGATGTAACCTAAATCGTCATCATCTAATCATCAAGACAATTGACTAACGATGCTAATACACACAATCAATGCTATTCCTTAGGTTAAGATCACTAATTATGACTAATCCTCTCTCAAGGCACTAATCACTTTGCTAATCACTAAATCAAGATCAAACTCTCATTTGTGATGAAATGATTAGCAAGCATTAAGATCAATATTCAAATCAACCAATAAACACCTTAAGCAACTACTCTCATAGGTTAAGAATGTTTATCTCTTTCTAAGTTCTTTGGGGAATTTCATCAAACACCTTGTGGGTGTGAAATTCCCAAAGATCTAGATTGACTCTCTCAAGCCCAATCTAGCATTAAGATCACTTAGAAAGAAAGGAAAGCAATGATTAAGAACATAAGCAACACAAATCAATCATCAAATCATCAAAATCAAGCCATCCATAATCCAACAAAAAACCCTAAAGTCTAAACATGAAGAACAAAAGAGAAAAAGAAATAAAGATAAATAAATTGCATAAATAAAAGATAGAGTTGAAGAAATCTTCTCTAGAGTGGCATTTGTATGAAGAACAATCAAAATCCCTCCAAAATCATAAGAAGAGTTTGGGATAAAACCCAACTCTAGAAAGAAGAAAGCTTAGCATGAAAAATAGGTTTCAAGAGTATTTATAGAAAAAGGGGTGAACCGGGTCAACCCGGAACAAACCGGGTATTGACCCGGTCAAATCTGGGTTTTTGCTGGTTCTGGTGGTCTGTACCGACCAGTCCTGGGTCGGTACAGTGGATCGGCACAAGTCCCTGGTGTCATACCGGTCGGAGTGTGCCGCACGGGAGTCGGTCGGTACTGGTCTACATACACTTGGTAAAATCGCCATATCTCTTGAACCGCTTATCCAAATGACCTGAAACCACCTGCAGGCGACAGCTAACTCATATATCTACGACTTTCATGAAGAACGTAGAAGCTGAATCGGATTGGAAACCCTTCGTCTGGGTTGATCTTCCAGAAGTCGTATTGGGAGCAGCACTCGTTTGGACGCCAGACAGACATGTCTCTGATAAATATGATGTATCTTTCTAACCACGGATCAGAATGACATGAAACCACCTCCAGAAGTCAGATGACTCAATAATCTACATCTTTCATGAAGATCATTGACGCTGAATCTGACTGTAACCTCTTCGTTCTGCCGGATCTTTAAGACACTTCGACTGGCTTCATGGGGATGGATTTGGGAGTGGATTAGTACCGACCAAGTGTACCGAGCTAGGACAGGTCGGTACTAATCTTTGCCTTTGTACCGATCAGTTAGTACCGGTCCAGAACAGGTCGGTACTAATCTTTCTTGTGTCGATCCAATGCTGGTCGGCGTTGGTCTCGCGGCCAGACGGATACACCTTCGGTAAACTCACGATATCTCCTCGAATACATGTCCGAATGACCTGATTCCAACTCCTGTGGCAAGCTAACTCATCTGGCTACATCTTTCATGAAGATCATTGAGGCTGAATCGGACTTTAACTCCTTCGTTCTGCCGGATCTTCAAGACACTTCGGCTGGCTTCATGGGACGGATTTGGAAGTGGATTTGTACCGACCAAGTGTACCGAGCTAGGACAGGTCGGTACTAATCTTTGCCTTTGTACCGACCAGTTAGTACCGGTCCAGAACAGGTCGGTACTAATCTTTCTTGTGTCGATCCAATGCTGGTCGGCGTTGGTCTCGCGGCCAGACGGATACACCTTCGGTAAACTCACGATATCTCCTCGAATACATGTCCGAATGACCTGATTCCAACTCCTGTGGCAAGCTAACTCATCTGGCTACATCTTTCATGAAGATCATTGAGGCTGAATCGGACTTTAACTCCTTCGTTCTGCCGGATCTTCAAGACACTTCGGCTGGCTTCATGGGACGGATTTGGAAGTGGATTTGTACCGACCAAGTGTACCGAGCTAGGACAGGTCGGTACTAATCTTTGCCTTTGTACCGACCAGTTAGTACCGGTCCAGAACAGGTCGGTACTAATCTTTCTTGTGTCGATCCAATGCTGGTCGGCGTTGGTCTCGCGGCCAGACGGATACACCTTCGGTAAACTCGCGATATCTCTTGAACCGCTTATCCAAATGCCCTCATTCCAACTGCTCTGGCAAGCTAACTCATTCCTCGACAATTTCCATGAAGACAGTCGAGGCTAAATCGGACTGTATCCACTTCGTTTTGCCGATACAAATAGGTTGGTCTGCACTGCCGTGTTTGTGCCGCTTGGTTTGTGCCGACCCAGGATGGGTCGGTACAAATCTTCCTGATCCTTCATGCCGAGCAGATCTGGGTCGGTGTTGAGAAGTGCTTCTGATCGGTATAAGTCTCTGGAGCAATACCGACCCATGGTACCGACCCAATGCCGGTCGGTATTGTTCGACATCTTCGCGGCTAGTCGGGCATGGCTTCAGTAAAAAGACCATATCTTCCAAACCACTGGTCCGAATGACTTGATTCAAAATCCGGTAGAAAGATAACTCATCCCTCTACAACTTTCATGAACACCTCCGAAGCTAAATCATATCAGAGAGCCTTTGTTCGGCAGGTTCTTTTGGACGGTTCGGATGACCCCTTCCTTCTCTTATGCTCCATAACTCCAAACTTCTCCAAAATGACTCCAAGCACCTATAAAACACTCCAAATGATGCAAGACTCACTAGGACTTAATGAAACCTAGCTAGACTCTAATTTAGACCAAAACACTAAGGAAAACAATGATTATGCATGCATGTGACTCAAAACGCTAAGTAGAATGCATGCTAAAACGAGTAAAATATGAGAATATCAACTCCCCCAAACTTAATCCTTTGCTTGTCCTCAAGCAAACAAGACTAAGAAGAGGAAGAAGATCAAAATGGGAGCTCAAATCCAAAAGTACCATAAAAAGAATTCAACTCAATGTCCAAGTTACTAGCTCTAAGATGCGATCAAACAAGTCTACTCAAAAAGAGCTAGCCATATCCTTCCCTATACGAATCAAATTCAAGCCTCAACCTACACAAGTATTCATGTCATCCAATCCTTTAACATTCATTAATCGTTTCAAGTGAATCATGCTTACGCAAGGCAAGTGAATCCATTTGGCTAGGGTAAAGGTTTTGAGATAAAGATGATATCAAATGTATGGGATTACTCCAATGCAAGGGATCTCTCAATGAATGAGCAAGCTTTAGCAAAATGCTAAGAGTAAAAGGCAATCTATGCATACAAGGATAGACTCACATCTACCCAATGCCTAAAATGTCTCTAACCCTAGCATATCTACCCATGAAGTCCTCATCCTAAGCTACCCTTTTCTCACTTGGCCTTTTTGCCTTCATGCCTCATACGTGAACTTTTTCTTCCACTTCATCTTTTTCTCACTTGGGGAATTTCTTCTTCTTCATTGAATCTTGTGGTTTCGTGCTTCTTTTTGTTGTTTCTTTAGCTCTTCTTTCTTTCTTTTCTTTGCCTTGCCTCATCATTTACCAATTGATTCCTTAGCCAATTTTTGGCTTTTTACTTTGCTTCTATGAGGCTATAACTATCACTAAGAGCTATTCTTGATAACTTGCACTAACCACGTCACAATATTGCATTCCTCTTTCACCTTCACTTTCTCCCTTTTGATCCCACTTCCTTCTTATCCACAATTCCATTAGTCACACATTTTCGTTCACACCAAACCCAAAACTTCCCTTTCCCACGAGCCTAGCCTAGTCTAGCCTTTGATGTTCGGCTAGATCTACATGCAATCCTATCCTTGTCGCCCTAAACTCAACACTTTTTGCCAAGCTTACTCGAAAAATTAGGCCTCACATACGCACACTAAAGATTTTGGCTTGAAAGGAGGGTAGGTTAAAGGTATGGAAAACCGTTCCAATGATGGGAATCGGCTACTTGGACTAGCAAAAGAGTGGTGAAAAGGATAAGAGAGCCCAAGTATGTATATGGTAACCATGAATTCACTATGCAATGCACAAGTATGATAATTTCAATGTCAAAATTATGGTTCTCACTTAAGTAGGATTGGAATCAAATCAAAACTTGCTTTAGCTAAGACCCTAGTAATGAAACGCGAGATCAAAATATGGTTCATCCTTGATTTCAACACGAGATCAAAAGCATCAAACAACAAGCAACGAGGGCATTGAATCAAGCTCTAAAAATGGTACTCTACAAGGATAAATCTGTCATTGCTCATAATGCTCATGCAAAGCTACCTTATATGCTATGCATCTAGACTCGATCCTATATGGAATGCACAAAAGTTCAAAAAATTTCAAATTTATTGAAAATGCATGATATGCATGAGACTCAAGATGGAAAAGGCAAAATAAGATCACAAAACACAAGGTTAAATGACATAAACCCCTCCCCCAAACTTGAATTGCACCGTCCCGGTGCAACAAAAGTCAAGGAGAAGGTAAAAATATGCAAGAATGTATATACAATGAAATGGAGTGAGAATCATACCTTGGAATTGAATCGAGGAGGAGAGGAGTATGACATGTTGTGGCCGAACCCTCCTTTCATCACACACCACGACCTTGGACCCAAGAGACAAATCATAGACCGATCCGACCCAAATTTGCCGTCCTTTATTGTGAGGAGCGTGGTCCTCTTTATTCATGCTTGTTTTGTGTCGCAAGCTTGACGAGGGATAGGCTTGGGGAGGTCCCCAAGGGCGCGTTTAACGTCACTAGCTTGACGGTTGCTTCCTCATTGTCACTTCCTTCATGAAAATCACAAGAAAAGTGAAAAGATTAGCAACAAAACAAAATAAAAAGGCTCTAGTCTCAAAAAGATTCAAAATCCTAATGATCAATGCTAAACCCCAATGGCAACGGCGCCAAATTGATAAAGAGATTTTTGTGTTATGTTCATATCAATTCCTCTATGCTTGTCATTGTAGCATAAGAGGTGTCAATCCATAGGGGTTAAGATCAATGCACTAAGAATTCATGAACCTTCCTAAGCTAGAGCAAATGTTTTTGGGTTTTTATGTTTTTAGATTAAGAAAGTAAAATGCAAGAAAGAAAACAAAGGCTAGAAGTGTTGGAAAATGAATTAACTATCAAGAAGATGATTAATGAACAAACAATGATGATTTAGATTGAATTAAACACTATCCTAGAACATGGAATTCACAATTATGACTAATCCACTCTCGTGGCACTAATCACTTTGTTAATCACCAAATCAAGAACAAACTCTCGTTTGTGATAAGATGATTAACAAGCTTTAATCTCCAATTCCACTTAGTTCACTAATCACCCTAGACATCAACTCTCATTGGCTAGGCATGAAAGGCTCACAAAAGGTTTGGTTCAAGCATTTCATCGAACACCTCTCGGGCGTGAAACGCCTAAGCTCTAGTTTTGATCTCTCAATCCAAAACTAGCTTTAAGATCAACCTAAGTGAAGGATCTAACAAGATGTAACCTAAATCGTCATCATCTAATCATCAAGACAATTGACTAACGATGCTAATACGCACAACCTATGCTATTCCTTAGGTTAAGATCACTAATTATGACTAATCCTCTCTCAAGGCACTAATCACTTTGCTAATCACTAAATCAAGATCAATGTGATGAAATGATTAGCAAGCATTAAGATCAATATTCAAATCAACCAATAAACACCTTAAGCAACTACTCTCATAGGTAAAGAATGTTTTATCTCTTTCTAAATTCTTTGGGGAATTTCATCAAACACCTTTTGGGTGTGAAATTCCCAAAGATCTAGGTTGACTTTCTCAAGCCCAATCTAGCATTAAGATCACTTAGAAAGAAAGGAAAGCAATGATTAAGCACATAAGCATCACAAATCAATCATCAAACCATCAATAATCAAGCATGATCCAAAAACCAACAAAAACCCTAAAGTCTAAACATGAAGAACAAAAGATAAAAAGACATAAGGATAAAGAAAGATGCATTAATATAAAGATAAGGGTGAAAAAATGTTCTCTAGAGTGGCATTTGTATGAAGAGCAATCAAAATCCCTCCAAAATCATAAGAAGAGTTTGGGATAAAACCCAACTCTAGAAAGAAGAAAGCTTGTTACAAAAATTAGGTTTCAAGAGTATTTAAAGCAAAAAGGGCGAACCGGGTCAACCCGGGACAAACCGGGTATTGACCCAGCTGAAACTGGTTTTTACTGATTCTGGAGATCTGTACCGACCAGTCCTGCGTCGGTACAGTTGGTCGGTACTACTTTCTGCGCATAGCTCCTTTGGGCACCAGACAGACACGTCCCCGCTAAATCTGATGTATCTTTAGAACCACCGCTTCGAATGACTTCAAACTACTTTCAAAAGACAGATACCTGAATTATTTACAACTTCTATGAAGACTGCCGAAGCTAATTCCGAACGTAAGTTGTCCATTTGGCGTGATCTTTGGGTGACTTTAGCTGGCTTCGATGAGGAAAGATTGGGTTTTGTACCGGTCGGTTCTGGGTCGGTATGGGGAGTGATCTGGGTCGGTACAACTCCCTGCCCTTGTACCGATCAAGCTGTACCGCTCCAGAACAGGTCGGTACTGGGCTTGCTTGTGCTGATCCAATGCTGTTCCGCGTTGGTCTCGCGGCCAGACGGATACATGTTCGGTAAAATCGCAATATCTCCTCGTATACATGTCCGAATGACCTCAACTCACCTCCAGTAGACAGATAAGTCATATGGCTACATCTTTCATGAAGATCATTGACGCTGAAGCTGACCGTAACCCCTTCGTTCTGCCGGATCTTCAAGACACTTAGGCTGGCTTCATGGGGACGGATTTGGAAGTGGGTTTGTACCGACCAAGTGTACCGAGCTAGGACAGGTCGGTACTAATCTTTGCCTTTGTACCGACCAGTTAGTACCGGTCCAGAACAGGTCGGTACTAATCTTTCTTGTGTCGATCCAATGTTGGTCGGCGTTGGTCTCGCGGCCAGACAGATACACCTTCGGTAAAATCGCGATATCTTCTGGAATACATGTGCGAATGACCTGATTCGAACTCCTCTGGCAATCTAACCCATTCCTCTACATTTTCTGTGAAGACGTTCGTTTAGTCAGTTCTTTCAGGCACGTCGCGTCTGGATCAAACTGGTCTTGGAGAGATTAGTACCGAGCCGTAGTACCGTCCCAGACTGGGTCGGTACTAATCTTCATATGTCTTCATGATAAGCTGATCTGGGTTGGTGTTTCCTCCTGTGCTGATACCGATCCAGCATACCGACCCAGAACGGGTTGGTACAGTCTTTTGGAAAGTCCATTCTTCTATTCGGCGGCCAGACGGAGATTCCTTAGAAAATCGGCCATATCATCCAAACCACTCGTCTGAATGACTTGATTCAAAATCCGGAAGAAAGATAACTCATCGTTCTACAACTTTGATGAACATTTTCGAGGCTAATTCGGATCAGAGAGCCTTTGTTTGGCAGGTTGTTTTGGACGGTTCGGATGACCCCTTCCTTCTCTTATGCTCCATTACTCCAAATTTCTCCAAAATGACTCCAAGCACCTATAAAACACTCCAAATGCATGCAAAACTCTCTAGGACCTAATGCAACCTAGCTAGACTCTGATTTAGACTAAAACACTAAGGCAAACAATGATTATGCATGCATGTGACTCAAAACGCTAAGTAGACAGCATGCTAAAACAAGTAAAATATGAGAATATCATGTCCCTCAAGGTCAAGCAACTACGTCTAAACCGCAAGCGCTTGACTTGAATACAATGTTCCAACAACTTCTTAAGGGATAAGCGGAGATCAACTCACGCGTAGATTGCTCTTACAACGATCTCAACGATCTCAATCACAGGGAATATGCAAACGCCATTACACTTCAAAGTGGCAAGGAACTTCCCCCTAGAGAAACCCCAACGGTCGATGAGGATATCGATGTCCAAGTTGGGGGGGAGACGCTTGAAACCAAGAATGTGGTGGTCGAAGATAGGAGTTTGGGTAATGAAGACAAGGGTAAAGGAGTTGAGATCCAAGAGAAGACCAAGTAGATACCCAAGAAGAGAGAAACTTTGTTCGTTCCACCGCCATATGTGCCTAAACTTCATTTTCCGGGACGTTTCAAGAAACAACTATTGGAGAAGTACAAAGCGGTGTTTGATAGACAAATGGCGAAGGTTGAGCTTACCATGCCGTTAGTGGACGCATTCTTGCTAGTGCCTCAATACGCCAAGTTCCTCAAGGATGCCGTGAAAGAAAGAGCCAAGGAGATGGAATCCATGGTGGTTTTGACTCATGAGTGTAGCGCCATCATCCAAACGAAGGTGGTACCCAAGAAGCTAGGAGATCCCGGTTCCTTCACTCTACCGTGTGCTCTAGGTTTTCTAGCATTCGACAATTGTCTTTGTGATTTAGGTGCTAGTGTGAGTCTCATGCCATTCTCGGTTGCTAAGAGATTGGGCTTCACAAAGTACAAGGCTTGTAACATCTCTTTGATCTTGGCGGATAGAAGCGTGAGAGTGCCAATTAGGTTGCTTGAAGACCTACCAATCATGGTTAGAGACTTCATTGTCCCAACAGATTTTGTTGTGCTTGAGATGGATGAAAAGCCTAAAGATCCACTCATCTTTGGGAGGCCGTTTTTAGCAACCGCGGGAGCTATCATCGATATAAGGAAAGGGAAGATTGATTTGTATTTAGGCAAGGATGAAGTTCTTGAGTTCAACATCAACGATGTTATGAAGAAGCCTACAATTGACGGTCAATGCTTATACACTGAGACGATGGATGAGCTCGCGGATGAGCTACTTGAAGAGATTAATCTTGAAGATGGGTTGCAAGTGGTTTTGACACAAGAGCATGGGAAGCATGGGTATTGAGTGAAGCAAGCGAAGGGTATGAGCTATTTTTGGACTCACACAAGCTGGTTGATAGAGAAACCCCATTCCTTGAGTTGAGTAGTCAAGTGACTAAATGTGAGGACGGTTCTACATTGGGTTTGGTACAAGAAAGCTTTGCTTTGGGAGTAGAGATGGCCGCGGGAGGAGCTAGCAATGGTAAGTCTACCATGGATGACGATTGGAGCGAGCTCAAGGCGCCTAAGGTGGACCTCAAGAAACTTCTCGTTGGGCTAAGGTACGCTTTCTTAGGTCCTAACGAGTCATACCCGGTCATAGTGAATGAAAATTTAGATGAGAATGAGTTATCCGCCTTGTTGCACGAGTTGCGGAAGTATAGGAGAGCAACAGGATATTCGCTTGACGATATCAATGGCATATCTCCTACGCTTTGCACTCACCGCATACACCTTAAGGATGAGTCGAGGACCTCCATAGAACACCAAAGACGGTTAAACCCGAATTTGAAGAAGGTAGTTAAAAAGGAGGTCCTCAAACTTCTCGATTCGTGGATCATATATCCGATCTCGGATAGCACATGGGTTTCCCCGGTGAATGTGGTATCCAAAAAGGGCGGGATAACCGTGGTAAAGAATGAAAAGAATGAATCCATACCTACTAGGACGATTACGGGGCATAAAATGTGTATAGATTACCGTAAGCTTAACTCCGCATCTAGGAAGGATCATTTTCCCTTACCATTCATAGACCAAATGCTTGAGAGACTTGCTAATCACCCGTTCTATTGCTTTCTAGATGGTTATTCGGGATTTTTTCAAATCCCCATTCACCCGAATGACCAAGAGAAGACGACATTTACATGTCCTTATGGCACCTTTACTTATCGAAGGATGCCGTTTGGACTATGTAACGCACCCGCCACATTTCAAAGGTGCATGATGTCGATCTTCTCGGATCTAATTGAGAAGATGGTCGAGGTCTTCATGGACGACTTCTCGGTCTATGGCTCCTCGTTCTCTTCTTGTTTGTCTAATCTTTGTAGGGTGCTAAAAAGGTGCGAGGAGACGAACTTGGTGCTAAATTGGGAAAAGTGCCACTTTATGGTGCGGGAAGGCATTGTGCTAGGACACAAGATCTCGGAAAGGGGTATTGAAGTGGACAAGGCCAAGATTGAGGTCATGGTGAGTTTGGAATCGCCAAGGACGGTGAAAGATGTCCGAAGTTTCTTGGGTCACGTGGGTTTCTACTATCGCTTCATCAAGGATTTTTCAAAGATCACAAGGCCTCTCACGAGGCTCCTTTGCAAAGACATTGAGTTTAACCTTGATGAGGAGTGCTTAGAAGCGTTTTTGGAGATCCAGAAGGCTTTGGTTAGTGCTCCAATTGTTCAAGCTCCGGATTGGGATCTACCGTTCGAGATCATGTGTGACGCAAGTGACTTTGCGGTTGGAGCGGTCTTAGGCCAAAAGAAGGACAAGAAGGTTAATGTCATCTACTATGCAAGTAGGAAATTGGACGATACTCAAGCAAGGTATGCGACGACGGAAAAAGAGTTGTTGGCGGTGGTATTTGCTATGGAGAAATTCCGTTCGTTTGTGGTTGGCTCAAAGGTCATAGTTTACACGGATCACGCAGCTTTGAGGTACATACACGCCAAGAAAGACACCAAGCCAAGACTTCTCTGGTGGATTTTGCTCTTGCAAGAGTTTGACATGGAGATTGTAGACAAGAAGGGTATTGAAAATGGGGTAGCGGACCACTTGTCTAGGTTGAGAATTGAAGACCTTGTTCCAATAGACGACAAACTTCCCGAGGAGCAATTGATGTTGGTGAGTGTGTTGAGGAAAGGAGTTGAAGCCGTGAGAGGTCTTAAGAGTGCAAACGGGTTACAAGACGGTAAGCTACCATGGTTTGCGGATTTTGTGAACTACTTAGATTGTGGAAGAGAGCCGCTGAACTTGGATGGTTATAAGAAGAAGAAGTTCTTTCATGACGTCACAAGGTACTATTGGGATGAGTCATTCTTGTACAAGTTGTGTTCGGATGGCTTATATCGAAGATGCGTGGCGGAAGAAGAAATGAACGAGATCTTGTTCCATTGCCATGGCTCGGCATATGGAGGTCATTTTACTTCCTTCAAGACGGCGACAAAAGTTCTCCAATCGGGATTTTGGTGGCCTAGTTTGTTCAAGGATGAGATGCCTTAAAATCCTATTCTTGAAGTTGAAATTTTTGATGTTTGGGGCATTGATTTCATGGGACCGTTCTCCTCTTCTCTACGGGAAGTCATGCCACTTACCGCTCGAGCTTGAGTACAAGGCCATATGGGCCGTGAAGCTTCTCAATTTTGATCTCAAATCAGCACAAGAGAGGCGCTTGATCCAACTTCAAGAACTCGATGAGATTAGGCTCGAGGCCTATGAGAGCTCCAAGATTTAGAAAGAAAGGACCAAGGCCTTTCATGACAAGAAGATTGTGCGTAAAGACTTTAAGGCCGGAGATCAAGTCTTGCTCTTTAACTCCCGGTTGAAGCTGTTTCCCGGGAAGCTACGGTCTAAGTGGTCCGGTCCCTTTGTGATCAAGGATGTGAGGTCTTATGGAGCCGTTGTTCTCGTGAACAAAAACGGAGAAGAGTTCGTTGCTAGTGGCCAAAGACTCAAACCGTACCATGCCAATGAAATCGTTGAGGAGAGCGTCTCGCTTCCTCTCAATGATGTTCTTTCCGCCTAAGCGGGTAACCAACGTCGAACTTAATGACGTTAAACAAAGTGCTCTTGGGAGACACCCCAAGCTTATCCTTTATATATACTTTTCATTTTATGTTTTTCTGTCTTTTCTAGATCTTTTTGATGTTTTGTTCAAGTGTTGTTAGGATCTTGATGGGCTGCGGAGTCTTGGATAGATGAGGGAAAAGGAATAGACTGCGAAAACAAGAAACCAGGAGGACCATACCGATCCATCCTGGGTCGGTATGGTGGATCGGTATTGGACCAGAAGGTTGCGCCGAACGAATACACCGAGTGAGAACAGGTCGGTATATGTGGAAGAAGAAGCACTCGTCAAGGCGTACCGACCGATCCCTAGTCGGTACAATGAAAATTTTTGTGCCGCTCAGTTAGTGCCGACCCAGAACGGACCGGTACTAAGAGCAATTCTTGCCGGATGATTTTAGCCGAGAGCATGTGCCTGAAACGATTTTCAGCCAGCACGGGGAGAGGAAAACGCGCCACAGTCGTAAAGGAGGAATTTTGTACCGGATGGTTAGTACCGGTCGAGAATCGAACGGCGTAAGAAAAAAAATCTTCCCCGAGCAAATTCCAGCCGACACAATTTTCACTCGGGCGAGTTTTTAGCCGAGACAATTTCTCCGCGTATGAGTTTATAGCCGAGGGATTAGTGCCGGGCGACTTGTACCGGCTCAGAATGGATCGGTACTAAGAAACACGTTCGTACCGCTTGATTAGTGTCGATCTATGATGGGTCGGTATAGAGCAAAACGTTCGTACCGCGCAACCTATGCCGATCGAGGACCGAACGATGGGGAGAAAAACGCTCGTACCGCACGGTTTGTTCCGATCAAGGATCGAACGGTGGGGAGAAAAACGTTTGTACCGCTCGATTAGTACCGAGCCAGAATCGATCAGTACAGAAAAGTCAACGCGGGTCAACGAAGTTCATGCGCATTTTTATCCAACCCAAGCCCGTCTGACCCGACCCGGCGCGATAAAAACCCTTCTTCTCCGGCTAAGTCTATCATACCTCCTTCTTCTTTTTCTCTCAGTTTTTCTTGTTTTCTCCATAACTTTCGCTCTACTTACTCAAATTTAGCGATTCAAAGTGCTGAGAACTCGATTTTTCATTCTCTTTCTGGATTCAGCATCGTTTCTATCACTTGAGCATTCATCCCCAAGGTGTTTTAACCGAAAATTGCATGAATTTGTTCTTGAATTGAAACTCCATGGGAGTGTCGAGAGCGATAAAGTCATCGAAATTGTGAAGGCGGTTAAGACAGTGCTGAACAAAATCTCATCAGAGGGAAGTCAAAATACCTCCGTGAAGGATCCTTCAGAAGGTATCAACGCTGGGACTTCCTCAGGAGGCGAAAAGCATAAGACTTTTGGAAACGAACAACGCCTAAAGGAGTTGGAAGAGAAGTTGGATCGTGATAAATACAAGGGAACTCGTGTCATTGCAGTTGTTGGGATGCCCGGAATCGGCAAAACCACACTCCTGAAAGATTTCTATAAGACGTGGCAGGGCAAGTTTTCGAGGCATGCTTTAATCGACCAAATCCGTGAACAGTTAAAACACAAGGAGTTGGATTGCTTGCCTCAAATGCTCTTAAGCGAGTTATCCAAGTCGAACAATCCCCACATAGACAATGTCTTAGATCCTTACAGTCAACTGCATGGACGCAAAGTTCTTGTCATTCTTGATGATGTTAATAAAAGGGAGCAAATAGATGCTCTGCGTGAGATACTTGAATGGATTAAGGAGGGTAATGAGGGAAGCAGAATTGTCATAGCAACAAGCGACATGTCATTAACAAATGATTTGGTTGATGATACTTACATGGTCCAAAATTTGAACCACAGAGATAGCTCACAACTCTTTCACTATCATGCCTTTGATGATGACCAAGCCTATCCTTCCAAGGAAGATTTCATGAAGTTGTCAGAAAAGTTTGTACACTACGCCAGAGGTCATCCACTAGCTCTCAAAATATTGGGTGTAGAGCTTAATAAGAAAAATATGGATCACTGGAAATCGAAGCTGAAGATACTCGCACAATGTCCCAGCCCTAATATTGGAAGTATCTTCCAAGTGAGTTATGATGAATTGAGTTCTGAGCAGAAAGATGCATTTCTTGACATAGCCTGTTTCAGATCTGAGGATGTGGATTATGTAGAAAGTTTACTGGCTTCATCTGACGAGCACGAGTCTCAGGTTCAGTTTGTCTTTGAAAGAAAGATCCCTGCCCTCTCGGCAGTAATGGGTTCCACGAGACTCCCATTTTCTAGCTCGATTTTAGCCTTGGGGTTTGCTAGGGAATGATTGAATTGCTGTTTTCTTTGAGCCGGATTGAATTTTGATGGAGAATTTGCAAATTTGTGTTCTTGACTCTTGGTGTGAATGAGCAAATTTGATGAAAGAGGATTTCTTAAGATTTTAGGAGTTTAATCTATGGGCTTGAGTCTAAGGAATTGTTTTGTGGAATTAAACTCCTTTCTCATGAAAATTATCTCCACTTTGTTGCTCATCGTCGATTTTGAGTTATGCTTCCATGAGACTAATGATTTCTTCGAGAAATTGTAGGAATTATGGGACGAACGAGAGCTGCCACGAAGAAAGACGAAGCTCAAGCTCAAGCCGCAGGTAATGCAATGGTTGTCGCATCGAGTTCTAGAGCCAAGAAACCCGTCGATGCGATAAGCGCCAAAGCCAAAGGCAAGCAAGTAGCCGTTGCCGAAAACCCCACAGGCAAGAAAAAGGACAAGCGTGCGGCTAACGGCGAGGGAAAAGCTGTTGCTGTTCCGGACCCTCCAACCACGGACGAATGCTTCCAGAAATTCATAAGCATGGATTTCGAGCAAGGCCTATTCACGGACATCGTTGTGCTAGAGAAGATGGGAATTCTCGAGGATGTGGCAACAATCTTTGACAACATGGGACTTGGAAGATTCTTGCACATGAAAGAACAAGCCCACCAATCCCTTACATGCCAATTCCTCTCCTCCCTAAGGGTGGCTTTCTATGACGAGCATCACAAGAAGGCAAATGCGCAAACCGGATTTGGAGAGATTGGATTTGTGGTGAATGGTCAAGACTATAGGATGACTTTCCATGAAATTTGCAAAGTGTTCGGTTTCCGTGAAGAAGGAACAAGTGGGAGCCCGTACTTTCACTACCCCAAGAACGAACTCAAGTGGGTATGGGAAACCATTGGTTACGGGAGCTATCGCCCGGGTGGAAACAAAACCACTCACATCCGTAACCTGGCCATTCGATATGTGCACAAGGTGCTTGCCCATATGTTTTTCGCCAAGGTGGAGTTCGGGACGGTTACACTCGACGAGCTCGAGTTGATGGCATTTGGGTTGAGACCCCTTCTTCCGATTTTCCCCAATGGGATGACATTCCATGGCAACGAGAGGACTCCATCCCTTGCAACTCTCTTGGTGAGGCGGTTCTTTTGCTTCAAGGCATGGGCGTATGAGACTAAGGGCCAAAAATCCGCCATAAGCATTGCTTGGCTTGTGACGCCAATTCTCAAAGCCAAAGGGGTTAAGTTATCGAACGCGAAAGCGGAGTGGGATTTGATGGATGAGTCGTACCTCATACGCACAAGGTTCCTCAAGGGAAGGATCGGACCATTGTTCGCTTACAACGTCAAGCTCGGTAGAAATGAAGCGGTGCAAGTTTTACTCCCCAATGAGGATCTCACTTGTCTCGAAAACCGGCGGAATATCTCCTTCTACCCCGACAGGGACCAACTCTACAACCCGGCCATGGACCCACCCATCGGCCTAGCTCGCAAGGAAAAGGCCAAGAGGAGTAGGACCTCGAGGGCAAGTGTAACCGAGGAATCCTCTCATTCCGAGGATTAAGCCGCTAGTCCACCACTTCCTATGCCCACCTACGGGAGCGAACGGTACCATTTCGAGCCGTTCGACGGAGTTATGGGCGACCCCGCCACTAGGCATGAACACCATCAAACGAGACTCCTCCAACGGTGGTGCAAGTGGCAAGACCGATCGATGAGAAAGATGGCGAAGACGATTAGGAGTTTGAAGGAGACGATCAAAGAGCTTAAGGCAAAGAGCTCTTGTGAAACGGCTAACGACGGCCACAAAGAGACACGGGCCACAAACCGCCGTGAGATTGGCAAAGGCTCGCATGGCGGTGAATTGATGGATCACGAAGAGGCATGCCGTTCCTTGGCTCGTAGAGAGAAGGCGGAAAAACGAAAAGCCATGAGATCTCCATCACCGTGCTCTAGCAACCCCTCCTTCTCGATGGGGTCTTCCTTCTCATCTCAAGACTACTAGGTAACACTCCAACACCCTTGTACATAATTTTTCTTTTCTTGAGTCTTGCATTCTATAGTTATTTTTGTCTCTTGTTTTTGGTTCTTCCTTTGAATTTATTTCACACCGGGACGGTGTGATTAAAGTTTGGGGGAGGGACCGGCATCTAACCATGTTTATTTTGATCTTATTTTTTTTCTATTTTGCATTGTGAGTCTCATGCATTCATGCATTCATCTAAGACATAGAAAAACAAAAAAAAAATCGAAGAATTTGAAAATTTTAAACACAAAAAAAAAAAAGTCATTTAGTTTGCATTTCACGAATAGGATCGAGTCTAGTGACATATAGGTTGCATTGCACGTGCATTGGGAGCAATGATGATTTTTCCTTGTAGAGTATCATTTTAAGAGCTCAGTCCAATGTCCTCGTTGCTAGTTGTTTGATGCTTTGATCTCGTGTTTGAAATAAAGAACGAACCATGTTTTGATCTCGTGTCTCATTACTTAGGTCTGAGCTAAAACAAGTGTGAATCGAGTCCAATCCTACCTAAGTGATAACCTCAATTTTGACATATTAATTATCTTGGTTGTGCATGTCAATGTGGATTCATGGATACCGATACACATATTCGAGCTATCTTCCCCTTTTTACCACTCTTTGTTAGCTCGAATAGCCGGTTCCCCTCTTTGCAATGGTTAACCATTCCCATAACCCAACCGTCCTTCAAGCCAAAAACCATTTGTGAGCGACGTGAGGCCTTTTCCGAATCAGCTAGGCAAAAAGTGTTGAGTTTAGAATGACAGGGAGAAGCTTCCATGTAGAACTAGCCCTAACTCAAAAGGCTAGACATAGGTTAGGACTAGATAGGATGGGAGTTTGGGGATAAAGAAAAGAAAGAGAAGGTATAAATGGGAAGAGATTGGGAAAAGAAATAGGGGATAAGCAAAATTTGAAATGGTTGGCAAGAAAAGTGTTGAAAAAGCTCTAAGTATCGAAAGAAAATAGTCTCTAGTTTTAAAAGAAAAGAAAAAGAGCCGAAAACGGCTAAGGTACAAGAAAATGAGAAAAGAGAGACTAGAAAAAGTAAAAGAAGGGCTAAGTGAGTAAAAATGTTGTAAGTCAAGCCATTTGGAGAAAAAGGAAATCCCCTAGGTGCTTAAGTGAAGAGAAAAAGTGAGACCATGTGAGTAATGAAGGCTAATGGCCTTGTGAAAAAGGGTAGCTTAGGAAGGGTCATCATTCAGGCTTAGAGATTAGGAGTTAAGATCGATATGAGGCATTGGGTAGATGGAAGTCATCCTTGTATGTATCTATTGGGCTTTACTCTTAGCATTTTGCATTAGTTGATTCCTTTTGAGAGATCCCTTTGCATTGAAGAAACCCCATTCATTTGAGATCATTTTTATCTCAAGACCTTCCACCATGGCCAAATGAATTCACTTGACTTGCATAAGCATGATTCACTCGAAACAATTTAACAAATGTCAAAGGATTGGATGAGAGAAAGGCATGTGTAGGTTGAGACTTAGGCTTGATTCATGTAGGGAAGGGATATGGCTAGCTTCTTTCGAGTAGACTTGTTTGATCGCATCTTAGAGCTAGCAACTTGGACATTGAGCTTGATTTCTTTTTATGATACTTGTGGATTTGAGCTCCCGCTTTCAAACCTCTCTCCCTACTTGCTCGTGTTTGTTCGCTTGAGGACAAGCAAAAGAGTAAGTTTGAGGGAGTTGATATTGTCATAATTTGCATCATCTATGCATTCATTTATCTTAGGTTTTACTTCTTTTGCATGTCTCAAAGCATTTTCTTAGTGTTTTAGTCTTGATTAGTGTTTAAGGTGTTTTGCATTAGGTCCTAGTGAGTCTTGCATGTTTTGGAGTGATTTCTAGGGATTTGGAGACATCTTGGAGGTGATTGGAGGCCATGGAACCAAGCTTGATCGGATTTGGATGCTAAGGAGATGGCCAAGGCAAAAGGTTGATTTGTAGAAAACTGTACCGACTGATCCTGGGTCGGTACTCTGGATCGGTATTGGGACAGAGAGTTGTGTCGATCCACAGCTCAATTCATACTGATCCAGAACCGATCGGCACACTAGCACGGATCGAGCATCCTTCACTCAGCATCCCTTTCTCATGCCTTGCACCGAGCAATCCTAGGTCGGCACGTTTGATCGGTACTGAAGCAGAAGGTTTTACCGACCTAAGGGGCAAAATCATACCGGCCCAGCTCAGCTCTGCATAAAAGCTCTGGAAGATTAGTGCCGATCCATTCTAGATCGGCACTACCGAACGGTACTAGCCAGCATTCGCACGGATCAATTTCTGCCGGCTAAAATCTCATCTAGCACGCCTTACATCGACCAGACTTCATTTTAGCCGGCTAAAATCTGCACCCAGCGTCCATCCAACCTGCACGATGAAGATTAGTACCGACCCGTTCACGCAGGACGACATCTGCCGGCTAAAACTCGTACCGCGCATGACCCGGGATGCCTCACATCGACCGGATCCTCGTTTTAGCCGACCGCTCCCATCCGACCTGCTCGAAGAAGTCTTGTACCGGATGGTTTGTACCGACCCAGAATCGGTCGGTACAAACTCTTCTGCTGCAAACCGATCCAGACCCGACAGGGTCAATACCCGCTTTGTTCTGGGTTGACCCGGTTCGCACTATTCACTATTTAAACCCACAAAAACCTAATTTTGGGGATTATGTCTCTTTCTCTTGCTAAAACCTCTCTAAGTGTGTTCTAAGTGATTTGTAAGAGACATTTTCTTGATTTATGCAATTTAAGCTTTGAATCATTTGATCTCTATCTTCTACCTCTTCTTTCTTAATCATCTAATCATCTAATCATGGGATTTAACATGTTCTTCATAGGATTTGTTGGACCCATCATGATTAGTGAGTAGTCTCCTAGGATCTAGGGATGGGTTAGGATTATGTGATTTCCATGGATGCTTTGTGATGCTTAGGGACATATAATTAGTTTCCTACTCTTAGGGAGAGTGTTTAATGCTTGATTGTACTTGAGAAAGTCAAACTTGATCTTAAGGCATTTCCCACCCACAAGGTGTTCGATGAAATGCCTAAGAGAACTTTCTAAGAGAAATAACCTTCTTAGCCTAAGAGATTAGTTGTCTAAGGGATTATTTAGGTGATCTTGATTAATGAATTTAATGCTTGCTAATTAAGAGTCCACAAATGAGAATTTGATCTTGGATTAGTGATTAGCATAGGTGATTAGTACCTTGAGAAATGATTAGTCATAATTAGGATCTTAACCTTGGAAATTAATCTTGATTGTGTATGAGCATCATGAATTAGACTTGGAATAGCCTATATACAATGACTCCATCCTTGGATTCGCTTCCATTATTTGAATTCACATCTTGCTTAGTTTGTTTCATCTTGTTCGTTTGCTTAATCTTGTTAGAGTGTTAGTAAAACTCAACAATTCACCTATTTAGCTTAACTTAATCAGTTCCTTGCATTCTTTGTGCATCGAAATCTTACCCATTTGGATTCGATATCTCATATACTACATCGTATATTGAGTTATTGATACCTCAAAAGACTTGCAAAAGTGTAAGTGAGTAGGCTTCTCAATCAATGGTCTAACCATGGATTGCAAGGAAACCAACAAGGCTACCAAGAGAACCATGAGAATTCTCCAATGTCTACCCAAGAAAAGGAACAAAGAAAAGTACTCCATCAAATCCTAGAGGGTCAGCAAATTAGTGATATTAAGTTTGGCAAGATGATTAGAGCAATGGATGAAAAGACTAAGGGCTTGCATGATGAGCTAACCCTTAAGAATGAGAAATTAACCTCACATTTGGAAACCATAGAGTCCAAATTGGTCCAACTCTCTTTGCCATCCGAGAAACCAAATGACTTAAGCGATGTCATTTCACTAATTGTTGATGTCGAGATTGATGAGAAAAAGAATCCCAAGGGTTTTGATGGATGAATTGGAGACCCCAAGCATGAAGAGGAGGTTAGAGACGTGGGCAAAGCTCCAAGTTATGGTTTAGCCTCCATCCAATGGGTTGATGAAGAAAAGAGTGGTTTTGTGAAGAATAAAAGGGAACCAACTTTTGGAAATGCTATCGAAGATGCATTTGCTCTAAATGAAAAATGCATAAGCTCTTTTTTTCCCTCATTGGAGATTAAGGAGAATGATGAGCATAAGAGAAGTGCTAAGAAAGTAAAGGACGTGGGTAATGGTGAGAAGATGGATTTAGCTTCACCCCCAAAGGCATGTAAGAAAAAAAAAGAATCTCATGAGGAGAATGCTTTGGGTTATGGTAATGTTGAAGAAGCCTTAGCATTGGATGGTGCTTGCTTGGAATCTCTTTTACATACCACAATGGAGAATGAGGTTGAGAGTATCAAGGGTCAAAAGAAGAATAAAGGGATGATGTAAGAACCAATGGTTGCTCTCACGTCAAGGATATTGATGGGAACAAAGGCAGGCGGTCGCCCTCTCCTTGGTTTGATTGATGATCGAAGATGAGATGAACTAACACGCAGGCGGTCTCCCTCTCGTGTGGGTTCAGAATGATGGTGTGTTGATGGAGTGAAGTCATGACACAGAGGTGTGATGAATCTCCGATACGGTGAGGGCTCTAAGCTTGCTTGAATCGCACAAACAAACAAAGAACAAGGGTTTTTTCTCAAGGCGGCGCATGAAGAAGAACTGCGTTATTTTATTGATCAAGGCAAAAAGTGGTGACTACAAAGCTGCGTGTGGGACTTTATTAATAGTCCGTCAGCTTGAACCTTCTAAGGTTCGACTCAAAGAAACGACAAAAGACTCTAAAACAACAGGACTTGTAAAAGAAACTACACGCAATCTAAGAAATCGCAAAACCTAAACTACAACAAAGCACAACGTGTCATTTAATCCATAAAAGGAAAGTTTGGACTCGACACTTGAAACTAGACTCTTGGCATCGTTTTGATGAAGCACATAGTCATTGATTACGCTGAGATCACCTACAAGAACAATAGAATAATTGAAAAGCTTGCATTGATGAGTAGAGGCCCGAGACGATGCATGCATGGTCTTTGAGGATGATTCTGGTGCAAGCGTGTTCTTCACGTGATGAGTGTTGTAGAAGTCTTCTCTGGGATCCTCAAAGTCAGAAGAGTCTTCGTCTTCAAGTTCTTGATCTTCCTTAGCCTTCTTCTTATGTTCTTGCTCAACTTGGTCTTCCTCGGCTACGAGAAGCTCGTTGTGAAGCAAGTCCAAACCGGGGCTGTCTACTAGCAAACCATCTCGACCATTAGCCTTAAAACATGTTATTTGTCAATGAGAATTACCTCCCTTGGTGATGTGATCATTATGATTGTCTCTCGAATCAACAAAGTTCTTCTCGGCTAAAGTTAGATTCTTCTCGGCTAAAGTTAGATTCTTCTAGGCAAGACTCTCGGTGTTGATTCCACCATGATTAGTGAGTAGATCCCTTAGGATCCTTGGGATGAGGTAGATTAGGGTGATCATTAGTGTAGATCCATGATGTTAAAGCTTAGTTTATAAAAGATCATTTCTTACTAAGTGTGTTTAATGCTAGATTAGCTTTGGCAAAGTTGATTTAGAACTTAGGGAATTTCTCGCCCGGAAGGTGTTCGATAAAATTCCCCAAAAAACTTTTTAAGAGATTTACTTACTTAGCAGGAAATAGTTGTCTAAGGAGTTTATTGGTTGTTTGATCTTATGATTAATGTTCTTGATTAAGTAATTAGCAAAGTGATTAGTGCCATGAAAATGGATTAGTCTTAATTAGTGATCTAAACTAAAGGAAGCAATTGTAGCATCATGGTTAGCTCTAGGATCACCCAAAATCAATAACCTCATCTTTGGATTCGCTTTTAGTATTGATTTTAACCTCGTTTAGCTTCCTTGCTTAGTTATTTCTTGTCTTGTCTTTAATTTGATTAGGATCATTAGAAAACCTTTATTTGAATTGCATACTCTAAAGCCTCCTCGGATTGATCCTCAGATGCTACAACGCTGGAGCATTTGGCTAATTGATTAAAGATCGAATTATCCACTTATCAATGAATAAATCGACCCATCTTGGGACATTTTTCTTTGTCGCCGTTCCTAATAGCCAGGTGATATGCTCAAATATAATACCCTAAAGTACTAAAGTAGTAGTTGTAGTAAGTTAGGGGTCGAACCACAAAGACTCAAGATATCACTCAATAGATTAAAAGATTTGAATTAAGCTAAGTTATTCAATTTAACAAAGAGCAATGAACGAAATTAGAAAAGTTGTAATTCAATGGAGGAAATATAGGTTCATGGTATTTCTCAGGGAATCAGAAAATGCAGACAAAACAATAAATCAAGATTCAGATTAAGCACGGTTCTTGAACTCAAATCACTAAGTTATAATCAACCAACTTTCGTTGAGAGAATTATCTAAGTCTAAATCCTAGAATTCCAAATTTTTTTGCAAATCCTAAAGATCTAAACCAGCTTTAGAGTTCAGGTTTGATATGTTCACAAAACAACTAAACCAAATTTCTTTGCAGATAGTTATTTTGCTCACCCTAGGTTCTGCCAGGTTTCCAATCACACTTTCGTGTCTAATTGATTAACCTAAGATCTAAGTTCTAGGTGATCAAGCTAGAATTAGCACTAAGAACAACCTATGGTGAAGAAATTAATTGATTATGAATCCTAATAAATCGATCTATCTAACATTCAGAGAAAACCTTATGAGAACCCTAAACCTAAAAGAAAACTACTCAGACATGGAGATTAAAGAAAGCAACATGACTGAATAATACTTCAATAGATAAAATAAGAATATAGTAAAACAAAGGGGTTCGAAATCTTCTCTCTAACGAACAAAGTTCAGACTTGTCTCCCTCAAAAGCTCTCTCGACAAAAAACAAGAATAGAATAAACCGTCGCCAACAAAAGTGGCTGAAAAACCTAATTATAATCCTAAAACACGTTTTGGGGCTTATTGTAATTATTAAAGTCTTTTGGACCAAGAAGCAGTTTCTTCAAACTTGAGAAAAGTCGCGACTCTTCTTTCTCTGCAGTCGATATCGATCGATACCATAAGTGGTATCGGTCGATACTCGGGCTCCAAATCGACCTTCTCAGTTGCATGATCTCTGCTTTGCTCCAAAAAACTCCAGAATGCTTCAATATCTCCAATTATGCTCCAAACGTGCCAAAACCTGAAAAGACTCTAAAAGACTCCAAAAGCACTAGAAAGACTCAATAAAAAGGACTTATATCATGGTCAAAAACGGGTAAAAACCATGATATATCACCGGGTTATCGATGGTCTTCATTCAAAAGACACCGACTGGACTCTTCCTTATTTCTTTATCAAAATAAGCCCAACGTTGATTGCTTATGACGCGTCGCTTCCGTCGAAATGGATCCAAATTAAAGGTTCAAATTCCTTTTGATCTTCTTTTCCCCTTTCTATTTCAGAACGACACTGAATTTGATATGATCCTTAATAGCCAAAAGCTAATCGCTGGATCCGACTGAGCGCTTCCGGAATCTACTTGGTTTCCTTGTTGCGAAGCAATGCCACTGGAGACCTGAGATTTTGTCCTTCATCGAAGGGATGGGTCAGCATTCTGTCTTGATCGGTAGGTTTTAATTTTTCATGTTCTTTCACCTTCCTACTTGCGCATAATTGAGTCTTTTATCGCATATACTCCCCCTAAAGAGCAGCAACCCTACTGAAGACAACGTTCTACTTCCCTAAAAGGTTAGTGACTCGCTCAGGCCAGGATGAAAGGAAAACTCCTATATTGACCTTCCCAATCTTCTGACTTAATTCTTGCTGATTTTAGGAACGAGGCGAAGGTCTTCTTCAGCCGGTATTCATAAGCGGAAAGCCCCTTATGAAGTTTCTGTAACTTCGTAGATCAAACGAGGTGCCACTTCGAAGCGCACTCCGATGCGCTTGGTGAAAATAAAATTTCTTTAGAGATTGCCCCTTCATATTCTCAGGCGGTTTCTTCAGCTGGAACGGGGTCGCCGCCGTCAGATGAACAAGACGATACCTTGGTTCCTACTTCTCCAGGTTGCGAGGATGCCACATCGAACGAGGAGGGTCGAGGTGACCAAGGAGCAGTTTCTATAAACTTCAGAAAAGTCGTGACTCTTGTTTCTCTGCAGTCGGTATCGATCGATACCATAAGTGGTATCGGTCGATACTCGGGCTCCAAATCGACCTTCTCAGCTGCATGATCTCTGCTTTGCTCCAAAAAGCTCCAGAATGCTTCAATATTTCCAATTATGCTCCAAACGTACCAAAACCTGAAAAGACTCTAAAAGACTCCAAAAACACTAGAAATACTCAATAAAAAGGACTTATATCATGGTCAAAAGCGGGTAAAACCATGATATATCAACTCCCCCAGACTAAGCCTTTGCTTGCCCTCAAGCAAACATAAAACCAAACTAGAGAAAGAGGCTTGAAAACAACGGAGACTCACATGTTCTAGAACCACTGCAATGACCCTTTTCCCTATTGTCTTCTCATCACTTTACCAGTCCCAGATCTAACCACCATGTACTTCTCCGTAGACATTCGCAGCTTCCCAGACTCCACACATTATTTCACAACATTATCCATCCAAGCATTCATCGCCATTTTCATCGCTATAGTCAATGCCAAGAACCTTCTAGACTCTTTCCCATACAATATCATGACGAAAGAACCACCCAATTTTCACACTTTTTGGTATTGTTTTCTCTCCCCCAGACTTATTTCATTTCATGCTCTTCTTTTTTTTTTTTTATTCGCATATACAAATCAAGGTTTGAGACGCGAGTATTGATGGTGTTTGCCACCGAATCCCCGGTTCTTCCCCTCTCAATGTATCAAAGGCTTAGGCGAATAGTGGTATCACGAGAAATTTTCCTAACCTCGCTTCCAACCTTTGTGTGATCATTCCTTCACAAGTAGAATAATGGGATCGCTGGAAATTTTCCTAGCCCTCTACTCAGAAGAAAATCATTTCATCTTTTATGCTCTTATTTATTAACTTATAACCGGGGAGAGAGATACCATTACTTTAAACACATGGGTTCCTTTGTCAGATATGAATGAGGAATCAAGCTCTAATGAACAACCACATCGATGAAGTGCAAAAATTTGGCTCAGACTCGAATGAACTCTGCTGGCACTACAAGAAAATGGCATATTGGTAGCAGTGCATTGTAGCACTAATTCTTCAACTGCTACTAAAAGTGAAAAATTCGGATTCCAACTTTTTCGTAGCATTAAATTAGTGCTGGGAAAAGATCTCAATAAGCGGGAACCTAAAAATGAGTACTATAGCTGAAAACTGAGTTTGGAGGCAAAACACTTAACCATTTTTTCGTTTTTCCGCCATTGATACTGTTGGGCATGCAAACCTCATTTCGGCAAAATTTCAGTTTTCATCAAATCCTTTTCTCTCTCAAAGACCACCACGAAACCCATTTCCCCTTTTAATTTCAGTACTCTCGATTCCTCAATTTTCCGCTGTAATCTGTGTGTAGAAGTAGATCTGAAATGAAATTCAGCTCTTTTCCTGCCTGAGCTCGTGTCGTCTCCGCCGCTCTCGTCCATCGTCGATATTTCAGCGCCGTCCATCGTCGATATTTCAGGTGAAACCCAGCTACGATTCTGTAGTTATGAACCCTAGATTTAGTTCCTCATTCAAAGTGCCTTCGATTTCTCTGATTAATTTCAATTACCTCTCATTGTAGCAAGATTCGAACCCCTAAAGCTCTATTTGAGGATCTAACACATTTGAGGATAAGCAAGAGAAAACTCAGGTTATACATTTTCGATTTATGGTTCTTATTCGTTTCAAATTTGAGTTATTTTTCGCATTATGAATGAGTAGATTCACGTTATTGCTTTGCAGGTTGGATATTGTTACAACATTTGGAGTTTTCAAGGTTTCTTTTTGGTGTGAAGACGACTTAAACTCTTAAAACCAATCTGCAAGAGCTTATAGAGGTTATTATTCTCATCCAAATATAAGTTTTTTTCTTGGTTCAGTATGTCTTGTTTGTGTTTTTGATTGTTCCGACTTTTAAGTCTCTGATTGATTTAATAGATGAGTGTTTATTGCTGCAAATGTGATTGACAATGTGTTTGTTTGGTGTTTGAGATCCTTATGGGTTTGTTTTGTTTTGCTTATGGGTTAGAACATAAAAATGGTTGAAAAGTCATGGGTTAATCTTAACAGGTAAGTGAAAATTTTTTAAAAATTGAGGGTTTAATTAGGGATTAATAGAGTTTAAGGTTTGTCATTGTTTTTTTGATTTCATCTGAATTCACCGAAGAGCTGATCCTGGTTATAAGAAAGGTGCGTGGGACTTTGTGAGGTCTGTTGGTTCAGGTTCAGGAGAAAATGAGATGATCATTTGCCCATGCATTGACTGTCGCAACGTAGTTCGTCAATCAGCCGGTGTTGTTGTTGATCATCTTGTAATAAGGGGAATGGATTGGAGTTACAAGATGCGAGAGGATTGGTATCATCATGGAGAATTGATATCAGGGACTGAGTGCAGAAGAAATGCAAGAAAGTGGAAAGAAGAGATTTTAGGGCTTTACGAAGCGGCTGAGTTGCTAGATAAAGAGCTGGTTAGGCAGGATGACTTAAGTGAGATTGCTGAGGGTGAGGATAAGCAAGAAGATGATTTTCTTGCAAAGTTAGCTGATGCAGAAACACCCCTATACCCAAGTTGTGAAAGCCACAGCAAGCTCTCCGCCATTGTTTCACTCTTTAGGCTAAAGACACATAGTGGTTGGTCTGACAGAAGCTTCGATCTTCTGCTTCAGACATTGTCACAGATGCTACCAAAGGATAATGTCTTGCACACATCCTTGTACGAGGTGAAGAGGTTTCTGAGATCATTTGATATGGGTTATGAGGAGATAGACGCTTGTGTGAACGACTGCTGTCTATTTAGAAAGAAATTTCAGAAGCTAGATAGTTGTCCGAAATGCAACGCTTCACGCTGGAAGATTAACACGCGCACTGGTGATGTCAAGAAAGGTATTCGACATAAAGTTCTTAGGTATTTTCCTATTATTCCACGTCTGAAGAGGATATTCAGGTCAGAGGAGATGGCCAAGGACTTAAGGTGGCATTTTACTAACAAGAGTAGCGATGGAAAAAGCCGACATCCGGTAGATTCTGTGACGTGGGATCAAATGAATGACAAATACCCGTCATTTGCAGCTGAAGAAAGGAACATTAGGCTTGGACTTTCCACTGATGGTTTTAATCCTTTTAACATGAAGAATGTTAATTACAGTGCTTGGCCTGTTTTGCTAGTCAATTACAACATGTCACCTGACAAATGTATGAAGGAGGAGAACATCATGTTGTCATTGCTGATTCCTGGTCCAACCCAACCTGGAAACAATATAGATGTGTACTTAGAACCACTTATAGAGGATCAAAACCATCTGTGGGAGAAAGGAGAGTTAACGTATGACTCTTACAGTCACACTACTTTCATGTTAAGAGCAATGCTTCTCTGGACCATTCAGGATTTTCCTGCGTATGGAAATCTTGCAGGCTGTAAAGTCAAGGGAACAATGGGTTGT
>PKMM01036815.1:616390-680336 GCA_002933915.1 Eutrema heterophyllum
AATAACATATGCAAGCTCAGGGATTATATCAAGAATGATGAAGTGGTCGCTGTAGGCCGATGGCAGACTCGAGAACCTAAAGCGTTGGTGAATGGACTACCTCTTGGTCCAAATGCAATTAAAGTCTATGTTGATGATGTAGTCAAACCAACTGCATTTATATGGAGGCCTACTGCTGACATGAGAATTGTGGAGCAGTCTTTGAAACAGTTTGTAGCATGGCCTGCAAATAGAGTTGTCTTTGAGACAACAAATCCAACCTCTTCTGAACCACAACCTGAAAGTTCTAATGCAGCAAGTCCAGATTCTCAAATTGAGAAGTCTCTAGTAACTCCTACAGCACCTCTAAAGAAACCTCCATCCAGTTTGAAAGCTTCTACGAATGAGAAGTCTCCATTATCTCCAGCATCACCTATTCGCAGATCAGAGGTACATTTTTTTATGAGTTACAAATGTTAGCTGGACTGTATATTTGATTGGTTGTAGTTTGCTGCTTGAATTTTGTTTATGTTTGTTGCTGGTTGTTCATGTAGCGTACCAAATTCAAGGAAAATCAAAAATGCAAGCTCATGGATCTGTCCGGAAAGAAGGTTGTTGTTGCTGAGGGACGTTGGTCAACGAATAATCCTGAGCATCGTGTCCACTTTGTACCTTTGGGCCCTGGTGCATGTCGAGTCTTGGTGGATGTTGTGAAGGTTAAAGATGCTGCAGTATGGAGAACTAATGATGAGATCCAGTATATGGAAGATGCACTTGGAAGCTCTATTGCTTGGCCTGAGGATAAAGTGGTTATGGTAAGTTTTTTCACCATTTGGTATTTCTTTGGTTTTACTAAAGCGGAAAAATATGTCAAACTAATCTAAGCTAACTTTTGTTTTCAGTTCTGAAGTGAAAACCAACCGGACCTCGCAATGGCATTTTCAATCTCCTACTATAGATTATCTCACAGCACGACAAAAATGCCATTTAAAAATATTAAATGGCATTTTTAATCTCCTATTATAGATTATATTATAGCACGAAAAAACGCCATTAAAAAATATTCAATGGCATTTTTAATATCCTACTATAGATTATCTTACAGCACGAAAACAACGCCATTAAAAAATATTCAATGGCGTTTTATAATTGCCACTATAAAACAAATTACAGCACTAAAAATACGATAAGGAAAACCTAAGGATAACATGGATATGGCGCTAGGTAATTCATTTAGATAGCATTTGATTCGCGCTATCAAAGGTCAGACTAACGTAGCATTTAAAAAAACGCTACGAGAGGGGGGGGTCTATTGTAGCTACGGCGAACCTAGCATTGTAAAATACGCTACCAAAGGCTATGGTAGAATTTTTTTCGCGCTACCAACGTGCCTTTTTCTTGTAGTGAGGAAACATAAGTGTCTTCTAGTTAACTGTTCAGCCTTTGGATTTTTCATTAGTCCGATCTAAAACTGATTATGTAACAATGGACACTCAGAAGAAAAGTCAAAACAGTAGATTCAAGAACAAGATCATAATCTCCAACAGGTTTTGACTCAATAAAACAATTTTGACACAAAAACGACTGATTGTAAGAAAAACAAAAACGTTGTCAGCAACTACCTCCCCCAGACTCAAACAACATTGTCCCCAGTGTTATCTAGCCTAGAGTTGGTAAAAGAAAAACAGAAGAGCTGAGTGGATTGGTGAAAATCGAAGGAGACGTACCTGGGTGA
Organism: Eutrema heterophyllum; assembly: GCA_002933915.1. Classification (NCBI taxonomy): domain Eukaryota; kingdom Viridiplantae; phylum Streptophyta; class Magnoliopsida; order Brassicales; family Brassicaceae; genus Eutrema; species Eutrema heterophyllum. The sequence continues at coordinate 618,105 of PKMM01036815.1, forward strand.
CGGGTATCGACCGATGCCGTGCTGGTATCGATCGATACAAGGGATATTGGTCGATGCAATTTTGACATCGATCGATCTGTAGCTCACAGTCCCTTAAGAAATACCCAGCTCCTTTGTCGTGTGGATAGTGTCGATCGATATCGGGTGGGTGTCGATCGATACTGCTCTTCTGAATCTGCTGCACGTGAAACACAAGACACAAAACCAAAAACAAAAATAATAGGAAAACGTATGTACAGACTTACCAGTGGGTTGCCTCCCACCAAGCGCTTTTTTAACGTCACGAGCTTGACTTACTGACGTTCAGGCAGTGGGGGGCAGTGGGTGCATCAGCCAGAGGCACAATGTGTCCGTCTGGAATCTCGGCTTTCGCCCAATAGTGTTTCACCCTCTGTCCATTGACAGTGAACTCCTTGCCTTCAGCACTTATCATCACAACAACACCGTGTGGTCGGACTTCCTTGATGGTGAAGGGACCTGACCAACGAGAACGCAGTTTTCTAGGAAACAATTGCAAATGAGAGTTATACAGGAGTACCTGGTCATTGGGTTCAAAGTGTCGAGAGAGGATCTTCTTGTCGTGATATGCCTTAGTCCTCTCCTTGTATAGCTTTGAGTTCTCATAAGCAAGGTGCCTAATCTCATCCAGCTCGTTCAGTTGAACCAATCTCCTCGCTGTAGCAGACTTGATGTCAAAGTTCATCAGCTTGATAGCCCAGGCTGCCTTGTGCTCGATCTCCATTGGATGGTGACATGCTTTCCCATACAGCAAGTGAAACGGTGTAGTCCCAAGTGGTGTCTTGAAAGAAGTCCGGTAGGCCCATAGTGCATCATCCAGCTTGGCAGACCAATCCTTCCGAGTTGTACCCACTGTCTTTTCCAGAATTTCCTTGATCTACCCACAGCCTGGGCTACCAAGCTGATGAACTTTGACATAAAGTCTGCTGTAGAGAGACGATTGGTTCAACTGAACGAGCTGGATGAGATTAGGCACCTTGCCTATGAAAATTCGAAGCTATACAAGGAAAGGACTAAGGCGTATCACGACAAGAAGATCCTCTCTCGACACTTTGAACCCAATGACCAGGTACTTCTGTATAACTCTCGTTTGCAATTGTTTCCTGGAAAACTGCGTTCTCGTTTGTCAGATCCCTTCACCATCAAGGAAGTCCGACCACATGGTGTTGTTGTGCTGATAAGTGCTGAAGGCAAGGAGTTCACTGTCAATGGACAGAGGGTGAAACACTATTGGGCGAAAGCCGAGATTCCAGACGGACACATTGTGCCTCTGGCTGATGCGCCCACTACCCCCACTGCCTGAACGTCAGTAAGTCAAGCTCGTGACGTTAAATAAGCCCTTGGTGGGAGGCAACCCACTGGTAAGTCTGTACATACGTTTTCCTATTATTTTTGTTTTTGCTTTTGTGTCTTGTGTTTCACGTGCAGCAGATTCAGAAGAGCAGTATCGATCGACACCCACCCGGTATCGATCGACACCATCCACACGACAAAGGAGCTGGGTATTTCTTAAGGGATTGTGAGCTACATATCGATCGATGTCAAAATTGCATCGGCGAATATCCCTTGTATCGATCGATACCAGCACGGTATCGGTCGATACCCGTCACCCAGGTACGATTCCTTCGATTTTCACCAATCCACTCAGCTCTTCTGTTTTTCTTTTACCAACTCTAGGCTAGATAACACTGGGGACAATGTTGTTTAAGTCTGGGGGAGGTAGTTGCCGATAACGTTTTTGTTTTTCTTACAATCAGTCGTTTTTGTGTCAAATTTGTTTTATTGAGTCAAAACCTGTTGGAGATTATGATCTTGTTCTTGAATCTACTGTTTTGACTTTGCTTCTGAGTGTCCATTGTTACAGAATCAGTTTTAGATCGGACTAATGAAAAATCCAAAGGCTGACCAGTTAACTAGAAGACACTTATGTTTCCAGCAGAGTTCATTCGAGCCTGAGCCAAATTTTTGCACTTCATCGATGTGGTTAGTGTTCATTAGAGCTTGATTCCTCATTCATATCTGACAAAGGAACCCATGTGTTTAAAGTAATGGTATCTCTCTCCCTGCTTATAAGTTAATAAATAAGAGCATAAAAGATGAAATGATTTTCTTCTGAGTAGAGGGCTAGGAAAATTTCCAGCGATCCCATTATTCTACTTGTGAAGGAATGATCACACAAAGGTTGGAAGCGAGGTTAGGAAAATTTCCCGTGATACCACTATTCGCCTACGCCTTTGATACATTGAGAGGGGAAGAATCGGGGATTCGGTGGCAAACACCATCAATACTCGCGTCTCAAACCTTGATTTGTATGTGCAAATAAAAGTAAAAAAAAAAGAGAAGATCATGAAATGAAATAAGTCTGGGGGAGAGGAAACAATACCAAAAAGTGTGAAAATTGGGTGGTTCTTTTGTCATGATATTGTATGAGAAAGAGTCTAGAAGGTTCTTGGCATTGACTACAGCGATGAAACTGGCGATGAAGGCTTGGATAGATAATGTTGTGAAAATAATGTGTGGAGTCTGGGAAGCTGGTGGTTAGATATGGGACTGGTAAATTGATGAGAACACATTAGGAAAAAAGGTCATTGCAGTGGTTCAAGAACAGGTGAGTCTCCGTTGTTTTCAAACTTCTTTCTCTGGTTTGGTTTTCTGTTTGCTTGAGGGCAAGCAAAGGCTAAGTTTGGGGGAGTTGATATATCATGGTTTTTACCCGTTTTTGACCATGATATAAGTCCTTTTTATTGAGTCTTTCTAGTGTTTTTGGAGTCTTTTAGAATCTTTTCAGGGTTTAGGTACGTTTGGAGCATAATTGGAGATATTGAAGTATTCTGGAGCTTTTTGGAGCAAAGCAGAGATCATGTAGCTGAGAGATCGATTTGGAGCCCGAGTATCGACCGATACCACTTATGGTATCGATCGATACCGACTGCAGAGAAACAAGAGTCGCCACTTTTCTGAAGTTTGAAGAAACTGCTCTTTGGTCCAGAAGTCTTTAATAATTACAATTAGCCCAAAAACGTGTTTTAGCATTATAATTAGGTTTTTCAGCCATTTTTGTTGGCTACGCTTTATTTTATTCTAGTTTTTGTTGAGAGAGCTTTTGAGGGAGACAAGTCCGAACTTTGTTCGTCAGAGAGAAGATTTCGAACCCTTGTTTTACTCTATTCTTATTTTATCTATTGAAACATTATTCAGTCATGTTGCTTTCTTTAATCTCCATGTCTGAGTAGTTTTCTTTTAGGTTTAGGGTTCTCATAAGGTTTTTTCTGAATGTTAGATAGATCGATTTATTAGGATTCATAATCAATTAAGTTCTTCACCATAGGTTGTTCTTAGTGCTAATTCTAGCTTGATCACCTAGAACTTAGATCTTAGGTTAATCAATTAGACACGAAAGTGTGATTGGAAACCTGACAGAACCTAGGGTGAACAAAATAACTATCTGCAAAGAAATTTGGTTTAGTTGTCTTGTGAACATATCAAACCTTAACTCTAAAGCTGGTTTAGATCTTTAGGATTTGCAAAGAAATTTGGAATTCTAGGATTTAGACTTAGATAATTCTCGCAACGAAAGTTGGTTGATTATAACTTAGTGATTTGAGTTCAAGAACCGTGCTAAATCAGAATCTTGATTTATTGTTTTGTCTGCATTCTCTGATTTCCTGAGAAATACCCTGAACCTATATTTCCTCCATTGAATTACCACTTTTCTAATTTCGTTAATTGCTCTTTGTTTAATCGATTGACTTAGCTTAATTCAAATTTTGCAATCTATTGAGTGATATCTTGAGTCTTTGTGATTCGACCCCTAACTTACTGCAACTACTGCTTTAGTACTTTAAGGTATTATATTTGAGCATATCAAATTTTGGCGCCGTTGCCGGGGACTCTAATTTCACCATCAGATTTTAGCCGAGAATTTCGACTAAGTCCGACGGTATCGATCGATACTCGCCGTTTTTAGTTTGTTTTATTTTCTTTTCGATTTTTGTTACTTACGTCTCTTGAGTTTTGTGTTTCAGGTGTATGCCTAAACGCGAAACCAGGAAAAACAAGAGCACACAGTTGACTAATCTGTCCAACAAGGAGCTAGCTGACTTAGAGCACACGATCAGGAAGTAGAAGAAACAAGCAGAGATGAACAATCAAGTTGTGTTGAATCGTGACGAGGCTGGAGCCTTGAGGGACCATGATGGTAATTTGCGCAATGAGGCTGGACAGCGACTTGATGGAGAGGGAAACATCATAATCCCTTCAGTGGCTGTCGATGAGATTGCCGCGCAGGCTGCACACAACAACGAGGTGAATCATGGGAATGCTGTGGTTAATCGTGCTACGACGCTTGGAGAGTATAACAGACCAGATCAGTTCTATGCCAATTGATCTGCGATTCGTATTCCCACCTTTCAGAGGAATGACTTTGAGCTGAAGCCTGCATACTACACACCTATAGGTCAGCACCCTTTTCATGGTCTTTCTCATGAGCATCCCATGGATCACATTGAGAGGTTCGAGGACTTGGTCACTAGCATCAAGTACAATGGAGTGCCCAATGAGTTTCTTTTCTGTAAGCTTTTCCCAGAGAGATTGCCCACATCACGGGTTTACTCAGGTTCAGTTGCTGGGTATCTTCTTCATAGGAATCGATTGGAGGTATCAGATGGCTCTAGATGCTGCGAGCAACGGGAATTTCAACACGAGATATCCCGAAGATGCTTATGTGCTGATTGAGAACTTGGCGTCTAGCAATAGCACCAAGAATGCAGATTTTGAGCGGAAGAGGCTGAATGGGAGCATTGATGGGTCGCAGATTGCTGAGGTGCATGCGAAGCTGGATTCGGTGCATAATTTGTTGATGGGCAAGTAGTAGAAAGCTGTTCACTTTGCCGATGAGGTCGAGAATGTTGATGAGGAGGAAGCAGGGGATGTTAATTACATTGGAGATGCTGGTTTTCAAAATCAGCGATATCAGTACAACAACAACCGAGGCTTCACCAACAATGTTCAGCGAGGAGGATTCAAGTCTGATTTCAAGCCCTTAGGTTTTGAAGTAAATACCTTTGCCCAGAAACCAATGCAGAGCAGCGATTACACGCGTGCCTATGGGAGTTTGTCCTATCAATCTCCACCGCCCAAAACTCAGGAGAACAGGGTCGAGTCTATGCTCGAACAGCTTATCGAGGGTCAGCATAAGATGACAATGGATTTCAATGGGAAGATGGATGCTATGTACACAGACCTCAATGGAAAATTGAAGCTCTTAGCATTCATCAGAAGAGGCTGGAAACTCAAGTCACTCAAACCACATATGCTGTGAAGAGACAGGAAGGTTTTCTTCCAGGGAAAACAGTGAATCCAAGGGAACATGTTCATGCCATCACCTTGAGAAGTGGAAAAAAGGTCAGTATAAGAGTGAAGAAGACCTCTACTCCAGAGAATTTCGTCATTCTTGCTGAAGATGACGACGATGAGGCTCCCGAAATCGCCCCAGTATCGATCGATACCAGCCAACATCGATCGATACCCGTCCAAGGATCTGCCAAAGACGTTTCGAAACAACAAGCATCGACCGACACCAGCCAGTGTCGATCAACACTAGTGCAGATACTTTCACGGGACATCTCAAGCCCTCGTGTGTCGATCGATACCAATCCTGTATCAATCGATACACCAAATGCAAGGCGATGCTAGATAAGTTGATTGTTGAGCTTCCTTTTGTCGATGCTATCAAGACTTCACCAGCCTTCAGGAGATATGTCAAGCGGATGGTATCGAGCAATGTGAACCTTGAAGATGGAGTGATGATGCTTACTCATGAGTGCAGTGCGATCCTGCTTAAGAAGATTCCAGAGAAGCTACTAGACCCATGGAGTTTTGTGTTAGACTGTACGATTTTCACAGAGAGATTCGAACGTTCTCTCTGCGATCTTGGCTTGAGTGTGAACCTTATGCCATACTCAGTTGCTCAACGGATGGGGATGACAGATTTCAAGTCCACTAGGATCTCACTGATACTTGCTGATCGCTCAGTGAGACTTCCTGAAGGATTGCTCGAAGATGTTCCGATTAAAATTGGGAATTGCTTGATCCCAACTGACTTCATTGTCCTGGAGTATGATGCAGAGCCCAGAGATCCTCTTATTCTGGGAAGGTCATTCCTAGTGATATGCTCAAATTAATATCCTAATCGTACTAAAGCAGTTGTTGTAGTATATGTAGGGGTCGAACACAAGAACTCCAGATATCGCACAATAGATTATATAGATCCGAATTAAGCTAAACCAAACAATGAAATTAAATGCAAGTGCGTAAATTAAACAAGTTGTAAATCAATTGGAAGGAAGATAGGCTCAAAGTATTTCTTAGGAATTCAATGAATGTAGATGAACTAACTAACAGGATTCAGATTTAGTGCAGTTCTTGAACTCAAATCACTAAAGTATAGCTAACCAACTCTCGTTGCGAAAACTATCTAAGTTTAAATCCTAGAATTCCAAATCTTTTTGCGAATCCTAAAGTCTAAACCAGCTTTTATTTCAAGTTTGATATGTTCACAAAACAACTAAACCAAATCTCTTTGCGAATAGTTATTTTGCTCACCCTAGGTTCTGTAAGGTAATTAATCGCACTCTCGTGCCTAATCAATTATCCTAAGATCTAAGTTCTAGATTCGTCAACCTAGAATTAGCTATGGGAACAACCTAAGGCGAAGAACTTAATTCAGATGGTGAATCCTAATCAATCAATTCAACATAACATTCAGAGAAAACCCTTATGAGAACCCTGAACCTAACAAGGAATCTACTCAGACATGGTGATTGAAAACAACAACATGATTGAATAGATCATCAAATAAAATAAGATAGAAGAGTAAAACAAGAGGTTCAGATTTGTCTCTCTCAGAAATCTCTCCAAAACCAAAGTAAAATCAAGCTTAGCCAACAAAAGTGGCTGAAAAACCTAATTATAATGCTAAAACACGTTTTGGGGCTTCTTGTAATTATTAAAGACTTCTGGACCAAGGTGCAAACTCTCAAGACTTGTAAAAAGTCGAGTTTCCTGTTTTCATGTAGTTAGTATCGACCGACACTAAGGTAGTATCGACCGACACTAGTCACTGCTCGCCAGATTGGACTGTCTTCACGAAAACTGGCATAACTTTTGATCGCACCGTTGGAATGACCTCAAACCACTTCCATATGAAAGCTAATCCAAAGATCTGTCTTGTGTCCAAATTTGAGCTCAATCCATCGGTGGGAAGTTCTTCAAATCTTCATTTAAAGTCGCGACTCGTGCTTCAGTGAGTATCGACCGACACTAGTTAGTGTCGATCGATACTGAGGCCTCAAATCCGGTACTCAGCTACACGAACTTCTGTTTTGCTCCAAAATGCTCCAAAATGCTCCAGAAAGTTCCAATATCTCCAATAATGCTCCAAACGTGCTAAAACCTGTAAAAGACTCTAAAACACTACAAAATAGTAGAAATACTCTATAAAACGGACCTATATCATGGCTTAAAAGGGGTAAAAACCATGATATATCACGCCCCCAGACTTAGCCTTTGCTTGCCCTCAAGCAAATAGAAGACTAAACCAGAGAGAGAGGTTTGAAAACACGGAGACTCACCTGTTCATAAAGCATTGCAATGACCATTTTCCCAAACACCCAAATGTCACCTAACCAGTTCCAAGACTAACCACCATGTACTTCTCCGTAGACATTCGCAGCTTCCCCAGACTACACACATTATCTCGCAGCATTATTCAATTAAACCCATCATCGCCAGTTTCATCGCTGTGATTAATACCAAGAACCTTCTAGATTCTTTCCCATACAATATCATAACAAGGAACCACCCAATTTCACACTTTTTGTATCACTTTCTCTCCCCCAGACTTATTTCTTGTTTTGTTCTCTTTTTTTTTTTCTTTTTGGTTCGCATATACATATCAAGGTATGAGACGCGAGTATTGATGGTGTTTGCCACCGAATCCCCGGTTCTTCCCTCTCAATGTATCAAAGGGTGTAGGCGAATAATGGCATCATAGGAGAATCCTAGCCTCGCTTCCATCCTTTGTGTGATCATTCCTCACCAAGTAGAATAATGGGATCGCTGGAAATTTTCCTAACCCTCTACTCAGAAGAAAATCATTTCATCTTTTTATGCTCTTATTTATTAACTTATAACAGGGGAGAGAGATACTATCACTTTTAAAAACATGGGTTCCTTTGTCAGATATGAAATGAGGAATCAAGCTCTGTGAATACTAACCACGTCGATGAAGTGCAAAAATTTGGCTCTGGCTTTAAAAGAACTCTGCTGGAAACATGTGTGTCTTCTAGTTAACTGGTCAGCCTTTGGATTTTTCATTAGTCGATCTGTAACTGATTCTGTAACAGTGGACACTCAGAAGCAAAGTCAAAACAATAGATTCAAGAACAAGATCATAATCTCCAACAGGTTTTGACTCAATAAAACAAATTTGACACAAAAACGACTGACTCTAAGAAAAACAAACACAATGTCAGCGACTACCTCCCCCAGACTTAAACAACACTGTCCCCAGTGTTATCTAGCCTAAAGTTGGTAAAAGAAATCAAAAGAGTTGAGTGGATGGATGAAAATCGAAGGAGGCTTACCTGGGTGGCGGGTATCGACCGATACCATGGTGGTATCGATCGATACAAGGGAAAATTGGTCGATGCTAATTCGACATCGATCGATATGTTGCTCACGGTCCCTTGAGAAATACCCAGCTCCTTTTGCGTGTGGATGGTGTCGATCGATACCGTGTGGGTGTCGATCGATATTCCTCTTCTGAATCTGCTGCATGTGAAACACAAGACACAAAACCAAAAATAAAACCCAAAAATAAAAGAAAATAAAAAAAAACGGACTCACCAGTGGGTTGCCTCCCACCAAGCGCTTGTTTAACGTCAGTAGCTTGACTTTGCTCAGGTGATTAGTTGAAGCGAGGTTGAGAAGTCACTCCCATGCAAGTTCCACAGCTAGACACTTGCAGACTCAGAGTTCTACTCAACATGCTCTCTATAACCTCCTTTCCTTTCTCTTTCAGCTCCGGAGTAAGAATGACTCTAGCCTTGGAGAATGGTTTTGAGGTTCCTTTGCACTTCACCTTATACTCAATCAAATCGCCATCACACGTCTGAGGGATTAAAGTCACATGGGTAGCACTGTGCGTGGGGTATCGACCGATACTAACAGGGTATCGATCGATACCAGGGCTTCTTGGTCGATGCAAGTTCTGTGTCCCCTCGGTTTTTGCCTTAGCCTTTTTGATGTCTTTCTTGGTGATGACAGAAGGACTATCTAGAAGGTCTATGGCAGTGGGTACGTCAGGAGGCTCTTCCAAAAGATCAACCATCAACGTCTCTCCTGTAGCAACGGTGATGCAAGAGATATGTTTGGGAGCTCTTCCAGAAGGGATGGCTTTATAGGAGACCTCTTTGTCAATGTATGAGAAGGAGACTCTCTTACTGGGCGTGTCTATAACTGCACCAACTGTAGCCATGAACGGTCTTCCAAGAATCAGAGGCGTACTAGAACGTTCACTCATCTCTACGACCTGAAAATCAGTAGGAACCAGACAATCTCCTACTTTAACCAGCAAATCAGGGATTGTACCATATGGGACTGAGGTGGAAGAGTTCGCGAATGTAAGAGACATCTGAGGAGATCTTATATCAGCAATTCCCAGCCTCTCTGCAATTGCCTTTGACATAACATTGACGCTAGACCCTGAATCAACGAGAGATTCTTTGAATTCAACTCCAGAGATAGAGCATGAAACTGAAAATTTTCCTGGATCTTCTCTCTTAGTCAACTGCTTCAGTGGAGGTGGTGTACTTCTGGCCTTGATGAAGAGTGACTTGATCTCTTCCTCAGTTTCTCTGCAGTTTTGGAAGTAACACTCCAAAGGACGGTTGTCAAAAGCTTCCTCAAAAGATATAGTGTGGGGGATCCTCCTGACCATCTTCTCAAAGGCTAGCAACTTCTCCGCAGTTATGGGCTTCATGAGATGCCTAGGTGGTATAGGATATGGCACCTTAGGTTTGTAAACCCTTTCCTCGACAATCTTTGGTGTTTTCACAGTTTCTGGCTCAGTCTGCGAGGGGTGTCGACCGATACTAGAATGGTATCGATCGATACATGGCTTCGCTGTCGTCTCTTCAGATGTGGTGTCGATCGATACAGGTTTGGTATCGGTCGACACTGGGGGTTCTGAGATGTCCCGTGAGTGTATCTGCACTGGTGTCGATCGACACTGGGTGGTGTCGGTCGATACTTGTTGTGTCGAAACGTCGTTGGCAGATCCTTGGACGGGTATCGACCGATGTTGGGTGGTATCGATCGATATTGGGGCGATTTCGGGAGCTTCTTAGTCGTCATCGACGAGATTCTTTGCAGTTAGGCCAATTTTCACTCCTGGATCGAGCTCTTCATCACTTCCTAAGGTGATCGCATTGACTTGTTCATTCTGTGCATGAACCATCTTTCCCTTGACAGCTGCTGCAGTCTGAGCGACCTGAGTTTCCAGCATTCTCTGATGAATGCTAAGAGTTTCGATTTTCCCATTCAGATCTGTGTACATATCATCCATCGTCCCATTGAAATCCACTGTCATCTTCTGCTGTCCCTGAAGAATCTGTTCAAGCATATATTCAACTTTGCTTTCAGGAGTTTTGGGTGGGTGAGGTGGGTATTGATATCTTTGACTTTGAAATCCAGCACCACCAATGTAGTTAACACCTTTCACTTCATCCTCATCAGCAAAGTGAACAACTTTCGTCTTACCCATAAGAAGATTGTGCACTGAATCCACCTTGGCTTGAACCTCAGCAATATGCGATCCATCCAAATTCCCAGCCTGCTTCTTCCGCTCAAAGTCTGCATTCTTGGTGCTATTGCTAGACGCCAAGTTCTCAATCAGCACATAAGCATCATCTGGATACCTGGTGTTGAAATTCCCATTACTCGCAGCATCTAGAGCCATCTGATACCTCCAATCAATCCCTCTGAAGAAGATACCCAGCAACTGAACCTTAGTGAACCCGTGATGTGGACAATCTCTCTGATATGACCTAAATCTGATCCAAGCAGCCTTAAGTGCCTCTGTCGAACCCTGAGAAAACTGAGAAATCTTGTTCCTGAGCTCTTCGGATCTCGCATCATCATAGAAATTATTCAGGAACACATTCTTCGTCTCCTCCCATGTAGTCAGTGATCCAGGGGGTAACTGCTTAAGCCAATAAGCTGCATCTCCACCAAGAGAGTGTGGGAAGAGCTTACAGAGAAGGTAATCGTTGGACACTCCATTATACTTCATGCTAGTGACTAAGTCCTCAAACCTCTCAATGTGATCCATGGGGTGTTCATGAGGAAGACCATGAAAAGGATGCTGACCCACAAGAGTGAAGTATGCATGTTTCACCTCAAAGTCATTCCTCTGAAAAGTGGGAATATGAATCGCATACCGATTGGCATAGAACTGATCGGGTCTGTTGTACTCTCCAAGCGTCCTGACACGATTAACCCCAGCATTCCCATTATTCACCTCATTATTGCGCGCAGCTCACGCAACAATCTCATCGACAGCTATGGGAGGGATTATGATGTTTCCCTTTCCATCAAGTCGCTGTCCCCTCTCATTGCACAAATGACCCTCTTGGTCTCTCAAAGCTCCAGCTTCATCACGAATCAATACCATTGGACTGTTCATCTCTGCTGGCTTCTTTGTTTTCCGGTTTCTGCGTTCCAAAAGTGCTAGTTCCTCGTTGGAAAGATTAACTAGCGGAGTGTCCTTGTTCCTTCTGGTTTGGCGATTAGGCATACACCTGAAACACAAAAGTCAAGAACGTAAGTAACAAAAAAAAACGTGACGGGTATCGACCGATAACAATAGGGTGTCGATCGATACTCGACGATTTAGTCAAAATTCTTCACTAAAATCTAATGGCGAAATTGAGTCTCCGGCAACGGCGTCAAATTTGATATGCTCAAATTAATACCCTAATAGTACTAAAGCAGTTGTTGTAGTATATGTAGGGGTCAAACACAAGAACTCCAGATATCGCACAATAGATTATATAGATCCGAATTAAGCTAAACCAAACAATGAAATTAAATGTAAGTGCGTAAATTAAACAAGTTGTAAATCAATTGGAAGGAAGATAGGCTCAGGGTATTTCTCAGGAATTCAATGAATGTAGATGAACTAACTAACATGATTCAGATTTAGCGCAGTTCTTGAACTCAAATCACTAAAGTATAGCTAACCAACTCTCGTTGCGAAAACTATCTAAGTCTAAATCCTAGAATTCCAAATCTCTTTGCGAATCCTAAAGTCTAAACCAGCTTTTATTTCAAGTTTGATATGTTCACAAAACAACTAAACCAAATCTCTTTGCGAATAGTTATTTTGCTCACCCTAGGTTCTGTAAGGTAATTAATCGCACTCTCGTGCCTAATCAATTATCCTAAGATCTAAGTTCTAGATTCGTCAACCTAGAATTAGCTATGAGAACAACCTATGGTGAAGAACTAATTCAGATGGTGAATCCTAATTAACTAATTAACCTAACATTCAGAGAAAACCCTTATGAGAACCTTGAACCTAACAGTGGATCTACTATGACATGATTAATTGAACAAAAATCATAGATGAATAGAATTGCCTAAAAGAAATCAATCAGAAACAAAGGGGTTCAGCGTTGTCTCCCCAAAATCCCTAAAACAATCTCTCTCAATCAGAACAAAACTAAAATAAAGCTTAGCCAACAAAAGTGGCTGAAAAACCTAATTATAATGTTAAAACACGTTTTGGGGCTTCTTGTAATTATTAAAGACTTCTGGACCACAGTGCAAACTCTCAAGACTTGTAAAAGGTCGCGTTTCCTGTTTTCCTGCAGTTAGTATCGACCGATACTAGGGTAGTATCGACCGACACTAGTCACTGCTTCTTCTGCTCGCCAGACTGGACGGTCTTCACGAAAACTGGCATAACTTTTGATTGCACCGTTGGAATGACCTCAAACCACTTCCAAATGAAAGCTAATCCATTGATCTGTCTTGTATCCAAATTTGAGCTCAATCCATCGGTGGGAAGTCCTTCAACTCTTCATTTAAAGTCGCGACTCTTGTCTGCTTCAGTGAGTATCGACCGATACTAGGGTAGTGTCGATCGATACTGAAACTTTAAATCGGGTACTCAGCTACACGAACTTCTGTTTTGCTCCAAAATGCACCAAAAGGCTCCAATATCTCCAATTATGCTCCAAACATGCTAAAATCTGTAAAAGACTACAAAATAGTAGAAAGACTCAATAAAACAGACTTATATCATGGCCTAAAAGGGGTAAAAACCATGATATATCAACTCCCCCAGACTTAGCCAGACTGGACTGTCTTCACGAAAACTGGCATAACTTTTGATTGCACCGTTGGAATGACCTCAAATCGGGTACTCAGCTACACGAACTTCTGTTTTGCTCCAAAATGCACCAAAAGGCTCCAATATCTCCAATTATACTCGAAACGTGCTAAAACCTGTAAAAGACTCTAAAAGACTACAAAATAGTAGAAAGACTCAATAAAACAGACTTATATCATAGCCTAAAAGGGGTAAAAACCATGATATATCACCTAGCAACAGTTGGTGCTTTAATTGATTGCATGAATGGGAAGATAGCTCTTAACATCGGTGATTTGGTCATGAATTTTAACATGGAGAAGATGATGAAGAGATCAACCATCGATGGGCAGACTTTCTTTGTTGATACCTTCAGTGACATAGCTGAAGAGTATTTTCTGGAGATGCATCCTGAGGATCCATTAGAGAGGGCGTTGGTCTCTTCAGCTGATTCAGAGGTGTACTTGAGTGAAGTAGCTGCTGGATATGCCAAGATGCTCGACACAAATGGAGCAGTATCGACCGACACCACTGAGGGNCTAGCAACAGTTGGTGCTTTGATTGATTGCATGAATGGGAAGATAGCTCTTAACATCGGTGGTTTGGTCATGAATTTTAACATGGAGAAGATGATGAAGAGATCAACCATCGATGGGCAGACTTTCTTTGTTGATACCTTCAGTGACATAGCTGAAGAGTATTTTCTGGAGATGCATCCTGAGGATCCATTAGAGAGGGCGTTGGTCTCTTCAGCTGATTCAGAGGTGTACTTGAGTGAAGTAGCTGCTGGATATGCCAAGATGCTCGACACAAATGGAGCAGTATCGACCGACACCACTGAGGGTATCGATCGACACCATCCGCGATCACCAGAAAAGTTGGCGGAAACTTCTGCGAAAGCTGCTGTGCTTGGTGATTGGAGTGAGGAGAAAGCTCCTAAGGTCGAACTTAAACCACTCCCAGCTGAATTGAGGTATGTTTTTCTTGGTCATAATTCCACATACTTTGTGATCGTTAATGCTTCCTTAAAATTACCTTACTGCTGAGCAAGCTGCGCAAGTATCGCAAAGCTCTCGGCTATTCTCTTGATGACATTTTAGGTATCTCCCCAGATCTATGCATGCACAGGATTCACCTTGAGGACGAGTCAAAGGCTTCAATTGAGCATCAGAGGAGGCTGAATCCGAATCTGAAGGAAGTGGTAAGAAAAGAGGTGATGAAGCTGTTGGAAGCAGGGATCATTTATGCCATCTCAGACAGTTCTTGGGTCAGCCGAGTTCACGTTGTGCCCAAGAAAGGAGGAATCACTGTGGTGAAGAACGAGAGGGATGAGCTGATTCCTACAAGGACAATCACTGGTCATCGGATGTGTATTGACTACAGGAAGTTGAATGCGGCCACAAGGAAAGATCACTTCCCACTGCCATTCATTGACCAGATGTTGGAGAGGTTAGCGAGTCACCCATACTACTGTTTTCTCGATGGGTACTCACGCTTTTTCCAGATTCCTATACATTCAGAGGATCAGGAGAAGACGACCTTTACATGTCCTTATGGCACATTCGCCTACAGAAGAATGCCATTTGGATTATGTAACGCTCCAGCGACATTTCAGAGGTGTATGATGTCTATCTTCACAGACATGATTGAGGAGTTTATGGAGGTGTTCATGGATGTTTTTTCAGTTTATGGATCGTCATTCAAGAATTGTCTGGATAACTTGTGCAAGGTGCTACAGAGATGCGAGGAGAAACACTTGGTCCTTAATTGGGAAAAGTGTCACTTTATGGTTCAAGAAGGCATCGTTCTTGGGCACAAGGTTTCTAAGGCTGGGATCGAGATTGACAAAGCTAAGATTCAAGTCATGACAAGCCTACAACTACCGAAATCGGTGAAGGACATTCGAAGCTTCCTTGGTCATGCTGGGTTTGATCGACGTTTCATCAAGGACTTCTCCAAGCTTGCCCGCCCACTCACCGCCCTGTTATGCAACGAAGTCACATTTGATTTAACCCCTGATTGCCTTGCAGCCTTTGAGAAGATTAAGAAAGCCTTGGTGAGTGCTCCTATTGTCCAACCTCCGGATTGGAATCTGCCTTTTGAGGTTATGTGCGACGCGAGCGATTTTGCAGTTGGTTCAGTTATGGGTCAGAGGAAAGACAAGAAACTTCATGTTATCTACTATGCCAGCATGACGTTGGATGATGCTCAGAGGAACTACAGCAGCACAGAGAAGGAGTTACTTGCAGTTTTTTTCTCTTTTGAGAAGTTTCGATCCTATTTGATTGGGAGTAAGGTGACCGTCCACACAGATCATGCCGCTCTCAAGTACTTGCTGTAGAACAAGGATCTCAAGCCTCGCCTATGTCGTTGGGTCCTTTTGCTCCAAGGTTTCGACATCGAAGTTAAGGACAAAAAGGGCATCGAGAACGGAGTTGCAGACCATCTCTCAAGGATGAGAATCGATGAAGACGTGCCTATTGATGATTTCCTACCTGAGGAGAACATTTACTTCATCGAGACTGAGTTTCACAAAGTTTCTGCCGAAAATCTGCAATTTTCACGAGCTGCAGGTTTTGGTGTCGATCGATACTCACCTAGTATCGGTCGATACCCGTCGCCAGCCAGACCATTTTGCCTATGGATCACTTTGATGTTGAGGAAATTCTAGCTGTTGTGGCTACTCCTGCTCGACCTTGGTATGCTGATATCGCCAATTATCTTGCTGCAGCTGACGAGCCCAAGCACCTACAGAAGTATGACAGGAAGAAATTCATGCGTGACGTAAGGAGATTCTTCTGGGATGAACCTTACTTGTACAAGCACTGTTCTGATGGGATGTACAGGAGATGTATTGCAGAGTCTGAGGTACCAGAGGTGTTGTACCATTGCCATGGGTCTGAGTATACTGGACACTTTNGCCTTCATCTCGCAGTGTGATGTCTGTCAGAGGAGAGGGAAGATCAGTAGGCGACATGAGATGCCACAGAACTTCATCCTTGAGGTGGAAGTTTTTGATTGCTGGGGCATTGATTTTATGGGTCCTTTTCCTTCATCACGAAAGAATAAGTACATATTGGTTACTGTGGACTATGTGTTCAAATGGGTGGAAGCGATTGCTAGTCCAACCAACGGCTCTTCAGTGGTTCTTAAGATGTTTAAGTCCATCATTTTCCCTCGATTTAGAGTACCTCGTATTATTATTAGTGATGGTGGCACTCACTTTATTAACAAGGTTTTCGAGAAGCTGTTGAAGAAGCATGGTGTGAATCATCGTGTGGCCACTCCATATCATCCTCAGACTAGTGGGCAGGTCGAAGTCTCCAACAGGCAGATCAAAGAGATTCTGGAAATGACAGTGGGTACAACTCGGAAGGATTGGTCTACCAAGCTGGATGATGCACTATGGGCCTACCGGACTGCTTTCAAGACACCGCTTGGGACTACACCGTTTCACTTGTTGTATGGGAAAGCATGTCACCTTCTAGTGGAGATCTAGCACAAGGCAGCCTGGGCTACCAAGCTGATGAACTTTGACATAAAGTCTGCTGCAGAGAAGCGATTGGTTCAACTGAACGAGCTGGATGATGTTAGGCACCTTGCCTATGAAAATTCGAAGCTATACAAGGAGAGGACTAAGGCGTATCACGACAAGAAGATCCTCTCTCGACACTTTGAACCCAATGACCATGTACTTCTGTATAACTCTCGTTTGCAATTGTTTCCGGGAAAACTGCGTTCTCGTTAGTCAGGTCCCTTCACCATCAAGGAAGTCCGACCACACGGTGTTGTTGTGCTGATAAGTGCTGAAGGCAAGGAGTTCACTGTCAATGGACAGAGGGTGAAACACTATTGGGCGAAAGCCGAGATTCTAGACGGACACATTGTGCCTCTGGCTGATGCACCCAATACCCCCACTGCCTGAACGTCAGTAAGTCAAGCTCGTGACGTTAAACAAGCGCTTGGTTGGGAGGCAACCCACTGGTAAGTCTGTACATACGTTTTTCTATTATTTTTGTTTTTGGTTTTGTGTCTTGTATTTCACGTGCAGCAGATTCAGAAGAGCAGTATCGATCGACACCCACCCGGTATCGATCGACACCATCCACACGACAAAGGAGCTGGGTATTTCTTAAGGGACCGTGAGCTACAGATCGATCGATGTCAAAATTGCATCGACTAATATCCCTTGTATCGATCGATACCAGCACGGTATCGATCGATACCCGTCACCCAGGTACGATTCCTTCGATTTTCACCAATCCATTCAGCTCTTCTGTTTTTCTTTTACCAACTCTAGGCTAGATAACACTGGGGACAGTGTTGTTTAAGTATGGGGGAGGTAGTTGCTGACAACGTTTTTGTTTTTCTTAGAGTCAGTCGTTTTTGTGTCAAATTTGTTTTATTGAGTTAAAACATGTTGGAGATTATGATCTTGTTCTTGAATCTACTGTTTTGACTTTGCTTATGAGTGTCCATTGTTACAGAATCAGTTTTAGATCGGACTAATGAAAAATCCAAAGGCTGACCAGTTAACTAGAAGACACCCATGTTTACAGCAGAGTTCATTGAAGCCTGAGCCAAATTTTTGCACTTCATCGATGTGGTTAGTGTTCATTAGAGCTTGATTCCTCATTCATATCTGACAAAGGAACCCATGTGTTTAAAGTAATGGTATCTCTCTCCCCGGTTATAAGTTAATAAATAAGAGCATAAAAGATGAAATGATTTTCTTCTGAGTAGAGGGCTAGGAAAATTTCCAGCGATCCCATTATTCTACTTGTGAAGGAATGATCACACAAAGGTTGGAAGCGAGGTTAGGAAAATTTCCCGTGATACCACTATTCGTCTACGCCTTTGATACATTGAGAGGGGAAGAACCGGGGATTCGGTGGCAAACACCATCAATACTCGCGTCTCAAACCTTGATTTGTATGTGCAAATAAAAGTAAAAAAAAAGAGAAGATCATGAAATGAAATAAGTCTGGGGGAGAGGAAACAATACCAAAAAGTGTGAAAATTGGGTAGTTCTTTTGTCATGATATTGTATGGGAAAGAGTCTAGAAGGTTCTTGGCATTGACTACAGCGATGAAACTGGCGATGAAGGCTTGGATGGATAATGTTGTGAAATAATGTGTGGAGTCTGGGAAGCTGGTGGTTAGATATGGGACTGGTAAAGTGATGAGAAGACATTAGGAAAAAAGGTCATTGAAGTGGTTCAAGAACAGGTGAGTCTCCGTTGTTTTCAAACTTCTTTCTCTGGTTTGGTTTTCTGTTTGCTTGAGGGCAAGCAAAGGCTAAGTCTGGGGGAGTTGATATATCATGGTTTTTACCCGTTTTTGATTATGATATAAGTCCTTTTTATTGAGTCTTTCTAGTGTTTTTGGAGTTTTTTAGAGTCTTTTCAGGTTTTAGGTATGTTTGGAGCATAATTGGAGATATTGAAATATTCTGGAGCTTTTTGGAGTAAAGCAGAGATCATGTATCTGAGAGGTCGATTTGGAGCCCGAGTATCGACCGATACCACTTATGGTATCGATCGATACCGACTGCAGAGAAACAAGAGTCGCGACTTTTCTGAAGTTTGAAGAAACTGCTCTTTGGTCCATAAGTCTTTAATAATTACAATAAGACCCAAAACATGTTTTAGCATTATAATTAGGTTTTTCAGCCACTTTTGTTGACTACGCTTTATTCTATTCTGGTTTTTGTTGAGAGAGCTTTTGAGGGAGACAAGTCTGAACTTTGTTCGTGAGAGAGAAGATTTCGAACCCTTGTTTTACTCTATTCTTATTTTATCTATTGAAGCATTATTCAGTCATGTTGTTTTCTTTAATTTCCATATCTGAGTAGTTGTCTTTTAGGTTTAAGGTTCTCATAAGGTTTTCTCTGAATGTTAGATATATCGATTTATTAGGATTCATAATCAATTAAGTTCTTCACTATAGGTTGTTCTTAGTGATAATTCTAGCTTGATCACCTAGAACTTAGATCTTAGGTTAATTAATTAGACACGAAAGTGTGATTGGAAACCTGACAGAACCTAGGGTGAGCAAAATAACTATATGCAAAGAAATTTGGTTTAGTTGTCTTGTGAACATATCAAACCTGAACTCTAAAGCTGGTTTAGATCTTTAGGATTTGCAAAGAAATTTGGAATTCTAGGATTTAGACTTAGATAATTCTCGCAACGAAAGTTGGTTGATTATAACTTAGTGATTTGAGTTCAAGAACCGTGCTAAATCTGAATCATGATTTATTGTTTTGTCTGCATTCTCTGATTTCCTGAGAAATACCCTGAACCTATATTTCCTCCATTGAATTACAACTTTTCTAATTTCGTTCATTGCTCTTTGTTTAATCGATTGACTTAGCTTAATTCAAATCTTGCAATCTATTGAGTGATATCTTGAGTCTTTGTCGTTCGACCCCTAACTTACTGCAACTACTGCTTTAGTACTTTAGGGTATTATATTTGAGCATATCACACCTCAAGGATGAAGTTCTGTGGCATCTCATGTCGCCTACTAATCTTCTCTCTCCTCTGACAGACATCACACTACGAGATGAAGGCATGAGCATCCTTAAACATCGTAGGCCACCAAAAGCCTGCTTGAAGAACCTTGGACACTGTCTTGAAAGTAGCAAAGTGTCCAGCATACTCAGACCCATGACAATGGTACAACACCTCTGGTACCTCAGACTCTGCAATACATCTCTTGTACATCCATCAGAACAGTGCTTGTACAAGTAAGTTTCATCCTAGAAAAATCTCCTTACGTCACGCATGAATTTCTTCATGTCATACTTCTGTAGGTGCTTGGGTTCGTCAGCTGCAGCAAGATAATTGGCGATATCAGCATACCAAGGTTGAGCAGGAGTAGCTACAGCAGCTAGAAATTCCTCAACATCAAAGTGATCCATAGGCAAAAATGGTCTGGCTGGCGATGGGTATCGACCGATACTAGGTGAGTATCGATCGACACCAAAACCTGCAGCTCGTGAAAATTGCAGATTTTCGGCAGAAACTCTGTGAAACCCAGTCTCGGTGAAGTAAATGTTCTCCTCAGGTAGGAAATCATCAATAGGCACGTCTTCATCGATTCTCATCCTCGAGAGATGGTCTGTAACTCCGTTCTCGACGCCCTTTTTGTCCTTAACTTCGATGTCGAAACCTTGGAACAAAGGACCCAACGACATTGGCGAGGCTTGAGATCCTTGTTCTGCAGCAAGTACTTGAGAGCGGCATGATCTGTGTGGACAGTCACCTTACTCCCAATCAAATAGGATCGAAACTTCTCAAAAGAGAAAACAACTGCAAGTAACTCCTTCTCTATGGTGATGTAGTTCCTCTGAGCATCATCCAACGTCCTGCTGGCATAGTAGATAACATGAAGTTTCTTGTCTTTCCTCTGACCCAGAACTGAACCAACTGCAAAATCGCTCGTGTCGCACATAACCTCAAAAGGTAGATTCCAATCCGGAGGTTGGACAATAGGAGCACTCACCAAGGCTTTATTAATCTCCTCAAAGGCTGCAAGGTAATCAGGGGTGAAATCAAATGTGACATATTTGCATAACAGGGCGGTGAGTGGGCGGGCAAGTTTGGAGAAGTCCTTGATGAAACGTTGATAAAACCCAGCATGACCAAGGAAGCTTCGAATGTCCTTCACAGATTTTGGTGGTTGTAGGCTTGTCATGACTTGAATCTTAACTTTGTCAACCTCGATCCCAGCCTTAGAAACCTTGTGCCCAAGAACGATGCCCTCCTGAACCATAAAGTGACACTTTTCCCAATTAAGGACCAAGTGTTTCTCCTTGCATCTCTGTAGCACCTTGCACAAGTTATCCAGACATGTCTGTGAAGATAGACATCATACACCTCTGAAATGTCGCTGGAGTGTTACATAATCCAAATGGCATTATGCTGTAGGCGAATGTGCCATAAGGACATGTAAAAGTCGTCTTCTCCTGATCCTCTGGATGTATAGGAATCTGGAAAAAGCCTGAGTACCCATCAAGAAAACAATAGTATGGGTGACTCGCTAACCTCTCCAACATCTGGTCAATGAATGGCAATGGGAAGTGATCTTTCCTTGTGGCCGCATTCAACTTCCTGTAGTCAATACACATCCGATGACCAGTGATTGTCCTTGTAGGAATCAGCTCATCCCTCTCGTTCTTCACCACAGTGATTCCTCATTTCTTGGGTACAACATGAACTGGGCTGACCCAAAAACTGTCTGAGATGGCATAAATGATCCCTGCTTCCAACAACTTCATCACCTCCTTTCTGACCACTTCCTTCATGTTCGGATTCAGCCTCCTCTGATGCTCAATTGAAGCCTTTGACTCGTCCTCAAGGTGAATCCTGTGCATGCATAGATATGGGGAGATACCTGAAATGTCATCAAGAGAATAGTCGAGAGCTTTGCTATACTTGCGCAGCTTGCTCAACAGTAAGGCAATCTCTGCGTTGTTTAAGGAAGCATTAACGATCACAAGGTATGTGGAATTAGGACCAAGAAAAACATACCTCGATCGATACCCTCAGTGGTGTCAGTCGATACTGCTCCAGTTGTGTCGAGCATCTTGGTATATCCAGCAGCTACTTCACTCAAGTACACCTCTAAATCAGCTGAACAGACCAACGCCCTCTCTAATGGATCCTTAGGATGCATCTCCAGAAAATACTCTTCAGCTATGTCACTGAAGGTATCAACAAAGAAAGTCTGCCCATCGATGGTTTGTCTCTTCATCATCTTCTCCATGTTAAAAGTCATGACCAAATCACCGATGTTAAGAGCTATCTTCCCATTCCTGCAATCAATCAAAGCACCAGCTGTTGCTAGGAATGGCCTTCCCAGAATAAGAGGATCTCTGGGCTCTGCATCATACTCCAGGACAATGAAGTCAGTTGGGATCAAGCAATTCCCAATTTTAATCGGAACATCTTCGAGCAATCCTTCAGGAAGTCTCACTAAGCGATCAGCAAGTATCAGTGAGATCCTAGTACACTTGAAATATGTCATCCCCATCCGTTGAGCAACTGAGTATGGCATAAGGTTCACACTCGAGCCAAGATCGCAGAGAGAACGTTCGAATCTCTCTGTGAAAATCGTATTGTCTAACACAAAACTCCCTGGGTCTAGTAGCTTCTCTGGAATCTTGTTAAGCAGGATCGCACTGCACTCATGAGTAAGCATCATCACTCCATCTTCAAGGTTCACATTGCTCGATACCATCCTCTTGACATATCTCCTGAAAGCTGGTGAAATCTTGATAGCATCGACAAAAGGAAGCTCAACAATCAACTTATCTAGCATCGCCTAGCATTTGGAGTATCGATCGATACAGGATTGGTATCGATCGACACACGAGGGCTTGAGATGTCCCGTGAAAGTATCTGCACTGGTGTTGATCGACACTGGCTGGTGTCGGTCGATGCTTGTTGTTTCGAAACGTCTTTGGCAGATCCTTGGACGGGTATCGACCGATGTTAGCTGGTATCGATCGATACTGGGGCGATTTCGGGAGCCTCATCGTCGTCATCTTCAGCAAGAATGACGAAATTCTCTGGAGTAGAGGTCTTCTTCACTTCTGTACTGACCTTTTTTCCACTTCTCAAGGTGATGGCATGAACATGTTCCCTTGGTTTCACTGTTTTCAGGACAAGGTAATGGTATGAATAAGAGGGTCCTTTGGCTCTGCGTCGTACTCCAGGACAATGAAATCAATCGGGATTAAGCAGTTCCCGATCTTTATCGGAACATCTTCGAGCAATCTTTCGGGAAGTCGAACTAAGCGATCAGCAAGTATCAGAGAAATCCTGGTGGACGTAAAATCTGTCATTCCCATTCGCTTAGCAACCGAGTATTGCATAAGGTTCACACTCGAGCCAAGATCGCAGAGAGAACGTTCGAATCTCTCTGTGAAAATCGTACAGTCCAACACAAAACTCTTTGGGTCTGGTAGCTTCTCTGGAATCTTGTTAAGCAGGATCGCACTGCACTCATGATCACGCCGTCCTCAAGGTTCACATTGCTCGATACCATCCGCTTGACATATCTCCTGAAGGCTGGTGAAGTCTTGATAGCATCGACAAAAGGAAGCTCAACAATCAACTTATCTAGCATCGCCTTGCATCTGCAGTCTTCCAGGTCCTTCTTGGTCTTCCTAGGAAGTCGAGGGAAAGGTATCTTGGGCGTATAGACTCTTCATGTACTAACCTCGGGCTGTTTCTCGACTTCAGGGTCAGTGTCGATCGATAGAGGATTGGTATCGATCGACACACGAGGGCTTGAGATGTCCCGTGAAAGTATCTGTACTAGTGTCGATCGATGCTGGCTGGTGTCGATCGATGCTTGTTTTTTCGAAACGTCTTTGGCAGATCCTTGGACGGGTATCGAATGATGCTGGCTGGTATTGATCGATACTGGGGCGATTTCCGGAGCCTCATCGTCGTCATCTTCAGAAAGAATGACGAAATTCTCTGGAGTAGAGGTCTTCTTCACTCCTGTACTGACCTCTTTTCCACTTCTCAAGGTGATGGCATGAACATGTTCCCTTGGATTCACTGTTTTCCCTGGAAGAAAACCTTCATGTCTTTTCACAGCATCTACGGTCTGAGCGACTTGAGTTTCTAGCCTCTTCTGATGAATGCTAAGAGCTTCAATATTTCCATTTAGGTCTGTGTACATAGCATCCATCTTCCAATTGAAATCCACTGTCATCTTCTGCTGTCCCTCGAGAAGCTGTTCGAGCATAGACTCGACACTGCTCTCCTGAGTCTTGGGCGGTGGAGATTGATAGGACGAACTCCCATAGGCACGCGTGTAATCGCTGCTCTGCATTGGTTTCTGGGCAAAGGTATTTGCTCCAAAACCTGAGGGCTTGAAATCAGATTTGAATCCTCCTCGCTGAGCATTGTTGGTGAAGCCTCGGTTGTTGTTGTACTGATATCGCTGATTTTGAAAACCAGCACCTCCAATGTAATTAACATCCCCTGCTTCCCCCTCATCAACATTCTCGACCTCATCAGCAAAGTGAACAGCCTTCTGCTGCTTGCCCATCAACAAATTATGCACCGAATCCAGCTTCGCATGCACCTCAGCAATATGCGACCCATCAATGCTCCCATTCAGCCTCTTCCGCTCAAAATCTGCATTCTTGGTGCTATTGCTAGACGCCAAGTTCTCAATCAGCACATAAGCATCTTCGGGATATCTCGTGTTGAAATTCCCGTTGCTCGCAGCATCCATAGCCATATGATACCTCCAATCGATTCCTCTGAAGAAGATACCCAGCAACTGAACCTGAGTAAACCCGTGATGCGGGCAATCTCTCTGATATGATCTGAACCTCGCTGAAGCGGCTTTAAAAGCTTTTGACGCTCCCTGAGAAAATTGAGAGATCTTGTTCCTCAGCTCCTTGGATCTCGCATCATCATAGAAGTTGTTCAGAAACGCGTTCTTCGTCTCTGGCCAAGTAGTCAGCGATCCCGGAGGCAACTGCTTTAGCTAGTAAGCTGCATCCCCACCAAGAGAGTATGGGAAAAGCTTACAGAAAAGGAACTCATTGGGCACTCCATTGTACTTGATGCTAGTGACCAAGTCCTCGAACCTCTCAATGTGATCCATGGGATGCTCATGAGAAAGACCATGAAAAGGGTGCTGACCCACAAGTGTGTAGTATGCAGGCTTCAGCTCAAAGTCATTCATCTGAAAGGTGGGAATACGAATCGCAGACCTATTGGCATAGAACTGATCTGGTATGTTGTACTCTCCAAGCGTCCTAGCACGATTAACCACAGCATTCCCATGATTCACCTCGTTGTTGCGCGCAGCTTGGGCAGCAATCTCATCGACAGCCATTGGAGGGATTATGATGTTTCCCTCTCCATCAAGTCGCTGTCCAGCCTCATTGCGCAAATTACCACCCTGGTCCCTCAAGGCTCCAGCCTCGTCACGATTCAACACAACTTGATTGTTCATCTCTGCTTGTTTCTTCTGCTTCATGATCGAGCGCTCTAAGTCAGCTAGCTCCTTGTTGGACAGATTAGTCAACTGTGTGCTCTTGTTTCTCCTGGTTTCGCGATTAGGCATACACCTGAAACACGAAAGTCAAGAGACGTAAGTAACAAAAATCGAAAAAAATAAAGCAAACTAAAACGGCGAGTATCGACCGATACTAGGCAGTATTGATCGATACCGTCGGACTTAGTCGAAATTCTCGGCTAAAATCTGATGGTGAAATTAGAGTCCCCGGCAACGGCGCCAAAATTTGATATGCTCAAATATAATACCCTAAAGTACTAAAGCAGTAGTTGTAGTAAGTTAGGGGTCAAACTACAAAGACTCAAGATATCACTCAATAGATTGCAAGATTTGAATTAAGCTAAATCAATCGATTAAACAGAAAACAACTAAGATAGCAAGGGGGTTGTAAATTCAATGGAAAAACTAGGTTCATGGTATCTCTCAGGAAATCAGAGAATGCAGACAAACAATAAATCATTATTCAGATTAAGCACGGTTCTTGAACTCAAATCACTAAGTTATAATCAACCAACTTTCGTTGCGAGAATTATCTAAGTCTAAATCCTAGAATTCCAAATTTCTTTGCAAATCCTAAAGATCTAAACCAGCTTTAGAGTTCAGGTTTGATATGTTCACAAAACAACTAAACCAAATTTCTTTGCAGATAGTTATTTTGCTCACCCTAGGTTCTGTCAGGTTTCCAATCACACTTTCGTGTCTAATTGATTAACCTAAGATCTAAGTTCTAGGTGATCAAGCTAGAATTAGCACTAAGAACAACCTATGGTGAAGAACTTAATTGATTATGAATCCTAATAAATCGATCTATCTAACATTCAGAGAAAACCTTATGAGAACCCTAAACCTAAAAGAAAACTACTCAGACATGGAGATTAAAGAAAGCAACATGACTGAATAATACTTCAATAGATAAAATAAGAATAGAGTGAAACAAAAGGTTCGAAATCTTCTCTCTGACGAACAAAGTTCAGACTTGTCTCCCTCAAAAGCTCTCTCAACAAAAACCAGAATAGAATAAAGCGTAGCTAACAAAAGTGGCTGAAAAACCTAATTATAATGCTAAAACATGTTTTGGGTCTTATTGTAATTATTAAAGACTTCTGGACCAAAGAGCAGTTTCTTCAAACTTCAGAAAAGTCGCGACTCTTGTTTCTGGACCATAAGTGGTATCGGTCGATACTCGGGCTCCAAATAGACCTTCTCAGCTACATGATCTATGCTTTGCTCCAAAAAGCTTCAGAATGCTTCAATATCTCCAATTATGCTCCAAACGTACCTAAAACCTGAAAAGACTCTAAAATACTCTAAAAATACTAGAAAGACTCAATAAAAAAGACTTATATCATGGTCAAAAATGGGTAAAAACCATGATATATCAGTAGCTTTCTACGACGAGCATCACAAGAAGTCAAATGCCCAAACCGGGTTTGGAGAGATTGGGTTCGTGGTGAATGGCAAAGACTATCGAATGACCTTCCATGAGATTTGCCAAATATTTGGGTTCCGTGAAGAGGGAACAAGTGGGAGCCCGTACTTTCATTACCCCAAGAACGAGCTCAAGCGGGTATGGGAAACCATTGGTTATGGAGACTATCACCCGGGTTGAAACAAAACCACTCACATCCGTAACCCGGCGATTCGATATGTACACAAGGTGCTGGCCCATATGTTCTTCGCCAAGGTGGAATTTGGTACGGTTACACTTGACGAACTCGAGTTGATGGCTCTCGGGCTAAGACCCCTTCTCCTGGTTTTCCCCAACGGGACGGTTTTCCGAGGAAGCGAGAGGACCCCGTCTCTTGCGACTCTCTTGGTGAGACGTTTCTTTTGCTACAAAGCGTGGGCATACGAGACCAAGAACGAGAAATCCGCAATAAGCATTGGTTGGCTTGTGACGCCAATTCTAAAAGCCAAGGGGGTTAAATTGTCGCATACGAAGGCGGAGTGGGATTTGATGGATGAGGCGTATCTCATACGCACAAGGTTCCTCAAAGGAAGGATCGGACTATTGCTCACTTACAACGTCAAACTCGGTAGAGATGAAGCTGTGCAAGTTTTGCTACCCAATGTGGATCTCACGTGCCTTCAAAACCGGCGGAACATCACGTTCTACCCCACCAAGGACCATCTCTACAATCCGGCCATGGATCCACCTATCGGCCTACCTCGCAAGGAAAAGGCCGAGAAGAGTAGGACTTCGAGGGCAAGTGCGACCGAAGAACCCTCCAACTCTGATGAAGATGCCGCTAGCCCACCACTTCCTATGCCCACCTACGGGAGTGAGGGATACCATTTTGAGCCGTTCGATGGAGCGATGGATCACGAGGAAGCATGCCGCTCCTTGGCTCGTAGAGAGAAAGCGGAAAAACGAAAGGCCATGAGATCTCCATCACCGTGCTCTAGCAACCCCTCCTTCTCGATGGGGTCTTCCTCCTCATCTCAAGACTACTAGGTAACACTCCAACACCCTTGTACATAATTTTATTTTCTTGAGTCTTACATTGTATAGTTATTTTTGTCTCTTGTTTTTGGTTCTTCCTTTGAATTTATTTCACACCGGGACGGTGTGATTTAAGTTTGGGGGGAGGGACCAGCATCTAATCATGTTTATTTTGATCTTATTTTTCTATTTTGCATTTTGAGTCTCATGCATTCATGCATTCATCTAAGGCATAGAAAAACCAAAAAAAAAAAAAAATCGAAAAATTTGAAAATTTTAAAACACAAAAAGAAGTCATTTAGTTTGCATTTCACGAATATGATCGAGTCTAGTGACATATAGGTTGCATTGCATATGCATAGGGAGCAATGATGATTTTTCCTTGTAGAGTTTCATCTTAAGAGCTCGGTCCAATGTCCTCGTTGCAAGTTGTTTGATGCTTTGATCTCGTGTTTGAAATAAAGGACGAACCATATTTTGATCTCGTGTCTCATTACTTAGGTCTTAGCTGAAGCAAGTGTGAATCGAATCCAATCCTACCTAAGTGATAACCTCAATTTTGACGCATTAATTATCATGGTTGTGCATGTCAATGTGGATTCATGGATACCGATACACATATTCGAGCTATCTTCCCCTTTTTACCACTCGTTGTTAGCTCGAATAGCCGGTTCCCCTCTTTGGAACGGTTAACCATTCCCATAACCCAACCGTCCTTCAAGCCAAAACCATTTGTGAGCGACGTGAGACCTTTTCCGAATCAGCTAGGCAAAAAGTGTTGAGTTTAGAACGACAAGGAGAAGCTTCCGTGTAGAACTAGCCCTAACTCAAAAGGCTAGACATAGGTTAGGACTAGAAAGGATGGGAGTTTGGGGATAAAGAAAAGAAAGAGAAGGTATAAATGGGAAGAGATTGGGAAAAGAAATAGGGGATAAGCAAAATTTGAAATGGTTGGCAAAAAAAGTGTTGAAAAAGCTCTAAGTATCGAAAGAAAATAGTCTCTAGTTTTAAAAGAAAAGAAAAAGAGCCGAAAACGGCTAAGGTACAAGAAAATGAGAAAAGAGAGACTAGAAAAAATAAAAGAAGGGCTAAGTGAGTAAATGTTGTAAGCCAAGCCATTTGGAGAAAAAGGAAATCCCCTAGGTGCTTAAGTGAAGAGAAAAAGTGAGACCATATGAGTAATGAAGGCTAATGGCCTTGTGAAAAAGGGTAGCTTAGGAAGGGTCATCATTCGGGCTTAGATATTAGGAGTTAAGATCGATAGGAGGCATTGGGTAGATGGAAGTTATCCTTGTATGCATCTATTGGGCTTTACTCTTAGCATTTTGCATTAGTTGATTCTTTTTGAGAGATCCCTTTGCATTGAAGAAACCACATTCATTTGAGACCATTTTTATCTCAAGACCTTCCACCATGGCCAAATGAATTCACTTGACTTGCATAAGCATGATCCACTTGAAACAATTTAATGAATGTCAAAGGATTGGACGAGAGGAAGGCATGTGTAGGTTGAGACTCGGGCTTGATTCATGTAGGGAAGAGATATGGCTAACTCCTTTTGAATAGACTTGTGTGATCGCATCCTAGAACTAGCAACTTGGACATTGAGCTTGACTTCTTTTTATAAAACTTGTGGCTTTGAGCTCCCGTTTTTAAGCCACGGGAGCTCAAGCCTCTCTCCCTATTTGGGGGAGTTGATATTGTCATAAATTGCATCATCTATGCATTCATTTATCTTAAGTTTTAATTCTTTTGCATATGTCTCATAGCATTTTCTTGGTGTTTTAATCTTCATTAGGGTTTAAGGTGTTTTGCATTAGGTCCTAGTGAGTCTTGCATGTTTTGGAGTCTTTTCTAGGTATTTGGAGACATCTTGGAGGTGATTGGAGACTTTGGAACCAAGCGTGATCGGATTTGAAGCAAGAGGAAGTGGCCAAGGCAGAAATGGTGTTCCTAGGAGACAGCGCCGACCCATCCTGGGTCGATATGGTTGGACGGTATTGGGACAGAAGCTTATGCCGATCCGCAGTCAAATTCGTACCGCCCCAGAACCGACCGGCACACTTAGCCAGATTGAAGATAATTCACTCGGCAATCATTTCCCTTGCCCCGCATCAACCGATCCTGGAGCGGCACACTGGATCGGTATTGGAGCAGAGACTTGTGCCGACCTGAAGAAGCTCTCCCGTACTGGTCTGGAGTGAAGCGGCATAATCCCTCAAGGAAATTAGTACAAACCGACTTTGGGTCGGTATTACTGAGTGGCACTTAATGGCGATTACTCCGAATGAACTCCAGCCGGCTACCCGCACACGGATCCAGCACGTCCCGCGCATGAACCGGCACGCCTCGCATCGGCAACCTCACGATGAAGATTAGTACCGACCCGTTCTGGGCCGGTACTACCAGCCGGAACTAAATCCAGCACACGCACATATCAATTCTTGTCTGCTTAAACTCATCCCGCATGCGACCCAGCACGTTCCGCATCGACCCGATCTCATTTTAGCCGGCTAAACCAGCATTCAGCTTCCATCCCACCAGCACAACGAAGATTAGTGCCGAGCAGTTTGTACCGACCCAGGATCGGTCGGTACAAAATTTCTGCTGAATTTCGACCCAGACCCGACAGGGTCAATACCCGGTTTGTTCTGGGTTGACCCGGTTCGCACTATTCACTATAAATACCAAAAAAACATAACTTTTATTTTGATCTCTTTTTCTTATGCTAAAACCTCTCTAAGTGTGTTCTAAGTGATTTGTAAGAGACATCTTCTTGATTTATGCAATTTAAGCCTTGAATCCTTTGATCTCTATCTTCTACCTCTTCTTTCTTAATCATCTCATCATCTAATCATGGGATTTAACATGTTCTTCATAGGATTTGTCGGACCCTTCATGATTAGTGAGTAGTCTCCTATGATCTAGGGATGGGTTAGGATTAGGTGATTTCCATGGATGATTTGTGATGCTTAGGGATAGATAATTAGTTTCATACTCTTAGGGAGAGTGTTTAATGCTTGATTGTGCTTGAGAAAGTTAAACTTGATCTTAAGGCATTTCCCACCCACAAGGTGTTCGATGAAATGCCTAAGAGAGCTTTCTAAGAGAAATAACCTTCTTAGCCTAAGAGATTTAGGTGATCTTGATTAATGAATTTAATGCTTGCTAATTAAGAATCCACAAATGAGAATTTGATCTTGGATTAGTGATTAGCATAGGTGATTAGTACCTTGAGAGAGGATTAGTCATAATTAGGATCTTAACCTTGGAAATTAATCTTATTGTGTATGAGCATCATGAATTAGACTTGGAATAGCCTATATCCAATTACCCCATCCTTGGATTAGCTTCCATTATTTGAATTCACATCTTGCTTAGTTTGTTTCATCATGTTCGTTTGCTTAATCTTGTTAGGGTGTTAGTAAAACTCAACAATAACCTATTAGCTTAACTTAATTAGTTCCTTGCATTCTTTGTGCATCGAATCTTACCCATTTGGATTCAATATCTCATATACTACATCGTATATTGAGTTATTGATACCTCAAAAGACTTGCAAAAGTCTAAGTATCAGGTACTCCAATGCAAGGGGATCTCTCACGAAAGAATGAACTTTGGCAAAATGCTAAGAGTAAAGAACAACTGATGCATACAAGGATGACTTCCATCTATCCAAAATGCCCCAATATGAACTCCACTCCTATTTCTAACCCATCAAGCTCGATCCTAAGCTACCCTTTTTCTCAAGGCAATTCGCCTTCTCATACCACTTCATCCCATCACTTTTTCATTCCTTCTCACACTTAGGGGATTCTTTCCTTCTTCTTCAATTTCGGTTGGATTGGCTCCTCATCTTTTCTTTTCCTTTAGCTTTTCTTTTGCTTTCACAACTTGTCTTCATTTAATCCCTTGGATGCCTTAGCCATTTTTGGCCTTTTTCTTTCTTTCACACTTAGAGACCTTTACTTTTCAATACTTAGAGCTATCTCTTACTTTCATGCCAACCAATCCAAACTTTTGTTTTCCCCTATCCTTTTCCAAATCTTTTCCTTTCTCCACACTCCCTTTTTTCTTTTCTTTCAATCAACACTCAAAACCCCAACCCATCTACTCTAGCCTATGTCTAGCTCATTGATGTGTGAGCTAGTTCTACATGGAAGCTTCTCCTTGTCGTTCCAAACTCAACACTTTTTGCTAAGTTCATTCTAAAATAGGCCTCACAACACACACAAGGAATGAAGGCTAGAAGGAAGGCTTAGTTTAGGGTATGGTTAACCGTTCCAAGGATGGAAATCGGCTATTCGAGCTAACAAGAGAGTGGAAAAATGGAGAAGATAGCTCAAATATGTATATGGTATCCATGAGTTCAACTTTTCAATGTACAAGCATGATAATTTCAAGTCAATATTAGAGTTCAATAAATAGAGTTGGATTCAAATCGAAGCATGTTTTGACCATGGCAAAGACATTCAAGCCGCGATATCAAAGCATGAATCATCCTTAACTTCATGATCGTTCAAATGCATCAAAGTTATTATTTTACATGGACATTTCTCCCAATGCAAGTGAGTGCAACCCTATATGTTATGCATCTAGACTCGATCATACATATGAAGTGGAACTAGATGGTTTTATTTTCAAAAAATTTCAAAATTATTGAGAATGCATGATATGCATGAGACTCAAAATGCAAAATTCAAAATAAGAACACAAAAACCAAGATTAGATAACACATAAACCCTCCCCCAAACTTAAATTACACAGTCACTTGTGTAATAAAAGCTTAAGAAAGAGCTAAACAATGTTGAAAGAAATAAAAAGACATGATTCTAAATGTTATGTACAAATTAGTTTGGAGTATAACCTTGGAAGTTTGGAGATGACGAGAGGGATCGAAGGACGAAGAGAAGCTATACTCATCACGTGGGTTCCTCACATCTTTTCTTGAAGCTCATGACCACTAGACTACCAAGAAACCTTGCACCCACTCAACAAAAAGATCAAAAATGCCCACGAAACACAAAATTTAAACTAAAAAGCAAAGATAATATTTACAATGATAAACATGGGAATGTCTCCCAATTGCACTTTGTTTAAAGTCACTAAGTTTGACTTGGGTTACCCTTTTAGACGGGTGATGGAGAAGTGTGAGCCCTCCATGGTGGGTCCTTGAGTTCAAGCTTGAGGACCTTGCTCATGACCTCTTGTAGACCGCCTTGCCCCCTTTCTTTAAGCTTCGGAGTGAGGATTGCTTTGACCGAGGCAAAGGGCTTGGACCGTCCCTCACACTTGATTTTGTACTCAATCACCATGTTTTCATGTTTCCAAGGGGTGAGAGTCATGGTGGAAGGTTGGCTTAGCTCGGACTTGGGCTCATCAAACTTGCTTGGTCCGTCTTTCCCCTTGGCCTTGGTCCTTGTTCTCTTCGTGGCAACCTTGCTACTTTCAACCTCATTTTCCATCGTTGTGTGGAAGAGGGACGCTAAGCAATCACCATCCAATGCATGGGCTTCTTCACCATTACCATAACCAAAAGCTCTTTCTCCACAAGATCCCTTCTTCTCAAAACTAGCATTTGGGGGTGAAACCACATCCATTGTTGCACAACTACCCACATGCTCAACTCTTTAAGCTTCAACCTCATCCTTATAAACCATCACCTCTTTAGCATCGACCTTAGAACCGTAGAGAAGGTTAGAGATCTCATCAATAACCTTTTCATGCTCATCAATTGTCATCAATACCACGGCTTGTTCCTCAACCTTGTCCTTGCTAGCAACCATCAATTCTTTATATTGAGAGCTATGGAGGACTTCCTCAATCTTTATTAGAGACTCCTCATTCTAATCAATCAAATGCTCCTCCACTTGTCTCTCATTAATTTTTCCTTCGAGATTCTCCATGGGTTTACTAGAAAGGGAACGTCCTTGAGCATTTTGATGATCTAAATGCATGATCCTAGAAGATAGGGCTTTAACCTTTCGGTGTAGATCATCATAAGAGCAATCAACCTTGTCATGAATCTCGGCCACCATCTTATTCAACTCATTTGCTCTATTAGCTTGCCCGGTTAGGAGTTGTTGAAGCATGCCCTTCATTTCAAGGTCTTGTTGTGTACCCAAATCCACATAATCCTCTTCAAACCGTGTAGTGGCATCAAAATCTCCATCAAAGTGAGCTGATTTTAGAGAGGCATTGATGAGCTTGTCTATCCATGTGGATTGCTTGTCCACTCTTTCGTTTAGAGCCTTCATTTCCTTAGTTCTCGTTTGCTTCTCATTAGCACTCGTGGTCCTTGTAGCCCGAGCATACTCATCAGCATAGTTCTCTTCGCTTTGGGCAAATTTCTCCACTAGTAGCTCTCCTTGTTCCTCGGTGAGGTTTGTAAAACGCCCATTGCTAGCCGCATCTAAGGTCCATTTGTGCTCTTGATCAACTCCCAAATAGAAGATGCTAAGGATGGCTTCCTTCTTGAACCCGTGATGGGGACAATCTCGAGTATATCCTTTAAGTCTTCCCCATGCCTTATGAAAGCTTTCATGCATGCTTTGCTTGAAATTCGAGATGTCCCTTCTAGTTTGGATCGTTCTTTGTGTGGAGTAGAAATTGTTGAGGAAAATCTCCTTGCAATCATCCCAAGAATTTATCAAGTGAGATGGCAACGTTCTCTCCCATTGGCTTGCTTTTCCTCCAAGAGAAAATAGAAACAAGATGAGCTTGATGCTATCATGGGGTACTCCTCCGGTTCTAAACGTGTCACACAACCTCTCAAAGGAATCCAAGTGACCATAAGGGTTTTCCACTTTCGTTCCCAAGAACTTAGCCTCTTGAATCAACCTAACCAAGCTTGCTTTGATCTCATAGACCTTGGCTTCAATTGGAGGAGGGCGGATCCCATATCTCGATCCACGATAACAAGGAGCGTCAAAGCTTCCAACCGTTGGCTTGTTCTTTGGAGCTTGGGTCGGATTTGATGCCAACTCTTTAGGACGTGTTATTTCTTGAAGTTGTGGCATTTCTTGAGGTTTTGGAGCTTGAGAAATGCTTCTTTGGTCGTCCACCTCTTGAGGTTGTAGATCTTCAAGAACCTCTTTGTAATTGACAACCTCAAACACTTCAATTGATCTTGTCTTCCCATTTCTCTTCTTGTGATTTTGGTACCTTTGAGAGCACAAAAGAACTAAGGAAGACAAGTTAGTAATGATAAATAAGAGAAAATTCATCATCTCAACGAGATGCATACTCTTAGTTATATACATTAACATAGTGAAAATAAAAGCTTAGTCTCAAGCAAAATCTAAATCCTAATGGTTATTGCTATTGCCTCCCCGGCAACGGCGCCAAATTGATAAATGGATTTTTGATAATCGAATACCAATTACCCAAATGCTATCGTTGTAGCACTTGGGGATCCATCCAAGGAGGCACAAAGAACAACATACTAGGAATGCAAGTAATGACTTAAGCTAGGAATGCAAGTAATGGTTATCTAGTAACCTAATGATTCAAATTAAAGCAAACAAACAAGAACAAGACACTAAACGAGGTTAAGATAATGATTAAAGGAGGATCTTTGGGCAAGACAATTGATTTGGGGAAATCTTGAGCTAAGAAATGATGTCTATCCAATCACAAAAGTGCATTTCCTTAAACTTAGAACACTAATCAAGATTAGCCTAATCTCTTAGCACTAATCACTTCACTAATTACAAATTCACGATCAAATTCTCATTTGTGAAAATGTAATTAACAAGCATTAAACATAAGTTCTATTAGCCAAGATTCACCTTAGACATTCACTCTCATCAGCTAAGTATGAAAATCTCTTAATTAGTTCTTTGGGGAATTTCATCAAACACCTTGTGTGCATGAAATTCCTTATGATCTAGATTAACTATCTCTAGCCTAATCTAGCATTAAAAACACTAAATAAGAAAGGAAATAACACCATTAAGCTCTAGACATCAAAGATTAACAAAAGAAATCCCTAATCTACCAAGCCCAATGATCCAAAAGGGAACTACTCACTAATCATGGTGGAACCAACAAATCTCATAAGAAAAGTGTTAGATCCCATGATTAGATGATTAATAATGAAAGAGATTAGAGAAATTAAGAAACCAATACTTTTAATTTCATAAAACCTCAAGATATCTCTTACAAAATGTTTAGAACCCTAAAAAGAGGTTTCTTTTGTTTAAGAACAAGAGAAAAGAAAGCATAGATCATGAAAAATAGGTTTTTGGACTATTTAAAGGAGTTTTGGGCGAACCGGATCAACCCGGGACAAACCAGGTATTGACCCGGTTGAAATGGGTCAAATCTGGTCTTGAGTGGCTTCACACCGACCAGACATGTCGGTGCAACTGATCGGTGTAGTTGTTGGGTTTGTGCGGTTGGTGGTGTCGGTGTGAAGCTTCTTTGGTGTAGTACCTTTGGTAAAACCACGATATCTCCTGGTATACATGTCTGAATGACTTCAAACCACTTCCAGTTGACAGCTAACTTACTAGGCTACAATTTTTGTGACAACCACATAAGCTAATTCGGATTGGAGACCCCTCTTTCGGCCAGATTTTTCAGACACCTCGGGTGAGCTCGGCTGGTTTGGGTGAGATAAGTGTTACACCGAGTGCATGGGTCGGTGTAAGAGGTCGGTATTGAAGAGTTTTGGCTTGAGAGGGAATGCACACCGAGTTCACAGGTCGGTGTAATAGCTCGGTATTGGACCTGGGTTTCTGCACCGATCGGCCACACCGACTTGTGGTCTCGGTATTGAAGTGGAGTGTGTAGGTGAGAAACTGTCGTGAGGAGGTGCACCAATGTCACAGCTCGGTGCAACTGGTCGGGGCTAAGGACTTTTTCTCTTGTTGTTACACCGAGCAGTTACACCGACCAGTGGGCTCGGTGTAATCCGCTGAAGCTGTCTTGGCAGACAGATATGTCTCTGGTAAATCAGTCATATCTTTCAAACCACACGACTGAATGACCTGAATCCAACTCCAGTAGACAGATAACTCCTTCCTCTACAACTCTCATGAAGACCTTGGAGGCTTAGTTTCATTGGAAACCCTTCGTCCAGCCAGGTATTTCAGGTGCTTCAGATGAACCCTTCCTTCTCTTATGCTCCATCACTCGAAACTTCCTCAAATGTCTCCAAAACACCTAGAAACACTCCAAATGAATGCAAAAACTCTCTAGGACCTAATGCAACATCCTAAACTCTAATGAAGACCTACATACCAAGAAAGCTGTGATTATGCATGCAAATGACTAGAGAATACTAACTAAAATGTATGCTAAAACATGTAAATTATGAGAATATCAAAATCCTCTGGAGATGTTACATTGCAAGTACCCTAGCTACCGCCTAGTCTAGTACCAAACCACAAAAGATCTGGCATAAGGAGATAGCGTAGAAGCACGTAGGTCCCTGTTTTGAAAAATTCGATAAAATTTTGTTCCAAGAAAAAAAACAACAAACTCAAAACAAACAAAAAATGCGTTAGTAAAGGATGAACATCCTCCCCTAGACTTGAATCACACTGTCCCCAGGGTGAAAAATCTATGAGAGGATGGTAACGAATTTGAATTTGATATGATGAAGTACACTTACCTTTTCGGGATGTTTGCAAACTGATATAGAGATGCCGTAGCTGATTTTCCATCTTTCATTCGTTCTTCGTCTAAGGGCTCGAAATTAAGAGAAACGAAAACCAAGCAACAATAATCTAAAAGGTAATTGAAAAGGGAATAATAAAAATACCAAGTGGGTTGCCTCCCACTAAGCACTTGTTTTAAGTCGTTAGCTAGACTTTGTTGTTGGATCAAGCGGATTGTGGGTCAATAAAAGCCATTACTTCTCTCTCTCTCGTCTTCTTCTGGTTCCGCGAGGTATGGCTTGATACGCTGTCCATTAACCGTGAATGTGTTTCCAATTTTATCCCAAAGAACTATTGCCCGGTATGGCTTAGCTTCCTTTATCGTGAAGGACCAGACCACCTTGATCGTAACTTCTCGGGAAAGAGTTTGAGACGGGAATTGAACATGAGAACCTTGTCGTTTGTAGCGAAATATCGGTGTATGATCTTCTTGTCATGGTACACTTTTGTCTTTTCTTTCTATATCTTTGAATTTTCATAGGCGTTATGCCTGATTTCATAAAGTTCGTGTAGTTGGAGTAGTCTCCTTTCTCCAGCCGTCTTCATGTTCAGATTCATCTCCTTGATAGCCCATTGTGCTTTGTATTCGAGTTCCACATGCAGATGACATGCTTTTCCGTAGACGAGGTTTAATGGTGTTGTGCCTAAAGGTGTTTTGAATGCTGTTCGGTATGCCCAGAGTGCATCGTTGAGTTTAGTGGACCAGTCNAAAGAGATTTGGGATTCTAGGATTTAGACTTAGATAGTTTTCGCAACGAGAGTTGGTTGGCTTTACTTTAGTGATTTGAGTTCAAGAACTGCGCTAAATCTGAATCCTGTTAGTTAGTTTACCTACATTCGTTGAATTCCTGAGATACCCTGAACCTAGCTTCTTTCCAATCGTTTTACAACTCGTTTAATTTACGCATCTGCTTTCAATTACATTGCTTGGTTTAGCTTAATTCTGATCTATATAATCTATTGAGTGAATTCTGGAGTCCTTGTGTTCGACCCCTAACTATACTACGACAACTGCTTTAGTACTATTTATGGTATTAATTTGAGCATATCAGTATGATCTTCTTGTCATGGTACGCTTTTGTCTTTTCTTTCTATATCTTTGAATTTTCATAGGCGTTATGCCTGATTTCATATAGTTCGTGTAGTTGGAGTAGTCTCCTTTCTCCAGCCGTCTTCATGTTCAGATTCATCTCCTTGATAGCCCATTGTGCTTTGTATTCGAGTTCCACATGCAGATGACATGCTTTTCCATAGACGAGGTTTAATGGTGTTGTGCCTAAAGGTGTTTTGAATGCTGTTCGGTATGCCCAGAGTGCATCGTTGAGTTTAGTGGACCAGTCTTGCGATTAGCTCCAGTTGTTTTCTGCAAAATCGACTTGATCTCTCTATTGGAGACCTCCACTTGGCCGCTCGTTTGAGGATGATATGGAGAGGCGACTTTGTACGTAAATCCATTCTTTTTCAATAAGTTCTCGAAAACTTTGTTAATAAAGTGAGATCCCCCGTCACTTATCACGACTCTAGGAACTCTGAAACGTGGAAAGATAATCGATTTGAACATCTTAATAACTACATTTGCGTCATTTGTGGGGCTAGCAATTGCTTCCACCAATTTAGAGACGTAGTCAACAACAACCAGGATGTATTGGTTCCCAAAGGAAGTCGGGAATGGTCCCATGAAGTCGATCCCCCATACATCAAAAATTTCAACTTCGAGAATAAAGTTTTGAGGCATCTCTTTCCTCTTACTTATGTTTCCCATACGTTGGCATGAATTACAGTGCGAGATGTAGGCTTGTGTATCCTTAAACAAAGTAGGCCACCAAAAACCTGCTTGTAGAACTTTAGAGACGGTTTTGAAAGTAGCGAAATGGCCTGCATAAGGTGACCTATGACATCCGAACAATATTCCGTTCATTTCCTCTTCAGCCACACATCGTCGGTAAAGAACGTCCGCACATCTCTTATAGAGGTATGGCTCATCCCAAAAGTAATGTCTTATCTCCCGCAAGAATTTCTTCTTCATGTAACCAAAGAACTGTGGCGGTTCGATGTATGCAGCTAGATAGTTGACTATGTGACGGAATGATATTCTCATAATTTACATGTGTTAGCAGGCACTTTAGTTAGCATTTCTTAGTCATTTGCATGCATAATCATAATTTTGTCTAGCATTTCGGTCTTTATTAGAGTTTAGGATGTTGCATTAGGTCCTAGAGAGTTTTGCATGTTCTGGAATGTATTCTAGGTGTTTTAGAGAAGATTGGAGACTTTGGACTTGAGACCACTCGGATTGGTAACAAGGAGAAGATGCTAGAGGCACAAAGAAGCTTAGAGGATGACTACACCGACCCAACCAACCGGTGCAACAAAGCGGTATGCCAACAGTGGCTAAGCACCGCACGAGACCGTTCAACACCGGTCTGTTGCATCCGGTTGGGAATGCTTCTAGACACGGCCTCCAATGGGAACTTTTTGGCCAAAGATGTTGATGAAGCCATGGAACTAGTTGAGAATCTAGCTCAAAGCGACGGGACCTATCGGGACGATTATGACCGAGCCACGAGGACAACTAGTGATTTTGATGAGCACAAGAGGTCCAAGGAGATGAAAATTCTCACCGAGAAGATGGACACGCAAGCTTCTATGATAGACAAGCTCCTTAGCGCTTCTCAAAAACCGGTTCACTTTCTTGGGGACTTTGAAGACAATCAAGGTTACAAAGAGGAAGAACGGGACGTGTGTACCCAAGAGGAGATGAATTATGTGGGTAATCAAGGCTACTAAAGAGGCGGTTTCAACAACAACTACCGTAACCACCCAAATTTGTCTTACCGGAGCCAAAACGTGGAGAATCCACAAGATCAAGTCTACCCTCAACAACAACAAAGCAACCAAGCTCCCCAACAAAAGCAATTCACTCATTAACAACAAGGTCAAGGGAGAAACTCAAACCAACAAGGCTATGTTCCCAAGAACACTTTCCAAGGAAATCAAGGTGGGTTCCAAACTAAGCAAGCCTTTTCTCCACCCGGTTTCATGCCACAAGCTCAAGGAAACGCCTCTTCCTCTCAAGATGTCGATATGAAGAACATTAATTAGCCATGGATCACATTTGACTTTGAAATCCAGCACCACCAATGTAGTTAACACCTTTCACTTCATCCTCATCAGCAAAGTGAACAGCTTTCTTTGTCTTACCCATCAGGAGATTGTGCACTGAATCCAGCTTGGCTTGAACCTCAGCAATCTGCGATCCATCCAAATTCCCAGCCTGCTTCTTCCGCTCAAAGTCTGCATTCTTGGTGCTATTTCTAGACGCCAAGTTCTCAATCAGCACATAAGCATCGTCAAGATATCTTGTGTTGAAATTTCCATTACTCACAGCATCCAAAGCCATCTGATACCTCCAATAAATCCCTCTGAAGAAGATACCCAGCAACTGAACCTTAGTGAACCCATGATGTGGACAATCCCTCTGATATGACCTGAATCTGATCCAAGCAGCCTTAAACGCTTCAGTTGGTCCTTGAGAAAACTGGGAGATCTTGTTCCTAAGCTCCTCTGATCTTGCATCATCATAGAAATTGTTCAAGAACGCATTCTTAGTATCCTCATAAGTAGTCAGTGATCCAGGTGGTAACTGCTTCAGCCAGTAAGCTGCATCCCCACCAAGAGAGTATGGGAAAAGCTTACAGAAAAGGAAATCATAGGACACTCCATCGTACTTGATGCTAGTGACCAAATCCTCAAATCTCTCAATGTGATCCATAGGGTGTTCATGAGGAAGACCATAAAAAGGATGCTGACCCACAAGAGTGAAGTATGCATGTTTCAGCTCAAAGTCATTCCTCTGAAAAGTAGGAGTGCGAATTGCTGATCGATTGGCGTAGAACTGATCAGACCTGTTATACTCTCCCATTGTCCTACCACGATCAACCATATTATTCCCAACATTCACAACAGCTGGAGGGACAATGATGTTTCCATCTCCATCAAGTTGTTGCCCCCTCTCATTGCACAAATGACCCTCTTGGTCTCTCAAAGTACCAGCCTCATCACGAATCAAAACCACTGGATTGTTGTTCATCTTTGCTGGCTTCTTTGCTTTTCTGAGTGTGCGTTCCAAAAGTGCTAGCTGCTCGTTTGACAGATCAACTAGCTGAGTGTTCTTGTTTCTCCTGGTTTCGCGATTAGGCATGCAACCTGAAACACAGAAGATCAAGAACGTAAGTAACTGAAAAACGCGACGGGTATCGACCGATACCACTAGGGTGTCGATCGATACTCTACGATTTAGACGAAATTCTTAGCTAAAATCTAATGGCGAAATTGAGTCCCCGGCAACGGCGCCAAATTTGATATGCTCAAATTAATACCCTATAAGTACTAAAACAGTTGTTGTAGTATATGTAGGGGTCGAACACAAGAACTCCATATATCACGCAATAGATTATATAGATTCGAATTAAGCTAAACCAAAAGATGTAATTGAAAGCAATACGTAAATTAAAAGTGTTGTAAGTCAATTGGAAAGAAGATAGGCTCAGGGTATTTCTCAGGAATTCAATGAATGTAGATAAACTAACTAACATGATTCAGATTTAGCGCGGTTCTTGAACTCAAATCACTAAAGTATAGCTAACCAACTCTCGTTGGGAAAACTATCTAAATCTAAATCCTAGAATTCCAAATCTCTTTGCGAATCCTAAAGTCTAAACCAACTTTTAGTTCAAGTTTGATTTGTTCGCAAAACAACTAAACCAAATCTCTTTGTGAATAGTTATTTTGCTCACCCTAAGTTCTATCAGGTAATTAATCGCACTCTCGTGCCTAATCAATTATCCTATGATCTAAGTTCCAGATTCGTCAACCTAGAATTAGCTATGAGAACAACCTATGGTGAAGAACTAATTCAGATGATGATCCTAATTAACTAATTAACCTAACATTCAGAGAAAATCCTTATTAGAACCATGAACCTAACAGTGGATCTACTCATACATGGAGATTGAAACAAGCAACATGATTGAATAGATCATCAAATCAAATAATAAAGAAGAGAGTAAAACAAGGATTCGAAATCTTCTCTCGGATGAACAGATTTTCATACTTGTCTCCCTCAGAGAGCTCTCTCACAAAAACCAGAGTAAAATAAAGCTTAATTAGAACGTCATAGCCAAAGTGGCTTAAAAACCTAACTTAAACTCCTAAAACACGTTTTGGGCTTAATTGTAAATAATAAAGTCTTATGGGCAATTTTGCAATTCTTCAACTCTTCATAAAAGTCGCGATTCGTGTCTTGCTACAGTGAGTATCGACCGATACTAGGGTAGTGTCGATCGATACTGAGGCTTCATATCGCGTACTCAGCTACACGAACTTCTGCTTTGCTCCAAAATGCTCCAAAAAGCTCCAATATCTCCAATTATGCTCCAAACGTGCTAAAACCTGTAAAAGACTCTAAACCATGATATATCAGTAGCCCAGGCTCCCTTGTGCTCGATCTCCACTGGAAGGTGACATGCTTTCCCATACAGCAAGTGAAACAGTGTAGTCCCAAGCGGTGTTTTGAAAGAAGTCCGGTAGGCCCATAGTGCATCATCCAGCTTGGCAGACCAATCCTTCCGAGTTGTACCCACTGTCTTTTCCAGAATCTCCTTGATCTGCCTGTTGGAAACTTCGACCTGCCCACTAGTCTGAGGATGATATGGAGTGGCCACACGATGATTCACACCATGCTTCTTCAACAGCCTATCGAAAACCTTGTTAATAAAGTGAGTGCCACCATCACTAATAACAATACGAGGTACTCCAAATCGAGGGAAAATAATGGACTTAAACAGCTTAAGAACCACTGAAGAGTCGTTGGTTGGACTAGCAATCGCTTCCACCCATTTGGACACATAGTCCACAGCAACCAGAATGTACCTGTTCCCACGTGATAAAGGAAAAGGACCCATAAAATCAATGCCCCAACAATCAAAAACTTACACCTTGATATATCATGGTTTTTACCCGTTTTTGACCATGATATAAGTCCTTTTTATTGAGTCTTTCTAGTGTTTTTAGAGTCTTTTAGAGTCTTTTCAGGTTTTAGGTACGTTTGGAGCATAATTCGAGATATTGAAGTATTCTGGAGCTTTTTGGAGCAAAGCAGAGATCATGTAGTTGAGAGGTCGATTTGGAGCCCGAGTATCGACCGATACCACTTATGGTATGGATCGATACCAACTGCAGAGAAACAAGAGTCGCGAATTTTCTGAAGTTTGAAGAAACTGCTCTTTGGTCCAGAAGTCTTTAATAATTACAATAAGCCCCAAAACGTGTTTTAGCATTATAATTAGGTTTTTCAGCCACTTTTGTTGGCTACGCTTTATTCTATTTTGGTTTTTGTTGAGAGAGCTTTTGAGGGAGACAAGTCTGAACTTTGTTCGTCAG
Organism: Eutrema heterophyllum; assembly: GCA_002933915.1. Lineage (NCBI taxonomy): Eukaryota > Viridiplantae > Streptophyta > Magnoliopsida > Brassicales > Brassicaceae > Eutrema > Eutrema heterophyllum. The sequence goes on from PKMM01036815.1 coordinate 662,164, forward strand.
AGAGAAGATTTCGAACCCTTGTTTTAATCTATTCTTATTTTATCTATTGAAACATTATTCAGTCATGTTGCTTTCTTTAATCTCCATGTCTGAGTAGTTTTCTTTTAGGTTTAGGGTTCTCATAAGGTTTTCTCTGAATGTTAGATAGATCAATTTATTAGGATTCATAATCAATTAAGTTCTTCACCATAGGTTGTTCTTAGTGCTAATTCTAGCTTGACCACCTAGAACTTAGATCTTAGGTTAATCAATTAGACACGAAAGTGTGATTGGAAACCTGATAGAACCTAGGGTGAGCAAAATAACTATCTGCAAAGAAATTTGGTTTAGTTGTCTTGTGAACATATCAAACCTGAACTCTAAAGTTGGTTTAGATCTTTAGGATTTGCAAAGAAATTTGGAATTCTAGGATTTAGACTTAGATAATTCTCGCAACGAAAGTTGGTTGATTATAACTTAGTGACCTGAGTTCAAGAACCGTGCTAAATCAGAATCCTGATTTATTGTTTTGTCTGCATTCTCTGATTTCCTAAAAAATACCCTGAACCTATATTTCCTCCATTGAATTACAACTTTTCTAATTTCGTTCATTGTTCTTTGTTTAATCGATTGACTTAGCTTAATTCAAATCTTGCAATCTATTGAGTGATATCTTGAGTCTTTGTGGTTCGACCCCTAACTTAATGCAACTACTACTTTAGTACTTTAGGGTATTATATTTGAGCATATCAAATTTTGGCGCCGTTGCCGGGGACTCTAATTTCACCATCAGATTTTAGCCGAGAATTTCGACTAAGTCCGACGGTATCGGTCGATACTCGCCGTTTTTAGTTTGTTTTATTTTCTTTTCGATTTTTGTGACTTACGTCTCTTGACTTTTGTGTTTCAGGTGTATGTCTAAACGCGAAACCATGAAAAACAAGAGCACACAGTTGACTAATCTGTCCAACAAGGAGCTAGCTGACTTAGAGCACACGATCATGAAGTAGAAGAAACAAGCAGAGATGAACAATCAAGTTGTGTTGAATCGTGACGAGGCTGGAGCCTTGAGGGACCAGGATGGTAATTTGCGCAATGAGGCTGGACAGCGACTTGATGGAGAGGGAAACATCATAATCCCTCCAGTGGCTGTCGATGAGATTGCCGCGCAGGCTGCGCGCAACAACGAGGTGAATCACGGGAATGATGTGGTTAATCGTGCTAGGACGCTTGGACAGTACAACAGACCAGATCAGTTCTATGCCAATTGGTCTGCGATTTGTATTCCCACCTTTCAGAGGAATGACTTTGAGCTGAAGCCTGCATACTATACACTTGTGGGTCAGCACCCTTTTCATGGTCTTTCTCATGAGTATCCCATGGATCACATTGAGAGGTTCGAGGACTTGGTCACTAGCATCAAGTACAATGGAGTGCCCAATGAGTTCCTTTTCTATAAGCTTTTCCCATACTCTCTTGGTGGGGATGCAGCTTACTGGCTGAAGCAGTTGCCTCCGGGATCGCTGACTACTTGGGCAGAGACGAAGAACGCGTTTCTGAACAACTTCTATGATGATACGAGATCCGAGGAGCTGAGGAACAAGATCTCCCAATTTTCTCAGGGAGCGTCAAAAGCTTTTAATGCCGTTTGGGCGAGGTTCATATCATATCAGAGAGATTGCCCGCATCACGGGTTTACTCATGTTCAGTTGCTGGGTATCTTATTCAGAGGAATCGATTGGAGGTATCAGATGGCTCTGGATGCTGCGAGCAACGGGAATTTCAACACGAGATATCCCGAAGATGCTTATGTGCTGATTGAGAACTTGGCGTCTAGCAATAGCACCAAGAATGCAGATTTTGAGCGGAAGAGGCTGAATGAGAGCATTGATGGGTCGCATATTGCTGAGGTGCATGCAAAGCTGGATTTGGTGCATAATTTGTTAATGGGCAAGCAGCAGAAGGCTGTTCACTTTGCTGATGAGGTCGAGAATGTTGATGAGGAGGAAGCAGGGGATGTTAATTACATTGGAGGTGCTGGTTTTCAAAATCAGCGATATCAGTACAACAACAACCGAGGCTTCACCAACAATGCTCAGCGAGGAGGATTCAAGTCTGATTTCAAGCCCTTAGGTTTTGGAGCAAATACCTTTGCCCAGAAACCAATGCAGAGCAGCGATTACATGCGTGCCTATGGGAGTTCGTCCTATCAATCTCCACCGCCCAAGACTCAGGAGAACAGGGTCGAGTCTATGCTCGAACAGCTTATCGAGGGACAGCAGAAGATGACAGTGGATTTCAATGGGAAGATGGATGCTATGTACACAGACCTCAATGGAAAGATTGAAGCTCTTAGCATTCATCAGAAGAGGCTGGAAACTCAAGTCACTCAAACCGCATATGCTGTGAAGAGACATGAAGGTTTTCTTCCAGGGAAAACAGTGAATCCAAGGGAACATGATCATGCCATCACCTTGAGAAGTGGAAAAAAGATCAGTACATGAGTGAAGAAGACCTCTACTCCAGAGAATTTCGTCATACTTGCTGAAGATGACGACGATGAGGCTCCCGAAATTGCCCCAGTATCGATCGATACCACCCAGCATCGGTCGATACCCGTCCAAGGATCTCCCAAAAACGTTTCGAAACAACAAGCATCGACCGACACCAGCCAGTGTCGATCGACACCAGTGCAGATACTTTCACGGGACATCTCAAGCCCTCGTGTGTCGATCAATACCAATCATGTATCGATCGATACTCCAGATGCAAGGCGATGCTAGATAAGTTGATTGTTGAGCTTCCTTTTGTCGATGCTATCAAGACTTCACCAGCCTTCATGAGATATGTCAAGCGGATGGTATCGAACAATGTGAACCTTGAGGACGGAGTGATGATGATTACTCATGAGTGCAGTGCGATCCTGCTTAACAAGATTCCAGAGAAGCTACCAGACCCAGGGAGTTTTGTGTTGGACTGTATGATTTTCACAGAGAGATTCGAACGTTCTCTCTGCGATCTTGGCTCGAGTGTGAACCTTATGCCATACTCGGTTGCTAAGCGAATGGGAAGGACAGATTTTACGTCCACCAGGATTTCTCTGATACTTGCTGATCGCTCAGTTCAACTTTCCGAAGGATTGCTCGAAGATTTTCCGATAAAGATCGGGAATTGCTTAATCCCGACTGATTTCATTGTCCTGAAGTACGACGCAGAGCCAAAGGACCCTCTTATTCTGGGCAGACTTTCTTTGTTGATACCTTCAGTGACATAGCTGAAGAGTATTTTCTGGAGATGCATCCTGAGGATCCATTAGAGAGGGTGTTGGTCTGTTCAGCTGATTCAGAGGTGTACTTGAGTGAAGTAGCTGCTGGATATGCCAAGATGCTCGACACAACTGGAGCAGTATCGACCGACACCACTGAGGGTATCGATCGACACCGTCCGCCAAAACCAGAGAAGTTGGCCGAAACTTCTGCCAAATCTGATGTGCTTGGTGATTGGAGTGAGGAGAAAGCTCCTAAGGTCGAACTTAAACCACTCCCGGCTGAATTGAGGTATGTTTTTCTTGGTCCTAATTCCACATACCCTGTGATCGTTAATGCTTCCTTAAACAACGCAGAGATTACCTTACTGCTGAGCAAGCTGCGCAAGTATCGCAAAGCTCTCAGCTATTCTCTTGATGACATTTCAGGTATCTCCCCAGATCTATGCATGCACAGGATTCACCTTGAGGACGAGTTAAAGGCTTCAATTGAGCATCAGAGGAGGCTGAATCCGAATCTAAAGGAAGTGGTCAGAAAGGAGGTGATGAAGCTGTTGGAAGCAGGGATCATTTATGCCATCTCAGACAGTTTTTCGGTCAGCCCAGTTCACGTTGTGCCCAAGAAAGGAGGAATCAATGTGGTGAAGAACGAGAGGGATGAGCTGATTCCTACAAGGATAATCACTGGTAATTGGATGTGTATTGACTACAGGAAGTTGAATGCGGCCACAAGGAAAGATCACTTCCCACTGCCATTCATTGACCAGATGTTGGAGAGGTTAGCGAGTCACCCATACTACTGTTTTCTCGATGGGTACTCACGCTTTTTCCAGATTCCTATACATTCAGAGGATCAGGAGAAGACGGCCTTTACATGTCCTTATGGCACATTCGCCTACAGCAGAATGCCATTTGGATTATGTAACGCTCCAGCGACATTTCAGAGGTGTATGATGTCTATCTTCACAGACATGATTGAGGAGTTTATGGAGGTGTTCATGGATGTTTTTTCAGTTTATGGATCGTCATTCAAGAACTGTCTGGATAACTTGTGCAAGGTGCTACAGAGATGCGAGGAGAAACACTTGGTCCTTAATTGGGAAAAGTGTCACTTTATGGTTCAAGAAGGCATCGTTCTTGGGCACAAGGTTTCTAAGGCTGGGATCGAGATTGACAAAGCTAAGATTCAAGTCATGACAAGCCTACAACTACCGAAATCGGTGAAGGACATTCGAAGCTTCCTTGGTCATGCTGGGTTTGATCGACGTTTCATCAAGGACTTCTCCAAGCTTGCCCGCCCACTCACCGCCCTGTTATGCAACGAAGTCACATTTGATTTAACCCCTGATTGCCTTGCAGCCTTTGAGAAGATTAAGAAAGCCTTGGTGAGTGCTCCTATTGTCCAACCTCCGGATTGGAATCTGCCTTTTGAGGTTATGTGCGACGCGAGCGATTTTGCAGTTGGTTCAGTTATGGGTCAGAGGAAAGACAAGAAACTTCATGTTATCTACTATGCCAGCATGACGTTGGATGATGCTCAGAGGAACTACAGCAGCACAGAGAAGGAGTTACTTGCAGTTTTTTTCTCTTTTGAGAAGTTTCGATCCTATTTGATTGGGAGTAAGGTGACCGTCCACACAGATCATGCCGCTCTCAAGTACTTGCTGTAGAACAAGGATCTCAAGCCTCGCCTATGTCGTTGGGTCCTTTTGCTCCAAGGTTTCGACATCGAAGTTAAGGACAAAAAGGGCATCGAGAACGGAGTTGCAGACCATCTCTCAAGGATGAGAATCGATGAAGACGTGCCTATTGATGATTTCCTACCTGAGGAGAACATTTACTTCATCGAGACTGAGTTTCACAAAGTTTCTGCCGAAAATCTGCAATTTTCACGAGCTGCAGGTTTTGGTGTCGATCGATACTCACCTAGTATCGGTCGATACCCGTCGCCAGCCAGACCATTTTGCCTATGGATCACTTTGATGTTGAGGAAATTCTAGCTGTTGTGGCTACTCCTGCTCGACCTTGGTATGCTGATATCGCCAATTATCTTGCTGCAGCTGACGAGCCCAAGCACCTACAGAAGTATGACAGGAAGAAATTCATGCGTGACGTAAGGAGATTCTTCTGGGATGAACCTTACTTGTACAAGCACTGTTCTGATGGGATGTACAGGAGATGTATTGCAGAGTCTGAGGTACCAGAGGTGTTGTACCATTGCCATGGGTCTGAGTATACTGGACACTTTGCTACTTTCAAGACAGTGTCCAAGGTTCTTCAAGCGGGCTTTTGGTGCCCTACGATGAATCTCCTTACGTCACGCATGAAATTCTTCCTATCGTACTTCTGTAGGTGCTTGGGCTTGTCAGCTGCAGCAAGATAATTGGCGATATCAGCATACCAAGGTCGAGCAGGAGTAGCCACAGCAGCTAGAATTTTTTCAACATCAAAGTGATCCATAGGCAAAATGGTCTGGCTGGTGACAGGTATCGACCGATACTCACCTGGTGTTGACCGATACTAGGTGAGTATCGATCGACACCAAAACCTGCAGCTCGTGAAAATTGCAGATTTTCGGCAGAAACTCTGTGTAACCCAGTCTCGATGAAGTAAATGTTCTCCTCAGGTAGGAAATTATCAATAGGCACGTCTTCATCGATTCTCATCCTTGAGAGATGGTCTGCAACTCCGTTCTCGATGCCCTTTTTGTCCTTAACTTCGATGTCGAAACCTTGGAGTAAAAGGACCCAACGACATAAGCGAGGCTTGAGATCCTTGTTCTACAGCAAGTACTTGAGAGCTGAAAATCGTACAGTCCAACACAAAACTCCCTGGGTCTGGTAGCTTCTCTGGAATCTTGTTAAGTAGGATCGCACTGCACTCATGAGGAGTCATCATCACTCCTTCCTCAAGGTTCACATTGTTCGATACCATCCGCTTGACATATCTCCTGAAGGCTGGTGAAGTCTTTATAGCATCGACAAAAGGAAGCTCAACAATCAACTTATCTAGCATCGCCTTGCATCTGCAGTCTTCCATTGGTCTTCCTAGGAAGTCGAGGGAAAGGTATCTTGGGCGTATAGACTCTTCATGTACTCAACTCGGGCTGTTTCTCGACTTCAGGGTCAATGTCGATCGATACAGGATTGGTATAGATCGACACACGAGGGCTGGAGATGTCCCGTGAAAGTATCTGTACTGGTGTCGATCGACGCTGGCTGGTGTCAGTCGATGCTTGTTGTTTCAAAACGTCTATGGCAGATCCTTGGACGGGTATCGACCGATGCTGGCTGGTATCAATCGATACTGGGGCGATTTCGGGAGCCTCATCATCGTCATCTTCAGCAAGAATGACGAAATTCTCTGGAGTAGAGGTCTTCTTCACTCCTATACTGACCTCTTTTCCACTTCTCAAGGTGATGGCATGAACATGTTCCCTTGGATTCACTGTTTTCCTTGGAAGAAAACCTTCCTATCTCTTCACAGCATCTGCGGTCTGAGCGACTTGAGTTTCCAGCCTCTTTTGATGAATGCTAAGAGTTTCAATCTTTCCATTTAGGTCTGTGTACATAGCATCCATCTTCCCATTGAAATCCATTGTCATCTTCTGCTGTCCCTCGAGAAGCTATTCGAGCATAGACTCGACCCTACTCTCCTGAGTCTTCGGCGGTGGAGATTGATAGGACGAATTCCCATAGGCACGCGTGTAATCAGATTTGAATCCTCATCGCTGAGCATTGTTGGTGAAGCCTCAGTTGTTGTTGTACTGATATCGCTGATTTTGAAAACCAGCACCTCAAATGTAATTAACATCCCCTGCTTCCTCCTCATCAACATTCTCGACCTCATCAGCAAAGTGAACAGCCTTCTGCTGCTTGCCCATTAACAAATTATGCACCAAATCCAGCTTTGCATGCACCTCAGCAATATGCGACCCATCAATGCTCTCATTCAGCCTCTTCCGCTCAAAATCTGCATTCTTGGTGCTATTGCTAGACGCCAAGTTCTCAATCAGCACATAAGCATCTTCGGGATATCTCGTGTTGAAATTCCCGTTGCTCGCAGCATCCAGAGCCATCTGATACCTTCAATCGATTCCTCTTAAGAAGATACCCAGCAACTGAACCTGAGTAAACCCGTGATGCGGGCAATCTCTCTGATATGATCTGAACCTCGCCGAAGCGTCTTTAAAAGCTTTTGACGCTCCCTGAGAAAATTGAGAGATCTTGTTCCTCAGCTCCTTGGATTTCGCATCATCATAGAAGTTGTTCAGAAACGCATTCTTCGTCTCCGGCCAAGTAGCCAGCGATCCCGGAGGCAACTGCTTCAGCCAGTAAGCTGCATCCCCACCAAGAGAGTATGGGAAAAGCTTACAGAAAAGGAACTCATTGGGCACTCCATTGTACTTGATGCTAGTGACCAAGTCCTCGAACCTCTCAATGTGATCCATGGGATGCTCATGAGAAAGACCATGAAAAGGGTGTTGACCCACAAGTGTGTAGTATGCAGGTTTCAGCTCAAAGTCATTCCTCTGAAAGGTGGGAATACGAATCGTAGACCTATTGGCATAGAACTTATCTGGTATGTTGTACTCTCCAAGCGTCCTAGCACGATTAACCACAGCATTCCCATGATTCACCTCGTTGTTGCGCGCAGCCTGCGCAGCAATCTCATCGACAGCCACTGGAGGGATTATGATGTTTCCCTCTCCATCATGTCGCTGTCCAGCCTCATTGCACAAATTACCACCCTGGTCCCTCAAGGCTCCAGCCTCGTCACGATTCAACACAACTTGATTGTTCATCTCTGCTTGTTTCTTCTGCTTCCTGATCGTCAGCTAGCTCCTTGTTGGACAGATTAGTCAACTGTGTGCTCTTGTTTCTCCTGGTTTTGCGATTAGGCATACACCTGAAATACGAAAGTCAAGAGACGTAAGTAACAAAAATCGAAAAAAAATAAAGCAAACTAAAACGGCGAGTATCGACCGATACTAGGCAATATCGATCGATACCGTCGGACTTAGTCAAAATTCTCGGCTAAAATCTGATGGTGAAATTAGAGTCCCCGGCAACGGCGCCAAAATTTGATGCTCAAATATAATACCCTAAAGTACTAAAGCAGTAGTTGTAGTAAGTTAGGGGTAAAACCACAAAGACTCAAGATATCACTCAATAGATTGCAAGATTTGAATTAAGCTAAATCAATCGATTAAACAGAAAACAACTAAGATATCAAGCGGGTTGTAAATTCAATGGAAAAACTAGGTTCATGGTATCTCTCAAGAAATCAGAGAATGCAGACAAAACAATAAATCAGGATTCAGATTAAGCACGGTTCTTGAACTCAAATCACTAAGTTAAAATCAACCAACTTTCGTTGCGAGAATTATCTAAGTCTAAATCTTAGAATTCCAAATATCTTTGCAAATTCTAACGATCTAAACCAGCTTTAGAGTTCTGGTTTGATATGTTCACAAAACAACTAAACCAAATTTCTTTGCAGATAGTTATTTTTTGTTAGGTTTCCAATCACACTTTCGTGTCTAATTGATTAACCTAAAATCTATGTTCTAGGTGATCAAGCTAGAATTAGCACTAAGAACAACCTATGGTGAAGAACTTAATTGATTATGAATCCTAATAAATCGATCTATCTAACATTCAGAGAAAACCTTATGAGAACCCTAAACCTAAAAGAAAACTACTCAGACATGGAGATTAAAGAAAGCAACATGACTGAATAATACTTCAATAGATAAAATAAGAATAGAGTGAAACAAAGGGTTCAAAATCTTCTCTCTGACGAACAAAGTTCAGACTTGTCTCCCTCAAAAGCTCTCTCAACAAAAACCAGAATAGAATAAAGCGTAGCCAACAAAAGTGGCTGAAAAACCTAATTATAATCCTAAAATACGTTTTGGGGATTATTGTAATTATTAAAGTCTTCTGGACCAAGGAGCAGTTTCTTCAAACTTCAGAAAAGTCGCGACTCTTGTTTCTCTGCAGTCGGTATCGATCGATACCATAAGTGGTATCGGTCGATACTCGGGCTCCAAATAGACCTTCTCAGCTACATTATCTCTGTTTTCCTCCAAAAAGCTCCAGAATGTTTCAATATCTCCAATTATGCTCCAAACGTACCTAAAACCTGAAAAGACTCCAAAAACACTAGAAAGACTCAATAAAAATGACTTATATCATGGTCAAAAACGGGTAAAAACCATGATATATCAGTAGCCTTCTACGACGAGCATCACAAGAAGTCAAATGCCCAAACCGGGTTTGGAGAGATTGGGTTCGTGGTGAATGGCAAAGACTATCGAATAACCTTCCATGAGATTTGCCAAAAATTCGGGTTCCGTGAAGAGGGAACAAGTGGGAGCCCGTATTTTCATTACCCCAAGAACGAGCTCAAGCGGGTATGGGAAACCATTGGTTATGGAGACTATCACCCGGGTGGAAACAAAACCACTCACATCCGTAACCCGGTGATTCGATATGTACACAAGGTGCTGGCCCATATGTTCTTCGCCAAGGTGGAATTTGGTACGGTTACACTTGACGAACTCGAGTTGATGGCTCTCGGGCTAAGACCCCTTCTCCTAGTTTTCCCCAACGGGACAGTTTTCAGAGGAAGCGAGAGGACCCCGTCTCTTGCGACTCTCTTGGTGAGACGTTTCTTTTGCTACAAAGCGTGGGCATACGAGACCAAGAACAAGAAATCCGCAATAAGCATTGGTTGGCTTGTGACGCCCATTCTAAAAGCCAAGGGGGTTAAATTGTCGCATACGAAGGCGGAGTGGGATTTGATGGATGAGGCGTATCTCATACGCACGAGGTTCCTCAAAGGAAGGATCGGACGATTGCTCGCTTACAACGTCAAACTTGGTAGAGATGAAGCGGTGCAAGTTTTGCTACCCAATGCGGATCTCACGTGCCTTCAAACCGGCGGAAGATCACGTTCTACCCCACCAAGGACCATCTCTACAATCCAGCCATGGATCCACCTATCGGCCTACCTTGCAAGGAAAAGGCCGAGAAGAGTAGGACTTCGAGGGCAAATGCGACCGAAGAACCCTCCAACTCCGATGAAGATGCCGCTAGCCCACCACTTCCTATGCCCACCTACGGGAGTGAGCGATACCATTTTGAGCCGTTCGATGGAGCGATGGGCGATCCCGCCACTAGACACGCACACCATCAAACGAGACTCCTCCAAAGGTGGTGCAAGTGGCAAGACCTATCAATGAGAAAGATGGCGAAGACAATCAATAGTTTGAAGGAGACGATCAAGGAGCTTAAGGCAAACAGCTCTTGCGAAACGGCCAGCGACGGGCACGGAGAGACACGGGCCACAAACCGCCGTGAGATTGGCGAAGGCTCGCATGGCGGAGACATGATGGATCACGAGGAAGCATGCCCCTCCTTGGCTCGTAGAGAGAAAGCGGAAAAACGAAAGGCCATGAGATCTCCATCACCGTGCTCTAGCAACCCCTCCTTCTCAATGGGGTCTTCCTTCTCATCTCAAGACTACTAGGTAACACTCCAACACCCTTGTACATAATTTTTATTTTCTTGAGTCTTGCATTGTATAGTTATTTTTGTCTCTTGTTTTTGGTTCTTCCTTTGAATTTATTTCACACCGGGACGGTGTGATTTAAGTTTGGGGGAGGGACCAGCATCTAATCATGTTTATTTTGATCTTATTTTTCTATTTTGCATTTTGAGTCTCATGCATTCATGCATTCATCTAAGGCATAGAAAAACCAAAAAAAAAAAAATCGAAAAATTTGAAAATTTTAAAACACAAAAAGAAGTCATTTAGTTTGCATTTCACGAATATGATCGAGTCTAGTGACATATAGGTTGCATTGCATATGCATAGGGAGGAATGATGATTTTTCCTTGTAGAGTTTCATCTTAAGAGCTCGGTCCAATGTCCTCGTTGCAAGTTGTTTGATGCTTTGATCTCGTGTTTGAAATAAAGGATGAACCATGTTTTGATCTCGTGTCTCATTACTTAGGTCTTAGCTGAAGCAAGTGTGAATCGAATCCAATCCTACCTAAGTGATAACCTCAATTTTCACGCATTAATTATCATGGTTGTGCATGTCAATGTGGATTCATGGATACCGATACACATATTCGAGCTATCTTCCCCTTTTTACCACTCTTTGTTAGCTCGAATAGCTGGTTCCCCTCTTTGGAACGGTTAACCATTCCCATAACCCAACCGTCCTTCAAGCCAAAAACCATTTGTGAGCGACGTGAGACCTTTTCCGAATCAGCTAGGCAAAAAGTGTTGAGTTTAGAACGACAAGGAGAAGCTTCCGTGTAGAACTAGCCCTAACTCAAAAGGCTAGACATAGGCTAGGACTAGAAAGGATGGGAGTTTGGGGATAAAGAAAAGAAAGAGAAGGTATAAATGGGAAGAGATTGGGAAAAGAAATAGGGGATAAGGAAAATTTGAAATGGTTGGCAAGAAAAGTGTTGAAAAAGCTCTAAGTATCGAAAGAAAATAGTCTCTAGTTTTAAAAGAAAAGAAAAAGAGTCGAAAACGGCTAAGGTACAAGAAAATGAGAAAAGAGAGACTAGAAAAAGTAAAAGAAGGGCTAAGTGAGTAAATGTTGTAAGCCAAGCCATTTGGAGAAAAAGGAAATCCCCTAGGTGCTTAAGTGAAGAGAAAAAGTGAGACCATGTGAGTAATGAAGACTAGTGGCCTTGTGAAAAAGGGTAGCTTAGGAAGGGTCATCATTCGGGCTTAGAGATTAGGAGTTAAGATCGATATGAGGCATTGGGTAGATGGAAGTCATCCTTGTATACATCTATTGGGCTTTACTCTTAGCATTTTGCATTAGTTGATTCCTTTTGAGAGATCCCTTTTCATTGAAGAAACCCCATTCATTGAGACCATTTTTATCTCAAGACCTTCCACCATGGCCAAATGAATTCATTTGACTTGCATAAGCATGATCCACTTGAAACAATTTAATGAATGTCAAAGGATTGGACGAGAGGAAGGCATGTGTAGGTTGAGACCCGGGCTTGATTCATGTAGGGAAGGGATATGGCTAACTCCTTTTGAGTAGACTTGTGTGATCGCATCCTAGAACTAGCAACTTGGACATTGAGCTTGACTTCTTTTTATGAAACTTGTAGATTTGAGCTCCCGTTTTCAAGTCTCTCTCCCTATTTGGGGGAGTTGATATTGTCATAAATTGCATCACCTATGCATTCATTTATCTTAAATTTTACTTCTTTTGCATATGTCTCATAGCATTTTCTTGGTGTTTTAATCTTGATTAGGGTTTAAGGTGTTTTGCATTAGGTCATAGTGAGTCTTGCATGTTTTGGAGTCTTTTATAGGTATTTGGAGACATCTTGGAGGTGATTGGAGACTTTGGAACCAAGCGTGATCGGATTTGAAGCAAGAGGAAGTCGCCAAGGCAGAAATGGTGTTTCCAGGAGACAGCGCCGACCCATCCTAGGTCGGTATGGTTGGTCGGTATTGGGACAGAAGCTTATGCCGATCCGCAGTCAAATTCGTACTGCTCCAGAACCGACTGGCACACTTTGCCGGATTGAAGACAATTCACTCGGCAATCCTTTCCCTTGCCCCGCACCAACCGATCCTGGAGCGGCACATTGGATCGGTATTGGAGCAGAGACTTGTGCCGACCTGAAGAAGCTCTCTCGTACCGGTCTGGAGTGAAACGGCATAATCCCTCAAGGAAATTAGTACCGACCGACTCTGGGTCGGTACTACTGAGCGGCACTAAATGGCGATTACTCCGAATGAATTCCAGCCGGCTACCCGCACACGGATCCAGCACGTCCCGCGCACGAACCGGCATGCCTCGCATCGGCAACCTCACGATGAAGATTAGTACCGACCCGTTCTGGACCGGTACTACCAGCCGAAACTAAATCCAGCACACGCACATATAAATTCTTGCCTGCTTAAACTCATCCCGCATGCGACCCAGCACGTTCCGCATCGACCCGATCTCATTTTAGCCGGCTAAACCAGCATTCAGCTTCCATCCCACCAGCACAACGAAGATTAGTGCCGAGCAGTTTGTACCGACCCAGGATCGGTCAGTACAAACTTTCTACTGAATTTCGACCCAGACCCGACTGGGTCAATACCCGGTTTGTTTCGGGTTGACCCGGTTTGCACTATTCACTATAAATACCAAAAAAACCTAACTTTTATTTTGATCTCTTTTTCTTATGCTAAAACCTCTCTAAGTGTGTTCTAAGTGATTTGTAAGAGACATCTTCTTGATTTATGCAATTTAAGCCTTGAATCCTTTGATCTCTATCTTCTACCTCTTCTTTCTTAATCATCTCATCATCTAATCATGGGATTTAACATGTTCTTCATAGGATTTGTCGGACCCATCATGATTAGTGAGTAGTCTCCTAGGATCTAGGGATGGGTTAGGATTAGGTGATTTTCATGGATGATTTGTGATGCCTAGGGATAGATAATTAGTTTCCTACTCTTAGGGAGAGTGTTTAATGCTTGATTGTGCTTGAGAAAGTCAAACATGATCTTTAAGGCATTTCCCACCCACAAGGTGTTCGATGAAATGCCTAAGAGAGCTTTCTAAGATAAATAACCTTCTTAGCCTAAGAGATTAGTTGTCTAAGGGATTATTTAGGTGATCTTGATTAATGAATTTAATGCTTGCTAATAAAGAATCCACAAATGAGAATTTGATCTTGGATTAGTGATTAGCATAGGTGATTAGTACTTTGAGAGAGGATTAGTCATAATTAGGATCTTAACCTTGGAAATTAATCTTGATTGTGTATGAGCATCATGAATTAGACTTGGAATAGCCTATATCCAATTACCCCATCCTTGGATTAGCTTCCATTATTTGAATTCACATCTTGCTTAGTTTGTTTCATCATGTTCGTTTGCTTAATCTTGTTAGGGTGTTAGTAAAACTCAACAATAACCTATTAGCTTAACTTAATTAGTTCCTTGCATTCTTTGTGCATCGAATCTTACCCATTTGGATTCGATATCGCATATACTACATCGTATATTGAGTTATTGATACCTCAAAAGACTTGCAAAAGTCTAAGTATCAGGTACTCCAATGCAAGGGGATCTCTCACGAAAGAATGAACTTTGGCAAAATGCTAAGAGTAAAGAACAACTGATGCATACAAGGATGACTTCCATCTATCCAAAATGCCTCAATATGAACTCTACTCCTATTTCTAACCCATCAAGCTCGATCCTAAGCTACCCTTTTTCTCAAGGCAATTCGCCTTCTCATACCACTTCATCCCATCACTTTTTCATTCCTTCTCACACTTAGGGGATTCTTTCCTTCTTCTTCAATTTCGGTAGGATTGGCTCCTCATCTTTTCTTTTCCTTTAGCTCTTCTTTTGCTTTCACAACTTGTCTTCATTTAATCCCTTGGATGCCTTAGCAATTTTTGGCCTTTTTCTTTCTTTCACACTTAGAGACCTTTACTTTTCAATACTTAGAGCTATCTCTTACTTTCATGCCAACCAATCCAAACTTTTGTTTTCCCCTATCCTTTTCCAAATCTTTTCCTTTCTCCACACTCCCTTTTTTTCTTTTCTTTCAATCAACACTCAAAACCCCAACCCATCTACTCTAGCCTATGTCTAGCTCATTGATGTGTGAGCTAGTTCTACATGGAAGCTTCTCCTTGTCGTTCCAAACTCAACACTTTTTGCTAAGTTCATTCTAAAATAGGCCTCACAACACACACAAGGAATGAAGGCTAGAAGGAAGGCTTAGTTTAGGGTATGGTTAACCGTTCCAAGGATGGAAATCGGCTATTCGAGCTAACAAGAGAGTGGAAAAATGGAGAAGATAGCTCAAATATGTATATGGTATCCATGAGTTCAACTTTTCAATGTACAAGCATGATAATTTCAAGTCAATATTAGAGTTCAATAAATAGAGTTGGATTCAAATCTAAGCATGTTTCGACCATGGCAAAGACATTCAAGCCGCGAGATCAAAGCATGGATCATCCTTAACTTCATGATCGTTCAAATGCATCACAGAACTCCTAACGAGGGCATTTAATCAAGCTATTAAGTTATTATTTTACATGGACATTTCTCCCAATGCAAGTGAGTGCAACCCTATATGTTATGCATCTAGACTCGATCCTACATATGAAGTGGAACTAGATGGTTTTATTTTAAAAAAAATTCAAAATTATTGAGAATGCATGATATGCATGAGACTCAAAATGCAAAATTCAAAATAAGAACACAAAAACCAAGATTAGATAACACATAAACCCTCCCCCAAACTTAAATTACACAGTCCCTTGTGTAATAAAAGCTTAAGAAAGAGCAAAACAATGTTGAAAGAAATAAAAAGAATTGATTCTAAATGTTATGTACAAATTAGTTTGGAGTATAACTTTGGAAGTTTGGAGATGACGAGAGGGATCGAGCAAAACAACATTTCATTACAAAGTAGATAGAAAATTCGATGCCAAGTACAAATCTAACAACATTTTACAATAAAAAAAAAGAAAGAAAAGGAGGTCACTACATACGTCGATTCACTTCGCCATCCACGATCGTGAGGTCGGCAATCCCATATAAGCGCTCTTTGGACCCCGCAGGATCAGTAATGCCGACGCTAGCCGCGGTAAGCTCGATCGGATCATTCCCAAGAAGAGTAGCCACGGAATCCTCCGAAACAGGAGAAACCACCAACCCGTCCTTCAAGCAGGAGGCGACCTTAGAAAACTCATCATCCGCTCCGACCAAGTGAGCTCTCCAGCCAATCATTTTCTCCACCTCGGCTTCCAAGGTTGGAGGATTGTCTTTTCGAAGAATGTCCAAGAGCTCCAGATTGCTGTTAATCTCGGCCATATCAAGCTCTTTACTCTTGACACCTTCCAGCTGGTCCACACTCGCCCTAATTTTTTCAACCCGATCTTGGAACTTCTGAGCTGACTCTCGCCTCGCCTCTTTTCGAGCTTTCTTGACGTTGGAATCATGACGAGCATCCTTTGCCTAGAGCTGCCTCTTCAACGAAGCTACAACAGCCCTCAATTGCATCCTCTCCTCGTTCAAACTAAGCGCGTAACCCGCCTCCTTAGCCGATTCCTCCTTCATGGTCGTCTTCTCCTTTTCGAGACCCGAAACCTTGACCGAAGCAAGGGCAAGTCTTTTCTCCGCTTCATCGCGTTTGCCCTTCAAAGCCAAAGCATTTCTTCTTGAATCCTCGACGAGTTGTTTGTCTCGACAAGTCCCCGACTCATAAGCAGCAACCAACTCGTTGATAGAAGCAATGAGCTGCAAAACGAGAACGATAAGGAAAAAGGGGGCGAAACATCGTTTAAATTTTGCCAGGAAAAACCAGCTCGTACCCGAGTACCGCGTAACGACATATCAACATATGCCTTATCATCGATTTAAACACCCAAGGGAGGGAGAGGAACTTCGGGTCCGCTGATCTGTGCGAGGATGGCAGCGGATGCAGCAGTGTCGTCGACAATCGTCTCGGAAAATAAGAAATCAACAGGAGCAGAAGTGTCAGCTTTCTTTTTCTTCGTAGTTTCGCTTTGGCCACCAGCTGATGCGGGACGCTTCTGACCTTGCTTATCGGCATGCTTCGTCAAAGCCGATGCAAAGGGTCGAGGTACAAGACTCCTCTCTCCATCATTCGAAGCAAGAACCTCGGGAGAGATTATGGGATTCATCTCGGTACCATCACCAGAGTTGCCTCGGTAACAATCGTTATAGGAACAGAAAAAGTCATCTCGGGAGTTATCATTGCGGGTCCTCCAGCATCTTGCATCGCTGCTTCCCTTGCCTCTCTCCCTTTTTTATCACGGGTGGATACTTTCTCCATTATTGTCCTTCTCAGATCCTCTGAAGACGAAAGATCCGAATTAACTGGGGCACCACTAATAAGTGCTCGGGCTCTTTCTACCCTCTGAAGCGAGAAGTGCTTTCCCCAATGAACCTTCCTCGCCTTCAGTACGTCGAATACTTTGTCTAGATCGGATGGGATTGGAGGGAGGAAGTCACGATCTGCAAAAATAAAGACAAGGTTAGAAAACCAAATTGAATGAGGAATCGAGCCAAAATCTTCGGGTCGGCTACCAATAGGTCCCCAGTTTGTCTTGACTAAGTGAAGACAGTCGCTGTCAACGGAAGCCTCGGAAATGCGAACGAAGAAAAAATGATCCTCCCAACTACTATCCTTGCTCGGGAACCCCGTGATGATTCTCCTAGTCTTCTTGTTACCAATGTAGAACTTGGCGGACGTGGATTTGGTAACCCTTCGGATGTCCAACAAATTTTGGAGATGATCAACAGTCACTTCGACATCGCATTTGTAACTACGAATTAGAATCCTTATGAGGTGACGAAGCCCCCGAACTTTGATTTGGGCCAAAACAAGGCCATGCCCCCATAAATAGCGAAGGATTACTTCGGAAATCGGAAACCAAAGAAAACATAAATTAAAGAAGGCCGCGTAAACAATGAAGTAATCTGGAGGAGGATTGTCGCCTCGATCAGATGGTCCGGGGATTACGAATTCGACATCCTCGGATGTATTGAATCGCACCCGCAGTTCATTCAAAGACGTTCCGGTGGAAAGCGTAGAACCTGGTGGAACGGCTCGCTTCTTCTTATGTCTTCTCGCAGGTTTTTGTGAACGGTTTCGGTGGATTCGGCTGATACATGCTCACCAGGCGATCTATCTCCGCCCTCGCCTCGTTGGGATCCCAAAGGAAGTCCTCATCTTCAATTTTTATCTCCTCAGTCGTCACCGCATTGTCAGGCGCAGCAACAAAGGAGTGAACCAACCCTTCAAAGGGGACGACGTCAAGACATTGACTTGCGGCTTTTTGAACCTCGGAGAGGGGAGGATTCGCCTCGGAGAAACTATTAACCC